>CM032623.1:49987422-50411418 GCA_019097785.1 Fraxinus excelsior | reverse complement strand
GGTATATATCAAAGTTAAACATTAAAAACAATTGTCAAATAAGTATAACTAATTTTCATTATTAAGAGGAAAAAAATAGGGATATCGCAAATCAAGTTTTATATTTGAGTGTTTTAAGTGTTCCCTTATTGTTCGTTGCACAAAAAAACTATTTTTGTAATGGTAGTAGTAGTCATGTGAAAAGACATATTAACTAATTCCAAAATATTTATTTTTATTGGTAGCGTCATAGGCAAAAAAATAGGCAAAGTATAGTAAAATGATAGAATATGGACAAAGAACAGAAATAAAATGTGCAGTGCAAATTTGTTGCAAAGGCATATCAAACAGTATCACCAAATAAAATTGTTAAAACAATTATGAATAAGTGATTAAAAAAAATTAGAAAGCACTTAATTTAAATTTGATATTGAAACGTTTAATTCTTCCATTACCTTTGTTGGAAAACTTTCTATAGCAGTAGTGATGTGAGAAGCCATATTAACTATTACGGGCTTTATGTTTACCTTGGTAAACAAAATGAACATAGGCTGGGAAAAAAAAATAAGACAATCATATTAGATTATCAGACAATAAAAAAGATCATTAGTCTAAGTTAAGCATATACATGGAAATGTAAATTTCTTAAAACACAGCACAAACCTTTATGAAGTAGTTGATAGTTGATTCAATTCGATAACGAATAAGTTGAACGATAAAAAATATTGATAAAGAATGTAGGTTTACGAATGTACAAATGAAAGGATTTCTTTGTATACAATATTTTTAGTACATGTGGTATGCAAAGTATCACTATTTAATGGTTTAAGTAAAACTTTGATAGATGTACTTGTTTTCGCTCTTGATAAGACTACATAAAGCTGATCATGACAAAAAATTGATTCTGGAAGATATAAACCAACAAAGTCAAGTGTTTGACCTTGTGCTTTGTTAATTATCATTGCAAAACATGGCCTGATTGGGAATTGAGTTCTTTTAAATGGAATTGAATTTTGATCGCTTTTAAGAGGTATAAAGGGAATCCTTGGCAAAAAAACATGCTTTCCACAATATTCACCAGTAGTAATTTCAGCAAGAATTATATTCTTCTCAAATTTTCGACAAGTAAGACGTGTTCCATTGCATAACCCTTCAGAAGGATTAATATTTCGTAATAACATTACATTACAGTTTACTTTAAGCTTCAGATCATGTGGTAGAATACCATTTGAGAACAAACTATTTAGAAAATCTTCCTGCAAGGGTTGTTCTGATTTGTCAATTGATTCATCAAAACTATAGTAAGTGTAGAAGTCACCAGGAATAGTTTCAAGCAATATGTTGTTAATATGATCAACACATTCGTTTGTAGCTGTAAGAATAACTCGATTTGACATGAGATGTAAATTATCAGCATATGATTCTATATTTGGAAAAACATGATGTATTAGAATTTTTAAGGATGTAGTTTCATCTTTAAATGGTAAAATTATATTATCTGGGAGTTTAATACATTTATAAGAATGTTCATGCTCTGTTCCATTTCCAATTCTAAGTAAGTAATCGCAAAATTCGGGATCAAACTTTGCCCTCATGTTATCAACTAATAGCAAATGTAAAAAAAAAAGGCCACGGATGGGAAAATACCAATGAAGCCCTCATTATGTCTTCTTTTTTTCCTTTTTGTACAACTGGAAGAACCTGACGAAAATATCCTCCAAAGACTATAACTTTACCGCCAAAAGGCAAATTAGAATCTGTAATATCTCTGAGCATCTTATCTACAGCTTCAATGGCACAACGATTTACCATGGTTGCTTCATCCCAAATTATTAATCTAGACATTTTAAATAAAGTTCCTAAAGGAGATTGCTTACTAACAGAACAACAAATTTCACCAGTTGTGTCTAAAGGAATTTTAAATCTTGAATGAGCTGTTCTACCTCCAGGTAAGAGAGATGCAGATACTCCGGAAGACGCAGTTGCCAAAGCAATTAAATTTTTAGAACGAACACTCGCAAGGAGTGTTTTATATAAAAAAGTTTTACTTGTTCCACCTGGACCATCGACAAAAAAAGCACCACTTGATTCCAAGTTTATTCTTTTCATAATTGTATCATAAGCAAATTTTTGTTTCTCATTTAAAGTCATTGTATCAATATTGTCATTTGGAACAATCAAATGAAATGTCTCTTCTACAATCATTCTTTTTAACCGTTCATTTTTGTCTATATTTACATTGAATGAGACAATTTCAAAATCGTTAATATTTTTGCCCAACGGTTCTAAAATAGAGCTGAGATCCTCTAGCCCTCGTACTTCTGCAGCTTCAGTGGATATATTTTCATGCACATAATCGTCAATCATATAAGCTTTGAATTTATCCCACAATAATTTTGGATGAGTAGGATTGCAAAGCAGAAGGATCGTGGCAGATAAACGTCTTAAAGAAAATGGCATTTCATAAAAAATAGCTTCAGATAAATATTCTTCACAATGATTATCTCCATTTAATAGACCATATAGAAATGCAGCTTCTCTATAAGTTGTAGTAGTGACCCCATTTGAAGTTCGTAAAGATTGAAATGATGTTGGCCCGTGAATATGATTAAGAAGAATGCGAAGAAAATAACGCTCGCCTTCAGAAGGATTTGCTGTGACAATTTGGCCTATGACAATTTGTTTCTTTCTTAAAGTCCAAATCTTTGTATGTGCATTCCAAACAAAATGTGTAGGAAAATCTCGATATAATAATGTCCGTGCGAATTCGTTAACTTCATTGATTCGAAAAAATTCGGTTAACATTGTTCGCCTCATATTTTCATTGTTAACAATGGTAGATAAATCATCGTTCTCATTGTATGTTACTTGGTGTTGGTCTTCGAGATGTAACTATAAAGAATAGACAGTAGGACAAATTTCGGCCAAATTGAAAGAAAAAATTCGCCACATAGCTTCAGGTGGAAATATCCATCTGGCAGATTGGTAAGAAGAAATTTCGTCGATTTCTTTTTCTTGTTCATTTGGGTCAATTAAGAAATTAATGCGATCATGTCATTTATATACATATTTGTACAAATATTTTACAGCTTTGATAGAAGAACATACTTCAACATTTATATGACAGTCATACTTTGCACTTAAATAAGGATTATATGGTACAACCCATTGGTTGTTTAACATCTGGCCTCTAACTTTAATATAAATACAAGTATCACGACGCCTATACAATGGGTAAGAATTATTACCAAATATAGTAGTGTTACAAAAATCTCGAAGATACTTATTTTTACAACCTTTATTTAGCTCCATACATATGTTGGTTGGATTTAAATTTCCACAAGGACCGTGCATATTATATTTAACAATAACAGAATGCAAATGCGAGAATTTGATTTTGTCAGGAATTTCACACGACACAATTTTATCAACATTTTCAGCACATGAAACCTTGTGATTACGGTTAAAAATTAACAATAAATGTGCATGCGGAAGGCCTCTTTTTTGAAATTCAATCACAGATATATGAGCAATAATAGGGTCTAAAATATTTTTTTGTACAAATCATCTTTTAGTTCTTCCAATTTTGCTCTAAATATTCGAACGATTAAATCCGGTTGATTTTGGACTTCATCATTATGCATTAGTTCTTGCTTAATTTCGGGCCAATTGGGATTGCATGTTATAGTTAAAAATATCTGGTTTTCCATAACGTTGTACAATAGCCATTGCATCCATATATCGTCGCAACATATCTCGAGGCCCACATGTAAATGATTGAGGTAAAACAAATTTTCTTCCAATTTTGTACCCTCTTGTTTCTCCGTTTTCAACACTGTCTACAATACCTTGATAAAGTTCAGCACGTATTTGTTTTTGATTATTACGAAAATAGTCTAATCTAGTGGTTTCAATTTTAACATACATATCCACAACATATTGTTGAAACAATCTACCACTATGAAGCAATATAGACTTACCTGAACATCTGATTTGTAACTTGTATGAATAGTATTCTCGACAAGAAACCTGAGATCGATGCTTAGCTCCATTGAGCACTATATGATGAGAAGCCAAATTTAGTATTGATGATTTATAATATTTACATTCACATAATTAGGGAATATAAAAAAAAAAACACACACACACACACATATATATATATATATATATCCGTAAACCTTGATCTTCTTTTTTCGATAATTTCAATCAACTAGAGCTGTGGGAACCAGATGTTCTCTAAATCGGGCAATTGGGCCAGCTTGCGATTTTTTTGCATCGATCTAATACCGTTCATTCCAACCAAGAATTCTCCCTAAGAAAAAGTAAAGGGGATTGGCAATGCGCATCATAAGAAACCACCATAATAAAATGAACCTTGGCAGAATCACCAGACATGCCATATATACACGTAATCACGAACATTAGACGTGGTGACATTTTTTAACTCATACTCTCCAAACGCCATACAAACAAACAGCGACTACTTTGAGTCGTGTGTGGCGGTGCATTGAAGAACATCTTTGATCTAAGGCATGGTGACATCTAATATGTATTTCTATGGTAGTTTGGAAGTTTGTGTATACTCACTCCAAAAGCTAAAAAATCTCGACAGCGGTGGATTATTTCTAGAGAAAATTTCAATTAAGCTCATCAAGGTAGATTCAACAAAACCATCTAAAATTTTCATACGATTTGCAAGTTCATTATCTGTATCGTAAAAATATAATTGCATATAACAAGGTCTATTATTTTTAGGTATAAGTTCGTTTAGATAATGATATACTTGACCTTGAACTCTAAACGTATATATACCTTTATATGATTTAAATAATTCTTTGTCGTACCACTACAACAAAAAGAGGCATCCGCAACACTAAAAATGCAACATTTGTTGATAAATGTTGCTAAAAGGATCTTTTGGCAACATTTTAGTAAGTGAATGTTGCTATTGGTTAGTATAAATGACTTTTGGCAACGTTTTTTAAAAAAATGTTGCAATAGACCGCTTTTTGCAACGTTTGTTGAGTGTTGCGAAAAATATCACTTTTGACAACGTTTATTGAACGTTGCGAAAACTCACTTTTGGCAACGTTTGACAAACGTTGCGAAAATGGGTCTATCGCAACGTTTGATAAACGTTGCGTTTGATAAACGTTGCGAAAAGTAAGACTTTTTGCAACGTTTGTTGAGTGTTGCGATAGACCCCTTTTTCGCAACGTTTGTCAAACGTTGCGATAGACCTCTTTTCGCAACGTTTGCTGAATGTTGCAAAAAAGTTCACTTTTTGCAACGTTTGTTAAGTGTTGCAAAAAGATTTATTTTATTTTATTTTTTTTAATATTATTATTTTTTTTTTCAAATAAATGGGCTGAATAGCCCAAAAACCTCAATCCAAGCCCTAGGTATATTATAACCCTCGCACTCCCTCCCCCTGCCCCCAAATCATCTTCTCTCCCAATCCTTCTCCGACTCGAGGAATTCCGCTGTCTGGAATCAGTACCGTCGCAAAGAATAGAGATCGGCAGCTCCTCGAACATCCGGCGCCACAAGCTGTTGAGCTCCTAATCAACTCCCCTGACGCCGCCGCAAATGAAGAATCCCATTCGAAACCCAGTACTGGCTCCAGAAGGTTCCCTCTCACTTCATCCGCCACCACCAATTTTTCCTTCTGACATTGGGCATTCTTCTTCCGAAAAAGAATCCCATCCGAAACTCAAATGTTAGGGCACTCTTCTTCCACGTGAGGATAATTTTGCTTCTATCATTTTCTTTATTGTGAATATGAATTTGAGCTATTAATTAATAGAAACGATTAACGTAAATATGAATTTGTACCGATAGTCGTTTCACTTATTTGTGGCTTTATATATAATTGTATAGCTTTCTTGGGACGGCTGTTGGAGTAGGAATTGGAGGCCAATCTGCTTCTGCTGAAGTTTCACCTGTTAAGGACGCCAAGGTAGATATTTCTATCCCCGCCGTGGCATTTTATGGTAGACTTCGATAGCTACATGTTAATAAAGTGGATTCATGATGGAAGAAGTTGCACTTCTGTACATGTTGTGTCTTTATGTTCCAAATGCTCTGAAAATTAATCAACCTAAGTGCATTTTTTGTGTTCTACTTTAGCTCCTTTTACTACCTTGTTAAGGATAAATCCAAATTAGATAAATCTATGAAATTAGCTAATTTATTATGAAATTAGCTGATTTTACTTCTGGACTGAGCATTTTACTTGCCAGAACACATTTTGAAGGTTTTAGTAAATATCAGCAGTATTAGAAAGTTATTCTTTTTAACTGTGAATATTATACATATATTCAGAGAGGAGATTCAGAGAATCAAAGCCAATAATCCAGAAATAAGCCACAGGGAAGCATTCAGTACTGCAGCAAAAAATGTAAGTGGGAAATCTACATTCTCAAATGTGGATACTTTTTATTGGAGTTAATAGTCAAAATCTTTGGGCTATGACTTGTAAACTTTCTTTGGTATAGTGGGCACACTTCCCTCATATTCACTTTGGGCTGATGTTGGAGAGCAATAACCAAGCTAAACGAGGTAAGTGATATGATTTTGGTGTAAAGTTGGATTTATTTTTCACTTATTAGACTTTTGAAAGACAAAGATTTTCATTGTTAATTGTGTATATATATAATATAATCTCTCTTATTTTCTTAAGATTTCACTTGAGCATTATCTGGGAGTAAAGTGTTAGACTTCATCAAGTAACACAAATATTTGGTTTTCTGACCATGGACATTTTGTAATTAAAGACCAGCTTCAATGGTTTTGTTAAGTCAATAATTTGAGAAGAAGATCGATCCACCAAACATTATGGCATGTTTGAAATTCATCTTGCTAATTGCCAGTCCTTGAAGGTTTAAATTCAGAACCTGTCAGTCTCTGCTGATTATGGAAAATTGAAAGAAGCCATGGCAAAATATTTTCGTCTTAGTGGTCTTTGTGCCTTAACTTGCAGCATGAACAGTGGTTTTCTGATTTGGTATTTACTTCTGGAGAAACATTTTGAGGTGAATTAATGGCCCTGTGACAGAAAAACCATTCTGAAACATAGAGCACAAGTGCCGCCAGCATAAAAAAAAAAGTGAGCTCTGCTTTATTTCGTGTTTTGATACTTTCCAAGTTCTCTTGATTATCACTATAATATACTCTCCCATATTTTATAATTTTGACATTTGTCATTTTGTGCATTTCCATTATACTCACTCCCATATATCGGCATGCTAGTAAACATATGTAATGTTCAGGACTCTATAATTTGTTGCATCTTAACCAGCAGTAATGTTGAATTATTATTGTCGACGTTGTGGGCTTCATCAACAGAATATTATCTAAGCCTGGGTTAAACGATATTTTGGTATAATCTGTACATTCCTGTGTCTTCCTTGACCTGTCAAGTTTTTGATCCATTTGCACAATGATTTGTAAACCTTTGATTAGTCTCTGTGGTACACTACAAGCCAACTTGGGTACGAAGTGTGCTCACAACTTTAGAGGCATCAAGAATTAATCAAGTTAGTATTGCCCTTCCTTCTTGTACTCTATGATTATTCTATTTTAAAATTTGGGCATCTTGTCAATTTGGTAAATTCTTTTAACAGGCAAATTGATAGAGACTGTCAGTTTCTAGAGGCAGAGAGAATCATGGATTACAGTCTCTTGGTTGGCCTTCATTTTCGCGATGATAGCACTCGGGATGTGAGGAATAAGTCCGGCTCAATTTTTAATGTTCTTGCTTAAGGAAGAGAAGCTGCCGAAGAAATAGAGTAGTTTATGTGTTCCGTTTATGATCGAGTTTTTCTTTACCATTTTATTTCTTTTAAAGCTCATTTTTATTTAAGTGGTGTTGTATCACATTCTAATGTTCAAGTGTATGGATTCAAAAATTTGTATTGAAATTATCAATTTTTATGCAATTCTAAAATTTGTTTGTAAGTTTCATTTTCAATTTTGTCAATCTATTTGCATAAATTGTTGTTGTTGAAAAAAAAAAAAAAAATCGCAACGTTTGGCAAACGTTGCCGTAGATAGCTACGGCAACGCTTGCCAAACGTTGCGAAAGACCGTCTTTCGCAACGTTTTTGCCAAACGTTGCCGTAGACTTTTGGCAACGCTAAAAAAACGTTGCCGTAGACTTTTGGCAACGCTCAAAAAACGTTGCCGTATCTCTCCACTCTACGACAACACCTTGATTTGCAACACACGTCCAAACGTTGCCGTAGGCAGTTTTTGTTGTAGTGTACTTCACACCAAATGAAGTAAATGCAAAATGGTTATTATATCCTCTTACTAATTTTTTAAACTCTGAACATGTTGGTTCTGAAGAGGTAAACAAGTTAAATAATATATGTGGTGAATCACAAATAGAAAGTTTAATTTTTCCATCAGAACAACAAAATCTCTTACTTTCTTTATAATTTTTTTTTGCGCCACAATGTTTACAATAAGTACATATTGGTAATACATATGGAGTATTTGGGATATCCAATAGGGGAAAACTTTCTTGTAATTCAACGTTGGGAACGTCGGTAGTAAAATCATTCAAAGAAGAAGACTCAGAATTATTTATTGTAGATTTCGACGACGTACCTAAATGATTATTTATAGGTAAAATAGGGTTAGCTATTCTTTTTCGATGATCTATGTATCCAGTTTTAAGCCGCTGCCGACAATCCTTATGTCTTTGATTTTCTTGCTGTCAAATGAAAGTATTATATGATTCATCTGCAGTTTCAGGATGACGAATACCAGGCTCTCCAGACATGGTTAAGATACCTATAAAAATAAGGAAAAAAAGATCAAGTTTCTAAGTAAAAAGTATGAAATTAAACGAAGCAAAATAGCAAAAAAGATAATAGATGCTCAATGTTTCTTTTTTATGTAATAGGAAACAAAAAGACAACAGGGGAACAAGATTAAGAATATAGTTATAGGCAACCCCACAACCTAAAAAAGAATCCGAGCAATAGGAAAAAAAATCATGATGATAAGAAAAACAAAGCAGTGAATTCGTATGTTTCTTCACTATCTATGGAGTATTAATTAAATTGATTGAAATAGAAAAAATTCAGAAGACAAGATTTCAAAAAAATGATGAACAAATTAAATAGAATATGGAAGAGACATTTAACCAATATACTTTAACTTTTTTATACAATAATAATAATTGCCTAATAGTATTGTAAATAGTATATCAGGGCGACTAATTTTTTTCGGGCAAACATTTTCAAAGTAACTTAAATGAAGTTATTATTATCCACACACCAAATGAGCATTATTTTTGTATTATGTCGAGTTATACCATTGGAAATGTAGTCGCGGGAAAATGTATAACCAAACAAAACACATAGTAAATAAACGACATAAAATTTTGAATATGAAGAAAACAAAGGAGGCAGAAATGAAATCAAATGAAGTATTAATTACATAAGGCCCAAAGAAATCCCGCAGGGGTAAATAAACTATGGAAGGGTCATCGCTCATATAACGATAATAAGTCGACATCTTATATAGTTTTGCCTAATAAAATTTCAAATTCTATAGGATGATGTCTCAATTTTTTCCTTTTTTAAACGAACACTAATTACGAAGAAAAAGTAAAAAAGTTTTTTTATTAGGGAATAATCATTCTCAACAAAAATTGCATTTTAAGCTTAAGCAAACAAAGTAGTCGAAAACAAAAACTTGAATCCGCATATGTTTTTATTACTTAAAAGGAGGTTATTTGTTGTCAACAAAATAGTCATTTTGAATCCCCGCGGCAACAATAACATAATAAATAATAAATAAGTTGATAAATAACATGAATTTGACAATTGAATTGATTGAATGAATGAAATAAGAAAACACACAATTTGATAAAAAAAATAGATATTTATCAAGATAGGTCAGGCAAAAAGTAAGCTAGCTATCAAGTGTAAACCAGTATGAATGCGAAAATAAAGGAGGCAAAAATGAAACAGAATGAAATAGTTGATTAGATAAGTTATAAATTATAAACATTTAGGTCGTTAACTTAACGATTGATAAAATGAAACCTGAAGGAAACTATAAACATTGTTTATGTGCTACTATCAACGAGGGAGCAATACCTTTTTATTTGAGCAAAACGAAGGGGGAAAAAATCTAGAGGTAATTGATAGCTTGACCCTGCATAATAAATACCAATGAAAAAAAAGTTGAAAAGAAATTTAAAATCGAAGAAAAACGAAATACAAATTATAGAGCCCTTAATTTTGTTAATAATAATTATAAATAATAAATACTAAAATAAAAACTGCAGGGAATAAAAATTTATATTTATCAAAACGACAAAGTATATAGCAGTAAAAAAGTGGAAATAAGATTTTATGTTGACAATGTAACATATTGAATATATTGTAGTTATAAATTTGGTAGATGATTTAAGAATATCTAGTAGATGAAATAAGAATATTATTTAGTGGTTTGTACAATTGATAAGTTTATGTTCAAAAAGTAATAAATTTAATATACTGTATATGTAAATGTGGTAAGATGGGAAATTTTTTTTTGTTCCTGTTAACGAAAAAAAAAGGAAAAATAATCCGTGCACAAACGGAGAGTAATTCATCCCCACATGAACCTCCCTAGGCGCGCACGGAGAGATGTCTCCGTGCAGCACGGAGTAACTGTCCGTGCGTTGCTCCATGCACGCACGGAGAGATCGGCACGGACAGTTCTCTCCGTGCCGCACGGAGATTCTTCATTCCAGCGTTTTTTAGGTCTTTAATGATTTGAAAACAAAAAAAAAAATTGATGTAGCTTAAATTAGGTTCCTTTTCCTGAGGAAAAAATATGTCTCCACTGAAGTTATGTTTGTTACTGATAGATGACTAAATGGGAAGTTATATGCTCTCTTCGAGCATGGTTGCCTTTATTTATTTTTGTATTATGTCGAGCTATGATGTTGGGAATGTAGGCGTGGGAAAATGTATAACCAAAGAAAACAAATAGTAAAGAAACGACATAAAATTTTGAAAATGAGGAAAACGAAGGAGGCAAAAATGAAATCAAATAAAGTACTTGATTACGTAAGGGTTTTCTCGCTCATATAATGATAAATAAGTCGACATTTTATATAGTTTTGCCTAATAAAATTTCAAATCCTACAGGACTAATTGCTTAAATTATTGAACTATTATAGAAACATATTTTTGGCTTATATTCTACTAGATTAAAGTCATCCTGATTCCTTGATTTGTAGATTAAAATACTGTTAATTATTGCTCAAGGTTTCACTAATTTAGAATATGTGAACTTAATAGTCCTTATCCACTTGTAAACATATTTTCATATCCTAAAATAATATGACTTAGTAAACATTTTTACATATTCAGAAAAAATAATTCATCACAATGCCGCCACAACAAATGTTATTTATATAATTCACGAAATTCCACCATATTTGATACACTAACAGTACTATCAAAAATATTCAGCCCGTGCATTTGCACGGGCAAAGACTAGTATTATAAGAAAAGAAAATAAAGTTGAATGGCATCGTTATCATATTATATTTTAGAGAAAAATTTACACGGGATCTCGAACCTTTCAAATTTATCGTAAAAGGACCATTATGCCCATACCTTTAATTATAATGAGCAATAACGTACTAGTAAAAATGATAAAGATAAAGAAAAAAAATGAAAAAAGATGAAGAAGTTTGAATTAATATAAGCAATAACAGAAAAAAGAAAAAAGAAAAAGATGAAGACACAAGCAACTTTTGTTTTTCAAAATTAATATATAAAAATAATTTTATAAATTAAATAATTAGACCCCCTTAAAAGAAATGCAAAATAAAAAAAATGCTCACACCTCTTCTCCACCTTCAACTCTGCAGAAACCACAGAATAATCCCTCTTGAAATCTGGCGTTTGGGCGTAGTCTTTCAGAGAAGTAATTCTACTATCAAACCGATCAATTAAGGAATCTACACAGACGCGTTTGCCGGCTAAGGATTGTACGATAATGGCGATTTCAACGCCAGATTGAACACAGATTTTGTTCGCTTTCTTGAAAAGCCCGACTCGACGCTTGGAGAAAGTTACTCGCCTGTTATTCAATTTTTCTATTTTCTTCATTTCAATCTTCCTTCTACCCAGGCGCCTATCCGTCGGGCTAGGAGCTCCGGTGATTTTGGTCGAGATTTCTTGTGGTGGTGGTGGAGGAGGCTGAGGGAGAGGGAGAGGGAGAGGGAGAGGAGAGAGAGTTTTTATTTTTATTTTTGATTTTTTTTATATTTAATAATTTATTTGGACTAATTTTCACTTTTTAAAATGTTTTGGAGCAGATTGCAAATTATTCTTTATTTTTCATTTTTATTTTATTTATATATGAGGGTATAATGGTCATTTTATGTTAAAAATTGGTGAAAATGACGTTTTGCGCAAAGAAATGCAAAGGTAGGGACGTTCTGCACCAAAAAATCAAACGTAAGGATGTTTTCCACAAAACCCGTCATAGGTAGGGACGTTTTGCGCCAATTACCCTTATTTAAGTAATTATATCGTAGTTATTTAAGTTCGAGAAAAAGAATCTATGACAACTAATTTATTTTATTTCAATACAGCACATGATTTATATTATACATGTTGGATTCTCCTATTTTAAATTAAGTTTAAATCACACAAAATCTTTACACGTGAATACACAACCCTTGTGTTCTCGAGGAGGAATCTTAAAGAAAATTGTGAAAAAAAATAAAATAAAATAAAAATCATAATCCTAGATTTATGAAAGGCTTTATTTATGGGAAAAATAATAAAAAATAAAACTGCCACACTGTATTTTTCTGACCCTATTACAGATTCCATGTTTGAGAAATAATATCGTCATATGGTACTTTATTTTTTTAAAAAAAGTTTAATTACTGAAAAAAATATATTACACCATTTTTGAGAATAAATCTTATAAAAAGTGGTTTTATTGAAAAATATGTGATTAAAAAGTAGGAAAAAGTTATAGTTTATATATGAAATTATTTTAATTGAAGAATGTATAATTAAAAATAATTTTAAAGAATGGGATTCAAACATGAATTATAATTCCAAAAAAAAAAAGAAAAAAAGACTGGTTCAATTTTTCCAATATCCCGGACAAAATTTTGGCCAGCATTATTGTTCTTGGAACTTGCTACTCCATGTCACACGTGTGACTGTTGGTGCACACGACACGAAAAGATGGGAAATATATTGATTCCATTTTCTTTTGATTGTATACCAAAGAATTTCAATAAGATAAAAGTTTGAATATGAATCTCAAAAATCATTGTTTATATTTGCTATTATACTGGAAAAATAGAATATTGAACTTTTCATATAAGTTAATTCATTCTCGATGTTTTAAATTTTCGTAATTGAGTGCATAGACACCAATACTATCACAAAAGGTTTCATCGTATTTTGTTGTACATTCATTTACGGTGAAGACAATATATTTTCTTAAAGAAAACAAAAATAGTAAAGCATCTTAAAATTTTAGAATTCACGTCTTCAAGATACTGCAAAAGTAATACCTCCAATAAAACATTACTTAGAACAACATTATAAATTAAAAAAAAAAAGTTATTATTTTTTTTTGTATATGGTGCCATCTAATTTATCAATCTAAACTAACATTTTCATCATGTACAAATAATATAAATTCAATGTATTTATTTAAATAATTATATCGTAATTATTTAAGTTCGACAAAAAGAATCTATGACAACTAATTTATTTTATTTCAATACAGCACATGATTTATATTATACATGTTGGATTCTCCTATTTTAAATTAAATTTAAATCACACAAAATCTTTACACGTGAATACACAATCCTTGTGTTCTCGAGGAGGAATCCTAGAGAAAAAAATAATGTTATTCATCTCCAGTGAGATTACAAATACATTTTAGATGATTCTAAGTGATAGGTTAAATGAAATGTGAAATTAATTGACTTATTTAATTTCACATATCATTTAATGCCACATTAACGCCACATAGACTGTGTTTGTAACTCCGGTGGGGATGAATAGCATTACTCTAAAGAAAATTGTGAAAAAAAAAAAATCATAATCCTAGATTTATGAAAGGCTTTATTTATGGGAAAAATAATAAAAAATAAAACTGCCACACTGTATTTTTCTGACCCTATTACAGATTCCATGTTTGGGAAATAATATCGTCATATGGTACTTTATTTTTAAAAAAAGTTTAATTACTGAAAAAATAGATTACACCATTTTTGAGAATAAATCTTATAAAAAGTGGTTTTATTGAAAAATATGTGATTAAAAAGTAGGAAAAAGTTATAGTTTATATATGAAATTATTTTAATTGAAGAATGTATAATTAAAAATAATTTTAAAGAATGGGATTCAAACATGGACTATAATTCCACAAAAAAAAAAAAAAAAAAAAAGACTGGTTCAATTTTTTTTCTTTTTCTTATTATTTTAGACATAAACACATTGATTATTTTGAAGACATTATAATTCACATAAATTCATATAGAATATTTTAAATAATTGATTTAATTGAAAGATTATAAAAATAATTTTTAAAATCAATCACGTCAATATGATAACTTATAAAATAATATCTTATAAGATCTTTTATTTTAAATTTATTATCTAACATACACCTATCTCAAATCAATCATGCAATTTATTTATTCCCAATTTTCACACTTTTTCCTGCTCAACTTTGATTGAGTTAATCATTAATCATACTTGTGCTAAAAAATCGAATAAAATAAATTTTGATTGAAGTTGACCATTTTTTGGGCGAATGAATTGGTTTGAAAGTTCTTTAACAAGTTATAAATAATTGATTATCTAGATATAATTGGATCAAATATGTTAAATCGATCTTAAATTTTGTCAATCGAACTAATATCATATCCAAGTCTTATAACATTACTATTAAAAGTTACGAAAATTCAAATTACTCTTATAAGCAACCTTTTTTTAGAATCATTGTAAAATAAAATTATGAATTAAATATTTAGAACAATAATTCAAAACGTTTTTCCATATAGTCCATTTAAATGTTTATCATACGCATCAGGTAAGACAAATCTGGAGAAAATCTCTTCGACCACCCCCTTAAAAGAAATGCAAAATAAAAAAATAAAAAAAAAATGCTCACACCCCTTACAAGAAGAAAACAAAAAAATGGACCTCATGGCTCATGGTACGGTTTGGATTAACGTAAAGTTTTCTACCTTTGTTTCCATGGCAGATATTCAGAATTGATTGTGTAAATATCTTCGGTGAAAAGATGTCCCTTGTACATGGAAGATTGTTAGGGATAATGTTGGGAAGACGGGTGGCGCCTATGCATTGGTTGGGATAAAATTGTTTTTTATCCAAGATTCAATGGATGAGCATCACCTATCATTAAATTTAAATTCTTTATTTCTTATAAGCATTTCCAACTACATATTCACACAAATAAAATATTTTGCATATAAGTCAAATTTTTATTTTATTTTTTTACTTTTTAACCACACATTCTCAAAAAAAAATCAATATTCAAAACGTCACTTTTTTCTCAATTTCTCTTTATAATGACCATCAAATTTCTTGATAGATAAACGTAGACATTGTGAAGATAGGCAAACTGTAATCACGATACAAAATCTTTTCCTCAATTTTAAAGGCTTGTCATTTTATTTTTATTTTACGACCAAAAGTTTATCTACTGTTATCACGAAATTTTGTGCAAGCCAAAGAAATACAACAGCATTTCATTACTTTGCTTGTTTTGTGGAAAATTAAAATAAAAATGCATTGATATTTTGGCATGTGGTATTAAACTCAACGTTAACGTGCATAAATTATATGTGATGCACCCACAATCCCCTATAAATAAGTGATGTAGTTACCCATTGCATATACTCTCACAACTAGCTACTTCAAATTAAGTACCCTTTACATTTAGTAGTATTTATGGATAGCCAAAGCAGCTTGATGACTGATGGTGCAGATGCACTGGATTATCCCTTTGGCAGTGATGCAAGCAAGTTTGCCCAGATGAAGATCAAGCGCTCTGATTTCTCTTCAGATTTTATCTTTGGTTCTGGAGTATCTGCTTATCAGGTAATGTTAGTAAAAAAAATATCCTGGTTATCATGCTCATGCACTTAGATTAATTCATTTAAATGTCATAAAGACTTCATATTAATGTTTTTTTAAATCTTTTTAATATCGTTAAAAGCAAGATTTTTAAATTTATTATAATACTTGAAATATAATATTGTACTTTTACCTTATCCACTCAAAAAAGAAAAGAAAAACACGATTTGCTTGGGTTTTGATTTGTTCTTTTTGCTGCGTTACAGGTTGAAGGTGCTTGGGCCGCTGGTGGTAAAGGCTTGAGCAACTGGGATGTCTTCACACAGAGAACACCTGGTATAAATATATATATGCACCCAACAGATATGTTTATACACACACATGATTAGTGCATGTATTTGTGCTTGTTACATGTTAGTTGCTAAGCATATTTATTTGAGTGGCAGGTTCTGTTGAAAATGGAAGTAATGGATGTGTTGCTATTGATCAATATAATTTATGGAAGGTAATTCATAAAATTTAATTTTAAAGACAATTGCGAAGAATAATCCGTAGTGTCTTAGTGGAATAATTTCTACTCATTTTACATAATGTTGCAGGAAGATGTAGCTTTGTTAAAAAAAGTGGGCTTCAATTCTTATAGATTTTCAATTTCATGGACTAGAGTACTCCCAGGTATATATGTGTATATATATTAGAACATGAAGAATAATGAATTACTTTGTGCATCATTTTGTCAAAACAAAATCTGATGAAGTTTTATTTAATTTTGTTTTTCTTTATTGATATTTTAGGAGGAAACTTATCCGCGGGAATAAATAGAGACGGAATTAAGTACTACAATGATCTTATAGATTTGCTCGTGGCCGAAGGTTAATTAGAGTACAATACAATTTTTTCTCTATATTCTTTTTTAACAATTGATATTTGATTCTTTTTAAAATGATAAAAATCTTACATTTTGGAATCTTATATTTACTTTTCTGAAGGCATTAAGCCATGCGCAACTATCTTTCACTGGGATACTCCACAATGTTTGGAAGATCAGTATGGTGGATTCCTAAGTCCTCGAATAGTGTGAGTAATTGAATCTTGCATAAAAAAGCACATTTTCTTTGGGTATTTGCAAAAGCATATTTAAATGAAAACAAAGCAAATTCAAAGGAAGTGAAGTCAAGCACCTGCGCAAAAAATTATTAAAAAGAAACATGGTAAACCACGTGGATATATGTTCTTTTTTGATAAACAGGAAAGATTACTGTGAATTTGCTGACCTTTGCTTTTGGGAATTCGGTGATCGGGTGAAACATTGGGTCACATTGAATGAGCCATGGTCCTATACTGTTCAAGGATATGTGTTAGGCACTTGGCCACCTGCTCGAGGTGCAACTACATCGGCGCCTGTAACATCTATTCCTCGTCATAGATATAGACGAGGAGCTAGATCTATTTCTACAGCTGGAAATCCGGGTACAGAACCATATACTGTGGCACATCATCTGATCCTTTCTCATGCAGCAGCAGTTGATATATACAGACACAGATATCAGGTAACATTCTCCACACTCATTAACTTCGGGGCAAGAAAATTTATACACAATTTTAAGATTTCATAATATATATGTTATACAAACGCATATGTGCAGGCACATCAAGGAGGCAAGATAGGAATGACAAATGTTTCAATGTGGTTTGAGCCACTTACTGACACCAAAGAAGATGTAGAGGCTGCTTCAAGGGCCATTAATTTTATGTTCGGATGGTAACTAAGTAGTTATATTTTATTTGTTCACGTTCCAAATAAGTCGTGGTCTTGCCCTAAGGGATACTATTAATTTATATTGGCATGCAATTTAATTATTTAGGGGTAATTAGGTCTTTTATTAGGTTAGATTTTTCTTTCCTATTTAAGTTCAAGTGATTGCTTTCTCTTTATTATTTTTGAATATTGAATAATAAAATTAGTGGAGTTTTGTCCCAAATTGACCAACCCCTATCTTCCTTCTCAAGCACAACTATCACAGGATTATACTTTCTGCTTTAACTGCTATGATTTCTTAAAAGTAAATTTATAGCCAAAATTATAGTTTGTTTTTGGCACTTCTGTATTCTATAAGATATGTCTCATTTTTTAGAAATGTTATTAATTGTGTAGAATTTTAGTCTTGGTATAACTTCTTAATCAAAATTTTATGGTCTCAAAACCCTTGTTTCCTTTCAGGTTTGTAGCACCGATAGTAACTGGTGATTATCCAAAAGTTATGAGGGAAAAGGTGGGCACACGTCTTCCCCCATTTAAGCCAGAACAAATTAAGTTGGTGAAAGGATCCTATGACTTTCTAGGCGTAAATTATTACACTGCTAATTATGTGACCAGTGCGCCACCTCCATCGCCTGGTGCTCAACCAAGTTACGAAACTGATCAAGAAGTCACATTATCAGGTAAGTATATCAAACATTTTCATGTATAAATAAATTAAGCTCATCACATAATGCTTACTCCCTCAATCATTTGTAGGTGAACGTGATGGGATACCTATTGGTCCACAGGTATACTTTTAGCTTGGTTTTTCTTAGAAATAAATGGAAAACATAGTAGATAATTTTAAAGATTTTTCTATAACATATTTTCATACGAGATGGAGCGATTTAAACAATTTATGGGGGTGGATTATCGTGTCATTATTGTCAAAATGGATTAAATTACCGTAGTTTTATTTCTAATGCTTACACAATAATATCTTTTTTTTTTTTTTTTTTTGATTTTAGGCCGGTTCAGATTGGCTCTACGTTGTTCCAATTGGGATTTACAAGCTGTTGACTTATATAAAGGAAAAATATGACAATCCCAGCATTTATATTACTGAGAATGGTAAATACATGGCATGTTTGTTTGCTTTTTTTCCCCTCTATAGTATGAAAAGATTTTTTTTGTAATATTTACCATTTTATTGAAATTCATTCGATGACTTACTTGTTTAGGGGTGGATGAAGTTAACAATACGTCCCTAACAGTTTCAGAAGCTCGATTTGATGAGAAGAGGATTACATATCATCAAGAACATCTCTACTATATTAAGCTAGCAATCGAGTAATACATCATTCATATAATTATATATCCGATCTTAAAGCAAATTGTAAATTATGAAATAATTTGACTATCTCGCTAAAAAAACATTTATTGTTCATGATTTTTCTTTCTCAGAGAAGGCGTAGATGTGAAGGCTTACTATATATGGGCAATGTTTGATAATTTTGAATGGACCTCAGCATACACAGTCAGATTTGGCATTTTTTATGTGGATTTTGTGAATGGACGGTTGACAAGAATCCCGAAAATCTCAGCTATATGGTTTATGAATTTATTAGACAAGAAGCCTGATTTGTTGAAGATACAAGCTCAAACAAATGAAGGAGAAAATGCTTCTGTGAAAAGGCTAAGAAGCAGATAAACATAAAATTATTAGTGTGATGGTGTTTCATTTGAGTTATTGTGTTTAATAAGTCATGCATGCATGTGTTTTCCTTCGATTTCCTTTTGTTGTTGGCTTAGAAAGCCAAGTTGTAACTTTCTACTCTTTATATTCAATAAACAACATGTTTGTGTTAATTCCATTGCATTGTCTACTGCCAAAATCGAATATATCTCGACCGCTAGTTATTGTGCACAAGTTCTATGGATGAAACAAAATCTTAGTGATTACCATCTATCCCTTGATCATATACTCATTATATGTGATAACACCAGTGCCATAAATTTGTCTAAAAATCCTATTTTACACTCTAGGAAAAAACACATTGAAATTAGACATCACTTCTTAAGAGACCATGCTCAAAAGGATGAAATTCTGTTAGAATTTGTAAACAAGGAAAATCAATTAACCGATATCTTCACAAAACTTCTAGCTCTTGATCAATTCTCACATATTAGAAGAGGTTTATGCATTATTGATGAATTCAAAGTACATGATTAAGTTCACAACTACATTCGCTTACATGTTTTCATCTCATTATTTCATGTGCACCATATTTACATGATTTTGTATGTTTTATTATTTTTTTTAAAAAAGATTCAGACGTTCGGATTGAACCAAATAGTCTGGACTATCGTCCGATTTGACAGAAAACTTTCTGTCAAATCGAACGTTTGTTTCAGCGACGGGTCAATTTTTAAGAATCGCAAACATGACATTTTCTTCCACTTTTCTCTCCCTAATTCTCTTCTCCATCACTCAATCCTCACTCTCAAATCTTCAAATACTCATCAAAATAAAAAAAAAAAAAAAAACCCATTACTTCTATGTCTCAATTCCTCAAGAAATTCTCAACTTCATCAACTACATTCAAATTTCACCAAATTGAAACCCTAACCTCTTATATTCCTCTCTCCATGTTCATTCTTAATTTTCAACAATGTCGGGCTCAAAACGAACGGGAAAAAACTTGAGAGCACGGTGATGCAATCTCCTTCTCCTTCATTCGATGAAGAGTTCGATTTGGAACCCGAGGTGCTGGCCAACCCATTTGAAAAATCCCCCATTTCGATAGGTAAAAATGTTGATTTTTACGGATTTTACTATTCAAGCCCCCGCATTTCATATGGAAGGACTTTTTCAAAATATGGGTTGAATTTCTATTACAACTTTAGAAGAGCATGTATACCCACTACCCATGAAAGAATTTTACAAAAAACATGTCTATTACCCTTTTGGTGACATTTCATGCTTGATTAAAAAATAAACGCACTATCATAAACAAAGCTATCATTCGTGACATTTTAGAACTTGAGGTGTGTGAAACACAATTTTTTCTTCACATGGCACATCCTATGTTAGACGGCTATGACCCTACCGAGGCTTGTCGTCGATTTCGAAAATATCATGAAAGTTAATGCAAATCAACTGACTCTTCCATGCAAGGTTTTACAAAACATCATTGCAAATATTATCCTACCACGAAAGGGTCATCGGGATGAAATGAGTTCATTTGATCTCTTTCTTATCTACTCTTTTCTTGTTGGTAGGAAACTTGATGTTCCTACCATTGCATTAGGACTCATGAAGCTTGTCCATTCCTCACGACATGTTAAAACTTTACCATATGGCATACTTCCCACGAAAATTCTTAAACACTTTAGCATTTCATTGGATGATGAGACATTTGTCCAACTTCGACTCACCGACACTATAAACATTCAAACCCTTGAACGCATGAAAATTAATAAAGAACATGGTCAGTGGGTGACACATACCAAAGGGTTCGACCCCACATCTGGTCTTTCGACTCTGCCATTTGAGGGCGATGACGATGATGACGATAACGATGACGTACCAGAAGCTCATATTACTCATCATGACATTTCGGGCTCCAATATCCCTCGATCTTTGGGTAGTAGCTTCACGTTTACAGATGATCGATACAACATGTTGAACGGCCGCATTGACTCTCTCACATCTTCGATTGATTACCTCGACGGAATGCTCCATCAGATGAAAGCTCAACAGGCTGATATACAAGCTCAACATGCCGACATACTAGCTCAACAGGAAGCCATTCAAGCACAACAAGCGGCGATGCAGGCTCATCAAAATGCCTTCTACGCCCATTTCTACGTTCACTTTCGTATTCCACCTCCTTCGAAACTGTAGTCACTATTTTTCTTCATGATGAATATTACCTTATTTACTTTACGATGGATATTTCTTTTCGCTTCATGATTAATGTTTCTCTACGATTTGTTTTATGATAAATATTTCACTATGATTTCAATTTTATGCGATTTCCTTTGGAAATACTTTATATTTCATTCTTTTTGCCTATGGTTGTCTTAATTCCCTACCTCATACTCTTTTTGCTTATGTCAAAAGGGGAAAAATATATGTACGCTGATATGCACGCTTGACTTGTACAAGAAAGGGGGAACAATATCATATGAATGCTTAATCTATAAAAGATAGGGGCAATGATATAGAAATGTACGAATCATATGAGATAAATTATTTTTCTTATTGCAAATCATCATTTATTTGTCATAATTAAAAATGGGGAAAATGTTGACTTATGATTGATCTTATGTTTTGATTATAACAAATACATTATTTTCATCTCTAACATTTGTATTTGAGTTTTCATTGTTGCATGTTGCAATTGGAGACAAAACAATTGCTATCAAAGGACGTGAAGGTGACGATCAAGAAAATTGAAGATGGAAATAAAGCATTCACAATCGAGCTTGAAAATCAAGCATTCTCAATCGAGCACTCACGCCAAAACAATTGGAACAAATCAACCACTTGCGCCAAATTCAAAATCGAGCAACAAATTGTGCACTCGTGCCAAGTCAATTGAAGATATTAGAACTATATGTTTGATACAGGACTTTAATCTTTAGCAATGACTCATTGAAAGCTCAAGTGACGAGTTTTAATGCACTACAAAATTTACTTCGTAAAACGTTTTCACAAAAAATATTTTTCTAAGGTAAGAATTTCAGCTTAATTTTTCAATCCTACTAGCATCACTTACTTTGAGAAATCAAGTAAAAGCATCATGTAAAAGCCTACCTCATGTCAGAAAATCAAACTCATTGTTCGGTTCACCTCTAACGGTCGAGTTTTCGACTGTTCTGATTTCTGACGAAGTAACGGCTATTCAGTCGTCCGATACTGTTCCGGACATCTAGATGATCGTTCGGTTCGACAGAGAATTTCACGTTTTCAATTGCTATAAATACCAACTTGCTTGTCATTCATTACGACAACTTAAGAGCGATCAAGTGAGATTCTGTGGGATTCGAACCCTTGGTTATGGTGCTACCAGAATTTTGAAAGGAAAAAAGCATGTTTCTCTTATAACGTTTTTCTTATTGGCACTCGTTGTGATGATTACACGTGGTAAAATCCTGGTTGTTGGTTGAAGGTTCTGGAAAACTCTTTACTTGGCTGGACTCTTCATTTTTCGTGCGATGAACTTCACTTCTCTTTTTTTGGGGTTTGAGAGAAAAATCTTAGGGTTTTTCTTCTTCGTAATTCTTCTACTCAAATCTCTGATTTGAGGCTTGTAATCTTGAGCGCTTACTCTCTGTTTGTGGCATACTGTGTGTATACTTGTGGGAACTAAGGTTCTACTGTGAGTTAGTGAAGTTCAGTGAAGATTTTTGGTGATTCTTTGTAGATCATTTGGTGTTCTTGAGAGATAAATATTCTGGGTTTTATCACTGTACTTTGATTAAACGATTTGTAACCTTGTTGCCATTTTGGGATGTATAGTGCAATCGAGCATAATCCAATTTGTTGGATGCTCAATGGGGGATGAATGCGTTAGAAGTTGTCGCCGAACCTCTGGGGCTTAGGCCGAAATAAATTGTGTTGATTCTTTAATTTTCTGCACTTTTAATATTTGCAAATTTGATTACTCCTTATCTTGGAAGTAATATTGTGTGATCCTAGTCCTACTGATTTTTTTGAGCAAAATTATATTGATTTCTCATATCATTTGTTATTATCAAATCATTTTAGTTTTGAAAAACTTTCGATCAAATGAACTTTTAAAAATCATTCTACACATCAAAGTTTTTCATACTTAACACTTGAGCTTCATTCGTTGTTATTTATTAAAGTGTTAGCATATTTCTCTCTTAGTACTTAATTGTGATCATATCATTTATTAAGAGAGAAATTTCAATTTGAAAAGTCAATTTTCTTTAAACTTGTGGGTCGTGTTGAGGTCCCATAAAATTAGGGGTGGCAATGGGCCGAGCCGGCTAGGCCCGTATGCACACGAGCTCGACTCGTGCTCATCATGAGCCGAGCTCACGGCTCGTTTATAATGAGTTGAGCTTCTGCTATGCTCATTCTCGTGGGTCGAGCCGAGCTTCGGCTCGCGAGCTCGTCAAATTCTTTTTAAGATAAACCTTTTTTTAAAATAAAAAAAGTCATTCGCTTTGGACGAGCCCACGAGCCGCTCGCCCGTGGGCGAGTCAAGTCACCCTAATCTGCTTGTGCTTGGGCTCGTCAAATGTTGAGCCAGAGCCGGCTTTTCACGAGCCGACGAGTTGTTCGGCCAATTTGCCACCACTACGTAAAGATCAACTTCATATAAGGATATGATGCTCCTTATTCGTAAGTCACTGAAAGCTTTGTAAATGATTGGATTGCACCACAAGTCAATCAATATAGTGAAATTAGACTTGCTTGTGCCAAAGAGCTTAGTAACGGAGGACGTAGATCTTTGTGTTGCGTCGAACCTCAATAATTATATCATTTGCATTCTCTATACCTCTTTACTTATTGCTTTCATATTCTGACTGTAGGAAGGTGTGGTATGGAAAAGCATTTCATATGTAGATTTATTAGCAAGCAATTTGATAGGAGTTCTATTTATAATGTGAGTGGCTGTTAAGATGCAATCACCCTAAAGTTGATGAGGCAAGTTCGCTTGGAATTTAAGACCTTTAGCAATGTTTAAAAGGTGCTGGTGCTTTCTCTCAACCATACCATTTCGTTGAGGAGTTTCAACACAACTCAATTGATGTACAATGCCTTTGGAAAGATAAAAAAAATCACTCATATGGAATTCCAAACCATTATCAGACCTGAGGGTCTTTATATTACATTGAAAATGAGTTTGAATGAGATGATAGAATGACTGAATAAGGGTTCTAGTTTGAGATTTGTCTTTCATGAAGTATGTCCAAGTCATTCTGCTATAGTCATCAACAATAGTTAGAAAATACTTGGAGCCATCTAAGGAATTAACAGAATATGTTGACAGAATATGGCCCCCAAATATCGCAATGAATGCTTTCAAACACTTGTGAGGCTTTAGTATCACTATTATGGAAAGGCAGTCTGTGTTGTTTGGCCAAGGGGCAAATAGTGCAATGCAATTCTTTATTAATAGTAATATCACGAACTAATTTAAGTAAAAGAGATAGTTTGGAATTAGGCAAATGTCCTAACGACAATGCCAAATATCAATGTTCATCTTGACATCAGTAGTGTCAATGGTATTACAAGTAGGATCATACTTATTGCATTCAAAAGATGAACTATGACTAAAAACAGTTGTATGAACAAGAGAGTCTTGGTGTTGGATATATCAAAATTTGATTTGAGTTAATGGCGTGAGGACTGATCATTGAGTTGAAGGTGAGGATGTTGGAAATGATATAGTCCATGCTCAAGGTTGCCTACCCCAATCGTCCTCCATGTTGAAAGATCCTGGATAAAGCACGAATAATGGAAAAATATCAGACAACAATTATGTTGAAGTGTCAACTTGCTAACATAAATTAAGTTGAATTTAAAGGATGGTACAACAAGCACATTGGTTAAGAGTAAAGTAGGAGACAACTTTACTGTTCCAACGTGTGTAACAACCACACTATCACCATTAGGCAACTTCACTGAAAAACCAACAACATCAGTCACAGTAAACAAATGCTTAATAGAGTAAACCATGTGTTCAGAAGCACTAGTATTTATGATCAATTTATCTGCTACCGAGAAAGCATTGAACTAAATGTGTTTACCTGAGAATGCAAATGAATCAGGCTCTGAGGTTGAAGAGGTAACCACATCCTTAGGTTGTTGATTGTAGGTTGAGAATTGGCTCTGCAATTGAGGCATTCACATAGACAGAATTTTTGGCACTGATTTGGAGTGATTGTGAGATGTGACAAATAATCCAATATTCCTGCAACATCACCTGTGGTGTTTGGCTATGATGTGTTTGTCCAACAGCATTAGCTACTGGAGGCTTTCCTTTGCCAAATTTGTGATTAGGAGGATACCCTACCAACTTGTAGCATTTCCCTTTAATATGTCCAAACATACCACAATAACTACATATAGGCCTCTTTTTCTTCTGAGAGACATTAGGTGAATTAAGTCTTTGATTAAAAGGATTAAAAGGCATTTGCATAACTTTGCCAGTAAAAGCTGCCGCATCATACGTTGCTTGTTTGTTAGCAACCACTTCCTTTTGCCTCTCATCTTGTAAAACAAGTGCAAATACCTTATTTAGTGAAGGCAAGGGATCCATCAGTAGGATCTAACCTCTAACTCCCGCAAACTGCTCATCTAGCCCCATGAGGAACTGCATGATTTGATCCTCACGCTAGTAATCAGTATTATCAACACCAAGCCTATAATTCTCTAATTCCTCCCAAAGCCCTTTGAGCCTATTAAAATAGGAATTAATTGAATTATTTGCCTGAGAAATTGAAGCGATTTGTTTCTTCAAACATAGATCTGAGGACCATTCTCCTCATTGTATTGATCTCGAAGTTCAATCCATATATCTCTTGCCGAATCCTTGTGCATCACACTTGGATAAAGTTCCTTTGGGATTGAATTGATGATCCAAGAGGAAACAACATGATTGCATCTCCTCCAAGCAGTGTAAAGAGGATCATCACGAGATGGTTTGGTGATAGATCCATCTACAAAGCCTTCCTTATTTTTAACACTTAGTGCCATGGTTGCTGCTCCACTCCAGGTTGCATAGTTCTCCTTAGTAAGTGTAACTGAAATCAGCTGCATTCTGGTGTTATCTCCGTAATGAAGATAGTAAGGACTACTTGGATCACTCACGAGCCGATTAACCAAAGAAACCATTTCTCCTCCAGCTGCATCTTCAGCTGATGATTCGATGAATGAATTTCCTTGCTCAAACTGGCTTTGAACCTCCGCCTGAGCGCTAGAGTCTTTCGCCATCACAGAGAAGCTCTATTGTTCTGATACCATGATGAAATGTAAGAGAATTGTGCTTGATTGATAGAAGGAAAATGGTGGGAGGAAGTAATACTCAATTAAGCAAATGAAACGTAAATTTACACTGAGGGTAAGCTGCCTATTTATACACAAAAGGGGCAGCTATCATAATAGAATGGAAAGGGATAAAATGACATAAGTATCCTTATGGTATTTTACAGTTCAACACGTAAATAGAAGTCGCGAAACATATCTTTCCTTTAGTAAATAGAATTTGAGAAGCATATTTTCATATCAACTTAAATCTTACTCAACATATAATCTTGATTATTTAACTGAATCTAAATATTAAGTGCATCCATTAATTAATCTGATAAAAACATAAGGTTGAATTCAATTTTTATTTATTTATTTATTTTTAAGTAGGACGTTCTTGATGATAAAGCTGTACACACTGATGAATACCACATTGAACAACGTATTTGTTGAATGAGTCATCATCCAATTGTGAGATTTTGATCTTAAAAGTAGGAATATCAATTAAATGTGAACTTAATCCTGAGATTTAATTGTGGACTTCAACATTTCCACCAAAAAATTAACGACTACTGAGTTGTATTAAGATTTTGAAAAACTAATTATGAATATTTTCCCAATTCTATTAAGAGCATTGGGTAAATTGTCAACTCATTTTCATATTCAGAGTAATTTTACTTGCTTTACTGATTAAAGATAAAATTCTTACCAACACGTAGCTGCATTTACAAATTTTGTAATAATTGCATGATTGCAATGAGATTACACGCCGCATTCAAGGACAAAGGGACTATGAGGAGCAAAGAATTAAGGACATTAAATGCAATTAAAATGTTGCGTAATTAATATAAATCTTTTCAATAAAAGTCCATAATGTTTAATTATTATCACACTTGTGTTCCCAACTTTTTTTTCATCCTTTTCAACAACCTTCTATTAATTAGCATATATTGTCTACTATGATGATTTTCAACTAAAAAAATTGTTAGCTTGCTTTAAGATAAGGACAAATATTTAGTCACACTTTTGTATTTGTTATGTATTTTTATTTAAAATACAAAGGATAGAGAAAATAAGTCTTTAAAAAAAAAAAAATTTGGACGCAAACCGTTATAAGGGATAACATGTACTAATTAATGAAAGCTTGAGAATAAGAATGCGATAATAAAAAGTTCGAGACATAAGAATTAAAATAATTAAGAATTCGGGACCTTTAATACAATTAAAATGTGATGTCAATACATCGTCTTTTTGTAAAGTAGTTGCTTGACTTTCGCATGTCCAAGTTCATGAAATTCGTTTTTGATTCCCAACAACACATGTTCTTTATAAACTTAAAGTGATGCCTATTTCCACAAGGATCACTTAGACAATTTAAGAAAAATGTAGACAATCTTTATTATTATAGCCCCACTGTTACTACTATAAATCTTGTAACATGAGAAATTAATGGTAGAAATAAATAATTCTCCAAATTTTGTACTTTTAAAAGCTCTCAAATGGTGTACCCTGATTTAGAAAATTTTCTGTTTATAAACAGTTTCTTATCACGTTTTATTCAACGTGGTGCAACTATTTCAACAAAAAAACAGTAAAAACATTATGATTTAAATTCTCACCAAAATTGCACCTTTTCTTCTATTTAATCTTTAACATGAGAATAATGTCAATCTCTGATGTAAAACTTGTTGGAATTAATTGAATTTAATTGGGTTAAATCATTAAATGTGATATTTAATGATGTGTGTCATTGCAATTAATTTGAGTGAATTGGAAAAGTTTTCAATATATGCCCATAAGTTGATAAGCTCATTTTAAGTGTCTTATATATAGTTAGGAATCTCACATCGAAAGTTTACAAGAAAAAAGACTTATTTATATATTGAGATGTGTGAACAAGTTAAAATTTAATAAGTGACCTACAACTTGGCTAACTTTGACTAGCTAAAGGCTAGCGAACTAGTCGCACCACTCACGCCACGACCCCCGCCCCAACCCGCATACGTCCCAAAGTTCGCATTTGGTGCTTTAGAGGCCTTTGCACTTATAGTTTTCGGAAATGGACTTATGGTTCGATGTCTTGGCAACGGAAGGCCCGATAAGTTGGCATCCTGGGTGGCACACACGTAATAAGTGGCGTCACTTCGTCCTGCGTGGCAGTTGGTTTAGTTGGATGTACGCATGGCATCTACATGGCTGGTGACTATTCAGAAATTGGTGAATATGTATGATGAATGGACACTACACTTCATAGTTTAATCTGGACCGTCGATCATGAAATGGTGTGATCCAATGGCTAAGACGAATCAGACCAAGTGGTGCACCAATTCATGAAATCTTACATACTCATTTAACGAGACACTTCAATATCTATAAATAGAGACATCCGAATCATTTTTGTACACACCAAATCAATTAAAATTCAATTGATTTCTAAATTCATCATCTTTCCAAATTTTGTTCACAAAATTCTTTCAAATATATTCGTGGTTATTTCGTTCGAGTACGATCATTCTTTGATTCGACCGACAAAACTGGTATTGTGTAGTATCAACTTTGGAAGGAACGTTGTATCTTGGGAGACATACGTCCATAATCTCATTTACACTTTATTGGGGGACGAAATCTGTCTTAAAGAGATTTGTTTTGGCATACCTCGCTTCATCTACTGCATTTCATTTTCTGTTCATTTTATTTATTCTTTTGATTGAGATAGTCGAATTTTCGACAACAAAACTATTCTTTGTATTTAATGGTATTTCCGCATTATCTCGTTTAAATTCATTTTATGATTTGAGTGAGTGTTTTTTGTTTTTTAGATAAATAGATTTTCATGTTTGCTCAAGTGGAAATCTCCCATTGCTGACTACACTATTATGGTTAATTGCAGAAGTGACAAAAAAAGGTCAAATCATGTTTTTTGGGCTCTAATTGGTCATTGGTTTCACTGGTATGACACGTGTATAACAGAAAAGATATATATCTTTTCATTTTTGGTTAACTTCCATTTCTCTATATGATATTCTTAGTTTTTTTTAATGTCTAGGTGTTCACCTTCGACGACTAATTTTGGGGTCTACGTATTGGCCTCTCAAGACGCAAACCAGATAAACTGTCGGATGTGCTGGTCCAAGAGCCCTCCACTGATCTGTCAAAGTGTCGAGTAAGTCAACACATGTTGCACCTTGCTTTCCAGAAGAACTCCTGCCTTCCAGGATAAATTCTGCATTCCAGAAGAGAGCTTACCTTCCCAGAGCCCCACAAAACGAACCCGCAACCTCTGAACTGCCAGCAACTAAGAGCCCCGTCCTTTTATTCCATTTGTGTGTCAATCTTTTAGTTAGAATAGAAAAGACATTGTGCTAACTGTAGCTTTGATGGGTTCAAGTTTGGTTATAGGAACTCATTGATATTTGATTTATTTACATTTTGGAGACAATTCTTGGAATCCATGTTTTTCCGAAGATAATATACCCCAGTTTGATGCATATTATGGGGCTAAGAATGCATTTTTACTGTTAATGTGATGGAGAATGTGTGGTTAAAAAGGAAAGAAAAAGTATCGATGGGATGAAAAATATTATTTTATTGAAAAATGTGTGGTTGAAAATGAGTAGAAGAATGAAAATGAAAAAAATAATATGGCTCAAACGGGTAAAGGTGAGTTTACACCATCTTGTGTAGATATCATCAGTTTAAGTGCCACTCTTCTAATTCGAGGCCCGCCTTGAATGCTAACTTAAGAATGTCCCTCTTTAGGTCATGTTTGATTGCAAAGAATTTCATAGAAAATATCACATATGAGGAAAACGAATTCCACTTTAATCGTTTGACTGCAAAATGGAAATCAAATTCCAAGATACAATCACTTTAAACTGCATTTTCTTTATTTTCATGAAAAACGAATTTTTATGAGTTTAGTAGGTTTTAACTAACATGGTATTGGAATTCCTTTCCACATTTGTCTATCAAACGAACCATTAGCAATTGTTCTATTTTAATTGAAATGTATACTTTTAAGTTAGTGGCTCGAACTTTTATTTATTCCACATGCCAACAGAAGTTCTTAATTTCTTTCATGCTTTTATGTGTAAAAAAAAAAAACTATGTATGTTAATTTAATGGTAAAGAAAGATATATTAAGGGAATAAGGAAATCAAAAGTAATTGTGCAAATTACTTATAATGGAAAAAAAAAATTGCATAATTGGAGGAGATTCTAGAAAAAAAAAATTGCATGTTATTTTTATTTTTTATTTTTATGAAACAAATTGGCGTAAAGGATCTTGTAAATGAGTAAATCCTAATTTAGTTTGTTATTTTGTTCTTTGTTTGTTTTACATATTAAATTTATTTCTCTACATGTGCCTAGTGATACATATATTTAGCAATAAACTAAACAAATTGGCGAAAAAAGAGTTACATAGTCGATTTAAAATTTATTGAAAACAAAAGTTAGTCCGTTCACAAAGAAAAATTTCACTTTCAACAACGAAAACTTTTGCTTTAGAACGTTTCTCAACGGCCTTTTTCCTAGGGCTAGACAAGACTCCCGAATCGGACCGAATTGAACCGAACCGAACCGAGCGGAGCGATTTTTCATAAGTTAAATATCCGAACGGGCATCTGAATCGAGAACCGGTGGGTTTGGATCGGTTCTCGGTTCTAACCCAAGAATCGAAGAACCGAATAAAAACCGAATCTAAATAATTTTTAAACTTTTTTATATTGAATTAATTAAATTATTTTAATTTTTTCTAAACAAATTAGCAAATTAATTAAATAAACCAGCCCAGTCTCGCCAACACCAAGTTCAACCAAATTAATTTTTTTTAGCCTAACATTTGGACTTTATCCTTATCCTTCCCCTTTCCATTCTAATTTCATTTGATAAGAAGTATGTCCACTCCCGTATAAACCAAAATCATTTGATAATTTTAAAACCTACATCCCCATTCCCAAATTGATTTTGAAATTCCTTAATTTCATCGACGACAATAGCTACTGATTAGATCTCTGAGTGCAGTATAAACATTAAAAAATTGGGTTACGTTAATTTGTAAAAGTTCTGAATGAAAATGTCATTAATTATATTTATGTAGTGTTGTTATAAATGTTAAAAAAACTAATTATGGTACGGAACCGAACGAAACTGAACTGAACCTAAACGGTTCCATAATTATATTTGGACCTGACGGTTCCATTTATTAAATATCCGAAAATTTTGGATCGGTTCAATTTTGAAGTGAATCGAATCGAATCAACTCATGTCCAGCCCTACTTTTTTCAATAAAATAACTGAAAAGTGATGAAAAGGGGTGACATTTGGCATTTTGTCACCTTTGTACCAATAGCATTTTTGTTATAGTAAATTTACCGGCAAGATTTTGGCCACCATTATTGTTCTTGGAACTAGAGTGACCTTAACTTGCTACTCCATGTCATGATGTGTGACAGTTGGTGCACGCAACACGAAAAGATGGGAAATATATTTAGAATAATGCTACTTCTCCCAAGTTGGATGACAAAAGTTGATGACAAAGTGAGATGTAGGGTTGAGATTTAACAGCAATGGACGGCTGAGATTAAAAAATTTGTCTGACACATTTCTTGCAAGACCCATTCTCTTTCTTGTCACCCATGTCTTGACTAACCATTCTCTTCTTGTCTGAAGGAGAAGGAAACTGAGGGCGGGAAATAAATTTGGGAAATCAATCGCACTATACCTTCTCCAGCCTCGACGAATAGAACTTTCAGGAGATTAGAATCTCTTCAAGCACGATACTGACATTATAATTTTGACATTGTTGAGTGATATCTTTTCTCATTTTTTTTCCTCATTCGCTGGCGCAAAAACAATGGAAGATGGAAACTCTACATTTCCGATCTCAGGTACTTTCTCAACACTATGAAAGTACAAGAACTTCCAGTGGAAGATGAAAATTGGAGCTGTCGTGTTTGGGTTTTGACTTCCAGTGTTGTCCCTTTAACAATGAAATTTAATCCCATAAACATGGATTGAACTCACATGTCCAGGAGTTTTTTTCTACCTGTTTCCGACAGTAACTTCAACAGCTGTGAAAAATCTTTCATCATAATAATAAAGGTCAAAAGAAGGAATATAGATTTAAGAAGAATCAAAAAAGAAAGGAACAAAAGATCCAGTATTTTAAACCAAAAACATAATATCATAAGCCATTGGGCCATCATCCCTTTTGTCTAGTCAGTTAGAGATGGCAAAAATTAATTAGAAGTCAACAACTAGTCACATAATGCAGGAGCAGTGGCAAATGTGAAGCATGAAAGCATTTAAATCAAGTACCTACTTGGAGCAGGAGTGCCCAAAAACATGCATTAAACATAATTATTCTCTATTACTCTTTAAATGTAACATTCTCATAGCCACCTGCTTCAACAACTGGAATGCATTTTCTCCATTGATTATTTGAATTGAAAAACTATAAATCCAATATAGAACTATCAAGTAATACTGGAATTACAACTATCACTATTCAGGTTGCAATTTTTCAATTTCGACCAACATATGTAGGATAATGACATTTAAACATGCTGTTCAAATTCTGCATAATTACACAAAATGAAACCCATAAAGTTATACATCATGTCCTATTACACAAGGTAATAAAGTTACAGCTTCATCGGGTGCATCATCTGGGATATTACTAGGTCTCGATGCCGAACTATTTCTTTTTACTTCATTCGAACGTGCCTGCAAATAAACGAACCACGAATATGAATTATTGTATAACAAAGATTCAATAAATGAGCATCACATTAGAATATACCTTCGATTTCTTTGAGCTCGCTTCCAACGGGCCTTTTCTTCGTTTAATCTTAGGCGCTCCCTTTGTCTTTGATGCTTTCGGATCCTTTATATTACCGCTTCCTGTTTTGTTATATGAAGTATACTGTGAAATGTTATTACTGCCACAACTGTACTTTGTCAAACTGAGTTCTTTCTTCTGAATTTCTATCCAACCCTTGATACTCGTGTACTTCCCTTCGTGGTCTGCTGCAAGGTCCGCCACCTCCGCGAATGATTGACTCATGTCGTCATACCTCATCTGTGCTGGGGTACTAACCAAACCATCATAGGTAACGACTACCCTCGTGTGTGCTCTGTTGACATCTTTTCTCCATGTACATAAGCAGGTACATCAAATAATAACAGAATCCCTATTTTCGAATTTAGGGTTATACGTAGCGACCACGGGGCAAAGATAATGCAACGTGTGGTATTAGTTAAAAATAACATAAGCAAGTGCGAAAAATGATAACAAAATACTTGACATCACATTCGAGTTCTGATCTGCCTCATGCTAATTCAGTGCAAAGACTCGAGCTTTCCCATTTTTGTTCTTGTCCTGATCATCATCCTTCTTCTTGGAGGCTCTGTAAAGTTGAGAGCAATATGTCCCGACTTACCACACTGAAAGCACATGTTCTTCCCAAGTAAGCATTCACCTTTATGGAGTTTATTACGTTTAGGACAATGGGTAACACTCCCACTCATCTTACCGATATGAATCCCAGTGCTTGGTCATTTATTTTGCTAATTACGTCGATCCTTACTCTAATCATTCCACTTTCTTTTTCCAAACTAATTCGTGCATTGCTGGGTATACTGCTGAAATGTAGTTATCTAATATGAAATAGCATGAGCTCTCTCCAACATTTCACGATATGAAGTAAAACGATGAGACATAATGATCATGCCGATCTCCGGTCGTAGTCCATTTTTCGAACTTCCTGATCTTCTTAACTTCTGTATCTATCAAATGTGGAGCATACCTTGAGAGCTGCTCAAAATGCCACTCGTAATCAGTAAGCAACTTGTTTTCCCTGTCTGAACTGCAAAAACTCTGATTCCTTGAAGTCTCTCAAAGCCTGTGGAAAGTACTTTGCCATCACTTCATCCTTAAATTGCTCTCAAGTTAGGTTACGCTGCTGCCCTTCAGTCCTAGTACGTGAGACTGTTTCCCACCAATGACTAGCTGCTCCAACAAACATAAATTCTGCACATAGTATCTTCTGTGCATCCGTACATGCAATGATTCGGAATATGCGTTCCAAACTTCTTATCCACTCCTTAATAGTCAGTGGGTCAAAATTGCCGTCGAAAGTAGGAGGCTTGTACATACGAAACTATTCAATCACTGAGATAGCTCCAGGGTCAGACGAAGGTGCATTTTCTGCTGTGGCGATGCATTTTGTGGTGGGGGTGCTTGATTTTGCTTGCTCTACTCTTGTGCTGCTCGCAATAAGTCCCTATCAAATTCGTGTAGGTAGGTGGTGTCATCTCCTAAAAAATTTAATATTAAGTCATTCGCCACATACTCGTACCAATCTAACGTGTTATATTTATATTCTCATAATATATTATAAATTTAGCGAGAAAAAACATACATATCTTAAAATCTAAATGTAGGCAATGTAAAAGATGTAAATGATACAAAATGTTTGCATAAATTCTTCTTCTTACCCATTTACATACCTTAGAGTTGTCAAAGGGTGGTCGATTGGTGGTCGTTAAGTGCCAGGAATCTTTCACAAATTTAACACTTTAAATTGACATCATCCTTAAATTCATATATATATTAAGAAATACTATTAATTTTTAACAAACGTTACGCAAGGAAACGACCAACAAATAATCAATTATGAAAGTATTATTTAAAATATGGAAGCTCAGTATTAACATAACGTCGTCATTTTTAATTCCATCATTGTTTTAAATAATCATTAAATTTACGTGAACAGTTACAAAAAAAAGTTTTTAAATTTTTTTCTATCAGTGAATAGTGACGGAACAGTGACCGTGACACATCGCTGTTCACATTTTAATTTTTTTTAAATTATTATCTACTTTTCCCTATCACCGTTCACATTTTAAATTTTTTTAAAAAAATTATTGTCTACTTTTTCCCTATCACTGTTCACGCTAAACAAGGATGATGTTCACGCTAAATAGTGATGGTGACGCGTCACTGTTCACGCTAAACAATGACGACGTCACACGTTCATCGTGCATAGTGACTTCATTGTTCATGAATTTTTTTTAAAAAAAAAACTCAAGTTATGAAAATATATATGGGTTTACAGAAAATTAAATCAAAAGCTCTGATACCAAATTGTAACGCCCCAAATTTTTGTAAGAACTAAATATGAATCGTTACCAACACTATTAACTTTAACAGTGTAAATATATGAAATTAACGGTCACAAATTATTTGATAAACTCAAAACCAAATAAATACTAAAAATGCATATTACATTTATTAGATTAAAAAATTTTAATTTCACCAATAATGCGTAACATATTTTTAAATTTATAATCCAGTAAAACATATCTTAAATTTAAAAATAAAAATCTTTACGAGATAAAACTAAAAAATTGCTGAAATAGAAAAGTACATTGTTGCACCGGATTATTTTTATTGAGTTCCATAAATCTTGACACCACGACTGCTTATCATCGCCAACCAACCAACGATCCATTCTAACCTGTGAGGTAGAGGAAAAATGAGTGAGTATATGTGAATACTCAATAGGACACGAATTAATGATGCTATCCCGAATAAAAATATTTAATCGTGCGTCAAAAATATTATACCGTCATATCATATCTTTGAAAATCGGTAAAAGCTCAAATATATCATATCTTTGGTACCGGATAACTATTACACTTATAATAATATAACATCTCATATCATAGCTTTCATTAGTATAATATTCATCAAATGAAAAATAAAATTAAACGGGACTAACCACTCCTCGTAATCTTATCTTGTTAGATCAAATAATTTTTTTGCAAGATAGAAACCAGAAAAATTCGTGCTCTCCAACTTTTTTTTTTTTTGCCGTTGTTGTATTTCAAAAATTATATTTTGTGGTGAAAGAAATTTGACTTTCTCACAGCCGTGGATTATCTCCTTTTCCTATGGTGAAAATCTGTTGCATGCATGGACAAACATTGGACAAGTTTCCTATAGAAAATAGAAGTCCATTTCACCAAAAACTTCTATCAAATCAAATAAAAACAAACTACTTTAAATTAATCTCAACCGACACGTGGCTACAACACTTTCATAAGTCAAAACCAATAGTAATAAAATAATATTAAATGACAACTCCTTTAACTTCAAAAAAAAAACTCCTACACGTGTACTATAACAAATCCTTATAAAAAAACAAATTAACACTTATTAACCTTACATGTGTCACTCCTTTATTCTAAACTCATTAGCTTAACTTAACTAAATTACAATTTAAGGCAATGTCATTTAACCTCGATAACTTGTGTCTCGCTTATTCGAATTAACGTTTTCTCGAGCCTAATATTCATAATTAATTGCGAGTTATCCAACGAGCCCAATATTGATACATCTATCATTACTCTATCAATATAGTCCCTAACTTTTCAATATATTAAAAATATAGTATATAAAAAAAGCAATTCTATTTTATGAAAAAAAATTGGGATTTTACACAACGGAAGCAGAAAACTGATTCACCAAGAATCTCAGAAATCGAATAGCACCAAGGAGTATATTATCACATAGGGCTCAGAATAAAAAAACATTGTACCATTCTGTACAAGATATTACCACAAAGACTCAAACCCTAAAGAAAACTGACACATCAGCTACTACAATGGACTATGATCAAACGACTAATCAAACTCCTCAAATCTCTCTACCGAAGCTCACAAAGAGTTAAATCACAAAAAATCAAAATACAAAACTAGAAGTTTTGGACTATACACAAATAATTAGAGAAGGGAATGAAAGAGGCGAAAGTCACAAAGACCCAGAAGCTTAGAATTGAAACAGAGCACATGGAATTCCTCTTACAAAAAGATGATCCAAGCTCATTTAATACACAAAGCTATCACCATTGATCCAGATGAAGATCAATGGTCCAAAGTAGCACACCTGTCAATTAAATGAGATTGGGTATTACGCCAATTTCTTGTGTTATTAGGCAATGGTCAATTATTCCAGCAAATGGGTCGAGCTCGTTTCATCATTGCCCTATGGTTGAAATGCAAATGTCAATAATGACATCACAATCCAACAATCTCCCTCTTGATACCAATATTATAAACAACCAAACAAATTTGTGTTTATCAACACCAACACCCACACCAAGAAGGCCAACACCTGTAGAAAACACAAATTCACCCAATATCAATTCTTAGAATTTTTAAGCATGACTTAAATTTTGTAAAAGGCGGTATCCTTGTTCCTATATCTGCGAGATTAAATTGTGTAGGGATTTTTTCAAGCAATATAGACTCTTTATGAAATATATCTCTAATGAAATGCATCCTAACATCTATCCTATCATGAAAAACAAGATTTTTACACAAATGAATAGCACTTTGACTATCACAATAAACCACAAAGACTCTTTTATAGCTTCAATAGCAGCTACATATTCAGCTTCTATAGTAGATAAGGTAATAATAGACTGCAATTGAGACTTCCAACTAATGTAAGTTCCACACGAAGTAAACACATATGCAGTTGTAGATTTCCTATTATCCTTATTAGCATAATCAGAATCCACATATCCTTTCAACACAATTCTCTCTTTACAAATTTAAAATGCAAACCTAAATCTACAGAACCTTTCAAGTATCTTAAAGACCATTTTAAAGCGTTCCAATGTTCCGGACCCAGATTTACCATAAGCCTACTCAAAATGCTAATAGCATGTACAACATCAGGTGTAGTACACACCATAGTATGCATAACATATTCAACAACATTAGTATAAGACACCTTTTGCATGTATTTGATATCAGATTCATCATGTGGACATTGTTCTTTACTCAACTTAAAATGACAAGTAAGAGGCTAAGTAACATGCTTAGAATCATGCACAGTAAATTTGCATAACACATTTTTCACATAATTAGATTGTCTTAAAAGAAGAGACTTTTGTGATCTATTTATTTTAATATCCACACCTAAGATTCTCCTAGCACGTTCTAAGTCTTTCATTTCAAATTCAGCACTTAAAACATTTTTAATGTCATTTATATCACTCATTTCATGTCCAATCAACAACATATCATCAACATACAAAAGAAGGTAAACAATCACATCATTACCATCATTTTTTTAAAAATAAAGACAATGATCAAAGGACTTTAGGAACTCCTAAACCAATCATCATGCATCTAACTTATCCAATATAGTCCTATTCATTATTTCAGCAAATCCATTTTGCTGAGGAGTATAAGGAACTGTTTTATGTCTGATGATCCAATCATCTCTACATAGTTGATCAAATTCAGAATTACAAAATTACAGACCATTGTCTGTTCTTAAAACTTTGATCTTTTATTCATTTGATTTTCAATTAAAGTCTTTCAATTCTTAAACTTTTCAAAAGTATTCGATTTTTGTTTCAAAAGCTAAATCCAAACTTTCTTGAAAAATCATCAATCAGTGATGAAAAAATATTTATTACCACATTGAGTGGTAGTAGATGATGGGCCCTATATATCAGAATGAATATACTCAAGGATAGATGCAGTATTATGTTGATCACTATTAAAATGAAGCTTATGTTGTTTTCATAAGGTACAATACTCATAGAAATGAACTTTAGAAATCACGTCATTGCCAAATGCTCCTCTCTTATTCAAAATATGCAAGCCATTTTCACTTATATGTGCCAGCCTATTATGCCATTTCGGGGTAGTATCAATCGCAGCACTAGAGGACTCAGCAATGTGACTTTGAACTATACTGACTCTAGTGACATATATATCATTCCTCTGGTACCTTTGAAAATAACTAAAGAACCTTTAATTACTTTCAAAGAACCATCACCAATCCAGTTTTTACTTTCTAAAATATAGGATACGAGGATATGACTAAAAATTGTCCAAATTTCATGTCTTTTTAAACTTCAATTTTTTCACTAAGTGAAGATATAATTTTGAATAGGCCAAAATCAATCATTCACCAAGAAGGAAATACGCATTGAATAGGGGTTAACATGAATACAATAGAGTTCTAGCTTAGTTTCACTTATGAGATTACTAATTATTATATAAAATAAAAAATGATGGGTTTGATTGCAATTTGGACTTAATGCAGCACTAAGTAGTACTATATGATATCCATTTTCATTTTATGCAAACATAACCCTAACCGATATGGAGGGAGAAAGAAGGAAAAAAAGAAGAAAATGGAAAGAAATGAGAAATAAGAAGAAAATGAATGGAAAATCTAGTGCTGCCACCTTTCTTCATCCTCTCGACGGCGACTCTAGGTTTATAGATAGCAAAAAGGGGGAAAGAAGACATGGGGAAGAAAAGAAAAAAAGAAGAAGCAAAAACGACGAGGTGTCTGGTTGAAACTTGGAGGATCCGACACATATCTCATACACATACACATGTCGTGTCCAACATGGGTAATCCAACTATTTTGACCGAATATCAGAGAATGCAACACTTACTCACTGGATATGTATTACGTTTTTTTGCGGGTTAGGTATGTGCTTTATTTGATTTGATGCAATTATTTCAATATTTATTGTATAATCAGATCCCAACGTTTATAAACAACAAAGAGAAGAAATGACAATGACAATGAAAGAATTATCCATTCTAGCTTAGCATACACATGTAAGTTCCATCCTATCTCATTGGTTTTATTTTATAAATGCTGCATGATATCTTTTGACAACTTTGTTATGCATTTTCATTTTTCAATGTATGCTTTATTATTATTTAATGAATGAAATATTTCTTGCTCTTGTAAATTTACAATATTTATGTATGTCAAATGTTTCTATTATCATATATTGTCATGTCTACATACACTGATGTTTTTAATTTTATTTTTGATGAGTTTTTTTGTACAGTAATAGTAGTTTTTGAAATAATCACTTTGTTATATAGAGCATTAGCGAGACAATAATATGCTCCCAAAACTCTTGAATGATCCAATAAATTTTAAACTACTTTTTTAACCTCTACAATAATAAAAATAACAATACAAAATTCGTGCAATGCATGTGTCAATGACTAGTTTTTTCAAAAATTCTAATTCTTGAAAAAATAGATTTCACCATTTTTGGGAATAAATCTTATAAAAAGTGGTTTTATTGAAAAATATGTGATTAAAAAGTAAGAAAAGTTATAGTTTATATACAAAATTATTTTAATTGAAGAATGTATAATTAAAAATAATTTTGAAGAATATGATTCAAACATGGACTATAATTTAAAAAAAAAATGGCGATTTATAGGAGGGCAATGGGGAATGATTCAATTTGTTTTTTTTTTTTTTATTTATAAGAATCAAGTCAAACTAAAAAAATCCGAACCTTTCAGTTGTGATTATGTGAATGGAAAGATTGTTAGGAAAAGAATTGTAAATTAATATACTTTTATTTAATTATTTTTGTTTCACTTTCATTCTTATTATTTTAGACATAAACACATTGATTATTTTGAAGACATTTTAATTCACATAAATTCATATAGAATATTTTAAATAATTGATTTAATTGAAAGATTATAAAAATAATTTTAAAATCATTCTGCCATGCACACAACTTATTTTCTATAAATAATTCTATGTGACACAAGTTGTGTTTATTATTAGTATAAATGACAGTGCGATTATTGTTATATTCAGAGATGTATGCTAGTTAATTTTTCATAGGTAAAAAGTAAAACCATCTTGATCTTCTTCTTCCACCCAGACCGGCACTTGTGCCACCACCCCTAGATTTCTCTCCCTGGTTTTGCTAATACAATAACCTAGTTGGGGATTCAAAGTTCTCCGTGGAGTGTAGTTTGAGCACCGCAGATGCAAATTGTTCCCAATTTTATGATACTTGGCCCTGCCTTTGACATGACACTACCCTCCATTCCTCACATATCAATATTTCTGTGCCACGTTTTGTATTAGACATTGGCCAACCAAATATTAATTGACAAGGAAATCAATCCGATAATTACTGCTTTAACCGAACTTGTTTTTCTCGTACTATCAAAGCTGTATTCCTAGCCGACGGTCTCATCTAACAAATTATCAGAAAGAACTATTTTCTTTGAGTCATCATTTTACTTTTGGGGTAAGGCCCCTCGTATACAGGCTGCCGAGCTGGCGCTGAATTTAGAAATGTCAAAAAAACTCGTCGGTTCGGGCTCGATTACAACGAGCCAAGGCTCGAGCCGAGCCTCATTTTTTTGTCGGGCTTTGCTTAGGCCCAAAAAAGCTCGAGTTGATCCTGAACTTTTTTCTTTAATTTATAGTACGTATAAATCGTACAAATTTTAAATTTTTTAAATAAAAAATGTAGATTTGATATTTAAAAAAAAAAACAAAAAAATCGAGCCGGCCCGGGCTCGGCTCGGCTCGGGCCAAGCCTTATTTTTTTTTTACCAGGCTCGATTTGGCACAAAAAAGCTCGAGTCGAGTCCAAACTTTTTTTTTTTTTCGGCTCGTTGACATAGCTAGTTGAATTGAAAGGATTAACCCTCACATGGGGCTGGGCCCCACATGTATTAGATAAAAAAATTACACGGACCTCATCATGTGTGTTGTATGTAAAACTTCTGTACAAAAATTTATGTACCACAAGCATCATTCGGATTGAAAAGCACATTTTTCCAGTAGCAAAAATCATATTTGGTACATCGGTTGTGAAGTCTTTCAAGCAGTAGTCACAAGATTCCATATCCCTTTTGGCTCTCATTAAATCATTGATTTAATTATTACAGTAGAAAAATGAAATTGACCTTGAGTTGAAAAAGTTTTTAACTTTTTGAAACTCCCAACTAAAATAAATTAATGGAATTAAGAGCTTATTACTTATAGTTACATGTTTCAAAAAAAAAATTAAAAAATTAAAACCCTCGTTTAAATAATTTCTTTTTTATTTATATTTTACATTCTCGTATTCTTTCACTGTACATCTTGAGTCGGGCAAATAGGACAATTAGAATTCTCACAAGACAGAAATACACAAACTTAGATCCATGCATTTGAGAAAAAAGTGTCCATGAACATTTACAAGTGTCAAGATCTTATTGGACGACTTGGTAATCCCTACTATCCCTGTACGTAGAGATAAACAACTTAAAATTTTATTATAAAATCAATAATGATAACTTATAAAATAATATCTTATAAGATCTTTTATGTTAAATTTATCATCTAACGCACCTATCTCAAATCAATCATTTAATTGATATCATTTTCAAAGGCAAACCAGCAACGTCTTAAATACTACAATTTACAGGGGGTTGGTCATTAAACACACTTTTTCGTGCTCAATTTTGATTGAGTTAATCATTAATCATACTCGTGATAAAAAAAATCGAAATAAATTTTGATCGAAGCTGACCATTTTTTAGGACGAATCGATTGGTTTGAAAGTTCTTTAACAAGTTATAAATAATTGATTGTCTAGATATAATTCAATCAAATATGTTAAATCGGTCTTAAATTTTGTCAATCGAACTAATATCATATCCAAGTCTCATAACATTACTATTAAACATTACAATATATATATATATATATATATATATATATATATATATATATATATATATATAATCGAACGACATGCACACTCACCAATAACTTTCTTGGAGCTATTTTTCTGGAATTTAGAAGTCATAAAGATATAAGCAATCTGGTTTTAGAAATCATTGTAAAACAAAATTATGAATTAAGTATTTAGAACATTAATTCAAAACGTTTTTCCATATAGTCCATTTAAATGTTTATCATACGCATCAGGTAAGACAAATCTGGAGAAAATATCTTAGATCCCCCGTGAAAGAAAATATTGACCTTTACAAGAAGAAAACAAAAAATGGACCTCATAGTCATGGCTCATAGTACGGTTTGGATTAACGTAATTAATTAAGTTTTAAAATCTAAAAGAATTTCAAGAACTTGATGCACCCACAATCCCCTATAAATAAGTTACGTAGTTACCCATTGCATATACTCTCACAGCATTCGAGTTATACTAACTACTTCAAATTAAGTTCCTAGTATATATGGATAGCCAAAGCAGCTTGATGACCGATGCACTGGATTATCCCTTTGGTAGTGATGCAAGCAAATTTACACAGATGAAGATCGAGCGCTCTGATTTCCCCTCAGATTTTATATTTGGTTCTGGAGTATCTGCTTATCAGGTAATGTTCGTAAACAAAATACCCTGATTGTCATGCTCATGCACTTAGATTAATTCATTTAAATGTCATAAAGGCTTTATATCAATGTTTTTTAAATTTTTTTATATCGTTAAAATCGCGATTTTTAGATTTATTATAATTGTTGAAATATAATATTGTACTTTTACCTTATCCACTCAAAAAGGAAAAAAAAAACATGATTTGCTTAGGTTTTGTTAGAATTGATACCACTTGTTGTGACCCCAATTACCGGATTGAGATGTTGAAGTTATATGACAAAATAATAAAATATTTGATCAAAAACAAAAAGAATGAAAGAAGACAAAAATATAATAGAGGAATTAGAAGATTTTATTGCACCACAAGAATAATGGAGATCGAGAAATATTACAATGATCATAAAAGCTAGTAATCATATATCTCACACTACAAAATTGTATAGAAGAATCTAATATTTATAGAGAACATGTAGGAGATGTCAAAATCCTCGTAGTAGAGTTGTTGATGAAATAAGATACCAAAGAATCAAGTCCAAAACAAATTACAACTTTCAATGGGCTTCCAAAATAGAACTTCACTTGACATAGGATTCCAATAGTATTCCAAACTAAATTCTCATTGACGGGGCACTTCAATTAGAATTCTTCAATTACTTCAAAAAAGGAATTCGAGTCACACTCAAATTCTTATGAGTTTTGGTTTGTTTCTTTTTGCTGCATTACAGGTTGAAGGTGCTTGGGCCGCAGGTGGTAAAGGCTTGAGCAACTGGGATGTCTTCACACAGAGAACACCTGGTACAAAGATATATATATATATATATATATATATATATATATATATATATATATATATATATATATACCCAACAGATATGTTTATACACACACATGATTAGAGCATGTATTTGTGCTTGTTACATGTTAATTGCCAAGCGTATTTATTTGAGTGGCAGGTTCTGTTGAAAATGGAAGTAATGGATGTGTTGCTATTGATCAATATAATTTATGGAAGGTAATTCATAAAATTTAATTTTATAGATATTCTAAAGACAATTGAGATAAATAATCCATTGTGTCTTGGTGGAATGATTTCTACTCATTTTACATAACGTTGCAGGAAGATATAGCTTTGTTAAAAAAAGTGGGCTTCAATTCTTATAGATTTTCAATCTCGTGGACTAGAGTACTCCCAGGTATATATATGTACTTTGTGAATCATTTTGTCAAAACAAAATCTGATGAAGTTTTATTTAATTTTGTTTTTCTTTATTGATATTTTAGGAGGAAAATTATCCACTGGAATAAATAAAGACGGAATTAAGTACTACAATGATCTTATAGATTTGCTCGTGGCCGCAGGTTAATTAGACTCCAATACAATTGTTTCTTTATATTCTTTTTTAACAATTGATATTTGTTTCTTTTTAAAATGATAAAAATCTTACATTTTGGAATCTTATATTTTTCTGTAGGCATTAAGCCATGTGCAACTATTTTTCACTGGGATACTCCACAACGTTTGGAAGATGAGTATGGTGGATTTCTAAGTCCTCGAATAGTGTAAGTAATTGAATCTTGCATAAAAAAGCACATTTTCTTTGGGTAATTGCAAAAGCATATTTAAATGAAAACAAAGCAAAGCACCTGCGCAAAAAATAAATAAATAAATAAATATATATATATATTAAAAAGAAACATGGTAAACCATGTGGATATATGTTCTTTTTTGATAAACAGGAAAGGTTACTGTGAATTTGCCGAGCTTTGTTTTTGGGAATTCGGTGACCGGGTGAAACATTGGGTCACATTGAATGAGCCATGGTCCTATACTGTTCAAGGATATGTGTTGGGCACTTGGCCACCTGCTCGAGGTTCAACTACATCGGCGCCCGTAACATCCTTTCCTCGTCATAGAAATAGACAAGGAGGAGCTAGATCTATTTCCACAGCTGGAAATCCGGGTACAGAACCATATACTGTGGCACATCATCTGATCCTTTCTCACGCAGCAGCAGTTGATATATACAGACACAGATATCAGGTAACATTCTCCACACACATTACTTCGGGGCAAGAAAATTTATACACAATTCTGAGATTTCATAATATATATATATATATATATATCTGTGTGTATATGTGCAGGCACATCAAGGAGGCAAGATAGGAATTACAAATATTTCAGAGTGGTTTGAGCCACTTACTGACACCAAAGAAGATATAGATGCTGCTTCAAGGGCCTTTGATTTTATGTTCGGATGGTAACTAAGAAGCTATATTTAATTTGTTCACGTTCCAATTAAGTCGTGGTCTTGGCCAATTTTCTTTCTTATTTTGTTGTTTGGGATATTATTAATTTATATTGGCATGCAATTTAATTATCTAGGGGTAATTAGGTCTTTTAATAGTTTCCTGTTTAAGTTCAAGTGATAGCTTTCTTTTTGTTATTTTTGAATATTGAATAAAATCAGTGGAGTTTTGTCCCAAATTGACCAACCCCTATTGGTATTCTACCTACGATATTGCACATTTATCACATGATTATACTTTCTTCTTTAACTGCTATGATTTCTCAAGAGTAAATTTATAGCCAAAATTATAGTTTGGATTTAAATACCCGCTTCTTCTCCACTAATTTGTTTTTGGCACTTCTGTATTCTATAAGATATGTCTCATTTTTTTTTTTAAAGAAATGTTATTAATTGTGTAGAATTTTAGTCTCGACAGAACTTCTTAATCAAAATTTTATGGTCCTCCCTTTCAGGTTTGTAGCACCGATAGTAACGGGTGATTATCCACTAGTTATGAGGGAAATTGTGGGCACACGTCTTCCCCAATTTAAGCCAGAGCAAATTAAATTGGTGAAAGGATCCTATGACTTTCTAGCCGTAAATTATTATACTGCTAATTACGCTGCCAGTGCGCCACCTCCGTCGCCTGGTGCTCAACCAAGTTATGAAACTGATCAACAAGTCAAATTATCAGGTAAGTATATCAAACATTTTCGTGTATAAATAAATTAAGCTGATCACATAATGCTTACTCCCTCAATGATTTGTAGGTGAACGTGATGGGATACCTATTGGTCCACAGGTATACTTTTTAACTTGGTTTTTCATAGAAACAATTTATGGGGGTGGATTATCGTGTCATTATTGTCAAAATGGATTAAATTACCGTAGTTTTATTTCTAATGCTTATGGAATATTATCATTTTTTGTTGATTTTAGGCCGGTTCAGATTGGCTCTACGTTGTTCCAATTGGGATTTACAAGCTGTTGACTTATATAAAGGCAAAATATGATAATCCCAGCATTTATATTACTGAGAATGGTAAATACATGGCATGTTCGTTAGCTTATAGTAAGAAAATAATTGTTTGGTAATATTTACCATTTTATTGAAATTTGTTCGATGGCTTACTTGTTTAGGGGTGGATGAAGTTAACAATACGGCCCTAACAGCTTCAGAAGCTCGATTTGATGATAAGAGGATTACATATCATCAAGAACATCTCTACTATATTAAGCTGGCAATCGAGTAAGACATCATTCATATAATTATATATCTGATCTCAAAGCAAATTGTAAATTATGAAATAATTTGACTATCTTGCTAAAAAGTATTTACTGTTCACGATTTTTCTTTCTCAGAGAAGGCGTAGATGTGAAGGCTTACTATATATGGTCAATGTTCGACAATTTTGAATGGACCTCAGCATACACCGTCAGATTTGGCATTTTTTATGTTGATTTTGTGAATGGACGGTTGACAAGAATCCCAAAAACCTCTGCTATATGGTTTACGAATTTATTAAACAAGAAGCCTAATTTGTTGAAGATACAAGCTCAAGCAAATGAAGGAGAAAATGCTTATGTGAAAAGGCTAAGAAGCAGATAAACATAAAATTATTAGTGTGATGGTGTTTCGTTTGAGTTATTGTGTTTAATAATTCATGCATGCATGTGTTTTCCTTTTGTTGTTGGCTTAGAAAGCCTAGTTGTAACTTACTACTCTTTATATTCAATAAACGGTATGTTTGTGTTAATTATAATGTCAAATGAAGATTTGGACGTGCGCTCTGTATGAAATGTTGAAAACTTCACTTAGAAACGCCAATTAATTGTGGATTTTAACTTCATCAACTTCAATTACTAATGCGCTTAGTTGTGGACTTTAACTTAGCAAATTATGCCCTATATTGGCCCCCCCCCCCCCCCCCCCCCCCTCAAAATTGAAAAATACGGCATATTTCTCAGAATTGAAATACGATTTTTTGTTTACTGAAATTAATTCACAACAATCACATCCCACTAGAAATAACAATCGGAGAAATCCGAGAAATTTTGTTCTTCCATAAATTTACGCACAAAACCCAACCCTCATCACAAAAAAAAATAAATAAATAAATAAAATAAAATTGAAATACATGACCAAGTCTTTAGGAAAAGGAAATATTTTCAAGATATATCAATTCAGTTTGTCATAAAAATGCTATAATTGATTCTACAATTTTATTATTTTAGATCTTGTTCATCATTCAATTCCGAGGTGAGCTAGTGCATGATTAATGGTTTTTTAGTCTATTTGTTTTGAGGTGAGCTAGTTCATGATCAAGTGGTGGTGGCGCCAGTGCCTTGCGGGTAGGTGCGAACCCATGATCATGGTTTGGCGGGGTCGACACGGAATTACGTAAAAGACAAGCTTATGTGAGCTTTTTTTTTTTTTTTTTTTTTCAATATCAAAGACTTGCTTTGCTGGATTTGGGTTAAAAATTATGGGCTATTGTGTAGATTTTTTTTTTCAATGTCAAATCAAGGGTCCGGTGAGGGCAATTGTACCCACTAGACCCTTAATGGGTCGGCCCTTGCTTGCTGGTGGTTGTTGGTGGCTTGTTTATTGGGGTGGGGTGGTGGAAGAAGGCAGTAGTGTGTACGTTTGCTATGGGACTCGTTTGTTTATTGGGTTGGTGACTATGGTACATAGGCAATGATTGTTGGCGATGAGGTTTCAGTAGCACTGGTGGTGTATTGATGGAGCAATCATGCTACATGGCAAGCTATAACTTATATTACAATTCTATATAACTTATAAAATATTCTTATAAGCACATTGTGAGCTTGGCCATTGATGTTCAGTTAAAAAAAATTACATGAAACGTGACCTTTTGAATTAAAAGTGACGTGTCATTTTCTAAAGTCGAACATCAATTCATATCTAACCCACCAAAAATTAACACTATTGGCTAAATAGTAGTTTTAAGAAATTCTTATACGCACATTGTGAAGTTAGCCAGATTTTTATTTAAGAAAAGTCAAATGACATAATGTATGACCTTTTAATTAATTAAAAAGGGATATGATATGTCAATTTTTAATGTAGAACCTTAATACACATTCAACAGCGTAAAAATAAGCACGATATAAATACCTTCTTATAAAGGGTTCCTATAAATTCATTTAAAGCTTCAATTGTTAATATGTTGAGTTATCCAAAAGAGGTATTCAGCTCTACCACTTGCAATTACTAAATTAGTCAACACTTTTTGTACCTGTAGATGTACTGCGTGTGGTTGTGACTTTTTGAAGGCACAAGCTGGAATCAAAGAGGTGCACTTCTTGCCCTTTAACCCGGTTGAAAAGCGCACTGCAATCACCTACATTGACTCTAATGGAGACTGGCATAGAAGCAGCAAGAGCGCTCCAGAGCAAGTAAGATAATCATAAAATTGTGTAGCTGTAGAAATAATATATAATATAATGTTTAAATGTCTAATATCTAATAGCTAACCTTTTTTGTAATTTGACAGATCATTGATCTATGCGAACTCAAAGGAGATTCAAGGAAGAAGGTCCACGATATCATCGATAATTTTGCCAACCGTGGTCTTTGTTCTCTTGGTGTTGCACGACAGGTGAGCTAGTCAACAATCAAAGTATGAAATTCTTCACGAAAGGATGAAACAAACTAATCGAAGATAATGTGTTACTAAAGAATGACAATATCGTATTTTTTAATATACAATTCTAGAGAAAACTAATGAAAGAACTGGTGAACCTTGGGAGTTTGTTGGTTTGTCGTCACTCTTTGACCCTTCAAGGCATGACAGTGCAGAGACTATTCGTAAAGCTCTTGAACTCGGTGTTAATGTCAAGATGATCACAGTTGACCAGCTTGCCATTGGCAAAGCGACTGGTCATAGGCTTGGCATGGGCACAAACATGTATCCATCGTCTTCCCTTCTTGGCAAAAGCAAGGATAAGTCAATTGCTTCAATTCCCGTTGAAGAGCTCATTGAGAATGCTGATGGCTTCGTCAGTGTTTCTTTGGTAAGTTCACTTTTAATGCATATGATAACTCGACGCTATAATTAACATATTGTAGCTTATTTTTCAATCCCTTCTACCAAAACATGCCATTAAAGTACACTTCTATTTCATTATGTTGCATATATATTAAACTTAAATGGTTGTTCCTTTTGCACCTAATACACTAGTTGTGTCCATGCAGAGCATATATACGAGACTGTGACAGGAAGGAAGCACGTTTGTGGTATGGCACGAGATGGTGTGAATATTGCACCAGCATTGAAAAAGGCAGATATTGGTATTGCTGTGGCTGACGCAACTGATGCCTCCAGACAGGGGTGGACACAGACTTTTTATGCTAGGGAGGCACAATCAAACTTCCAAAAAGTGACGAAAAATTTCTTTGAAGAAGGTTTTGATAATGGTATACTCCTCAAAATCATATTTAACAATTGTAAGTAAGAAGTACCTCAAACTATCATAAGCTTCAATAACCGCACATCACGTGTACTCATTCTTGCAGATCTTAGACCAAAGCCACTTGTCAGGAGCATCAACTAACACTTTTGCCTGACTGAGAGCAAGCAGCATTTCATTAGAGAGGAGCAAACACAGCCACTGAATCACATGATTCACAAGGCCACAAGATTGTTAATCTGGAGCATTATGCACTACAAAATGGGTACCAACAGCAGTTTGGATATTCCTCCAATAATGTCTCAATTGCAACGTACCCACACTAGATAATTTACATAAGAGAAGTGAAAAATTCTTCCTCGTAGCTATGATAGTGACAATTAGAAAGCAACAAAGCACAACCTAAATAACTAGTGAAACTTATCTCGTCAGTCACTGTCGGATCTACAGTTAGGGATGACAACGGTTCGGTTCGGCCAAAACCATAACGGCGCTACCAAATTTTTGGTCATACCATAATCGCACCATAACCACGAAAGTCGGCTCGGTTCCGTTAATAACCACGAAAATAAATTATTTTTTATAAGTCCAAACTCCAATCATCAAATTGAAAAACAATATTATGAAAAAAAGTCAACAAAAACACAATACTAAGCCAATTTATCAAACAATATCCCAACTTCCAAATGCAAAATTCAAATTTAACAAACAATATTATCAATAGGTCAAGACTCTTACGAGCATATGTCAATCTTCATTCTTCCCCCACAACTCTTTACCATGAATATCAATCCAAAGCCAATCCAGAGCACACATTAAAGCTTTTAAAGTCTTCCGATGAAGCCTATATCTATGTGGACTCACAAATCTACCACTTTTACTAAACGCTGACTCACTTGAGATTCTCTTTGCCTTAGACGAGGAAAAATTTCTTCGTAATTTTGTAACTATCAACAATAATTAAGTCAAACGAACGCAGGGCCGACATTCGCTGATTCGGTCATGAAGCTGGATCTGCAGTTATTAGTACTCAAAATTAATCTACTTAACCTAGGAAAAATAACAACTCTGCACGTCTTCAAAACTGAAATTGGTTAACCTAAACCCTGAAAAAGCATTCAAGTCTTTCTTCTTTGCCTGTATCATATGAGCAATTAAGCAAATAAGAAAGGGTTAAGATATACCTGCACTACAATTCAACAATTTATGCTAATTTATGATTTGGATCAATATATTAAGGAAATGTAAGAATGGTTTCTTCTTCAATGCACATATTTACCAAAATTAAATTGAACATGAACATAAAATACAATTTATGAACAGAAAGTAACATTGATTTGATTTAAGAATTTGAAACTTTCGAATCTGGAATTGCTCGAGACAATTCAATTCTATAAATAATAGTGTCAATTAAATTGCTTGATTCTGCACGATTTCGTTTTTACAATGGTCTGTTTTTCGCGAGCAGGGACAATTGCGCTGAGTTCTTGAAATAAGAATTCGATGCATAAAATTATTTACCAAACGTAAGGCACAATACAAGCACTCAAGAAATATGAAACTATACCATACCCAAAACTGGCCAGGGTGACGACGGATTTGAGTGGAGAAGTGTAGTCTAGAGATTGTAAACATGAGTTTTAATTTAACGTGTAGGGTATATTGAAATTGGGCTACCTGGGCAGTGGGCTGGGTTTTTGGGTTAAGGTTTACCTAATGTTAATTGGGCTAGAATTTTGGGAAGTCAATTGTCAAAATTGTCCAATTAAATTTTTTTTAACGGGTAATCGGTTCGGGGCGGGGCACCATCGCTAAATACCATACCTACCCCTAAATGAAGTGGTTCATTAAAATCAAAACCATAACCACCCCATTGCACAATCAGTTCGATTTTTTCGCCAAATTCGGTTCGGTTAACTGCGATTTTCGATTTTAACGGTTCGAATTGCCATCCCTATCTATAGTGGGGCACGTGCCCCACTAGATTTTGAAGGTTTTTTTTAGGGAAACCGACACTCCGTTAAAAAGAAAGAAAATTTACCTTTCCCGTGAGGGAAACTTTCCCCTTACAGCCAAAAAAGAAACCCACAGCCAAAATCAAAAACCAGCCAACAAATCTGTGCAGAGCGTTTCCTTGCCGCGATTATTAGGCCCATTTTCATCTTTCTTAGAACACAAAACTCGCACATCTCGAAACTCCGGCCGTTCGAAGAAGCTTCTAAGTGCACGGGTTTTTTTACCTTCATTTGCAGTGATTGCGTCGTCTCGGAGTTATTCCCATGGTTCCCATTTTCGTCGGTGTGAGAAGATAGAACTTCTTGCCCTGTTCGAAGACGGGTCTGAAATCCAGCAGCAAAAGGGAGCACGGGTTCGTCTCTGAAATCCTTGCGTGTTTTCTCCTGCTTTACTAGACTTGAACTATTTTTCAATATTAGAAATGTTGTTTGAATTAATTGCAATTGCAGAGAACTTCAATTTTTATACGGTTTGTTCAACTTTCTGTTGTATGTGCTAATGTGTTGAGGTTTTCCCATCTCTTATGTTGAATTATTTGCAGTTACAGAGAACATTGTAGTTTTTTGAATTATAAGATTATGATAGGTTCATTCTCAGATAAAAATGTGATGTCACACTTAATTGTCTTTAACTCTATTATAAATGGAGGAGTCTATTTACCACAATCTGAATACCTACTTTAATGATGGTTCTAAATGGAACTATAAATTTCAAACTTGTTTAATTTTCTTGTGCCGGGAGTTGAAATATTGGGTTCACTATTTGTATTCATTCATTATTTTAAACTTGTTTATTTTTCGTTATGTGTAATGTTTTGTTAAACTTTGATGTGAAAGTTTAAATGGATTTAAATGGAAGCTATTTGGATTGGCTTATTTTTTGGGAAAATGATGGGAGGTTATGATATGAATTTGGAACTATAATGCATAAATTTAGTTAAATTGAACAGGCTATTAAATAGGGCAAATATTATGATTTGCCAGCTGAATTTCTTGTTATCACATTTGTCCTATATTGTGCAAGAGAACTTGTGGAACTGACGAGATAAGTTTCACTAGTTATTTAGGATGTGCTTTGTTGCTTTCTAATTGTCACTATCATAGCTATGAGGAAGAATTTTTCACTTTTCTTCTGTAAATTATCTAGTGTGGGTACATTGCAATTGAGACATTATTGGAGGAATATCCAAACTGCTGTTGGTTCCCATTTTGTAGTGCATAATGCTCCAGATTAACAATCTTGTGGCCTTGTGATTCATGTGATTCAGTGGCCATGTTTACTCCTCTCTAATGAACTGATGTTTGCTCTCAGTCACGCAAAATAGTTAGTTGATGCTCATGACAAGTGGCTTTGGTATAAGATTTACAAGAATGAGTACAGGTGATGTGCGATTATTGAAGCTTATGATAGTTTGAGGTACTTCTTACTTGCAATTGTTAAATATGATTTTTTGAGTTGAGGAGAATACCATTATCAAAACCTTCTTTCAAGAAATTTTTCATCACTTTTTGAAAGTGGCCCCCAGCATAAAAAGTCTGTGTTCATCCATGTCGTCAGTTCCACCAAGTTCTCTTGCATCATATAGGACAAATGTGATAACAAGAAATTCAGCTAGCAAATCACAATATTTGCCCTATTTAATAGCGTGTTCAGTTTATCTAAATTTATGCATTATAGTTCCAAATTCATATCATTATCTCCCATCATTTCCCCTAAAAATAAGCCAATCCAAATAGCTTCCATTTAAATCCATTTAAACTTTCACATCAAAGTTTAACAAAACATTACACATAACGAAAAATAAACAAGTTTAAAATAATGAATGAATACAAATAGTGAACCCAATATTTCAACTCCCGGCACAAGAAAATTAAACAAGTTTGAAATTTCTAGTTCCATTTAGAACCATCATTAAAGTAGGTATTCAGATTGTGGTAAATAGACTCCTCCATTTATAATAGAGTTAAAGACAATTAAGTGTGACATCACATTTTTATCTGAGAATGAACCTATCATAATCTTATAATTCAAAAAACTACAATGTTCTTTGTAACTGCAAATAATTCAACATAAGAGATGGGAAAACCTCAACACATTAGCACATACAACAAAAAGTTGAACAAACCGTACAAAAATTGAAGTTCTCTGCAATTGCAATTAATTCAAACAACATTTATAACATTCAAAAATAGTTCAAGTCTAGTAAAGCAGGAGAAAACAGGGCTCGTCGTGGGATTTATGTTAATTGCTCTCATATGGAAGTTTGACTTCTTACCTTTTATTGCCTTAATCATTGTCATCCTTAATGACGGTACCATCATGATAATCTCAAAAGACAGGGTGAAACCATCTAGAGTGGTCGACTTATGGAAAATCAAGTAAATATTTGCCACTGGATTTGTCGTCATAACATACATGACTGTCATGACTATCATATTCTTTTACCTTGCCTCGGATGCTGGTTTATTCTGTGTAAGTTCATTCCTTAATACCAAACCTTGTCATATATATATGTATGCACACAAGCACATTTTCGAACAATAGTAGGAGAAAGAAATTAACTAAATTTAAGCACTATACTGGGATGGCTTACAGAATACCTTCAAAGTGAGATCTATTAGAGGCAATGAAGATGAACTTACATCTGCTATCTACCTCCAAGTGAGCATCATCAGTCAAGCACTCATCTTTGTGACTAGGTCCCAAAGCTGGTCATTCGTGGAATTGGAATTGGAACTGGAACACCATGGTGTCTTGTTATTCATCACTTTCATAATAGCCCAATTACTAAGTTATGAAGAATTATCACCAACTTTCCAGAGAATTCCATAGCTGCCGACATACTAGAAGAATCAAGAATTGGCAGGAGCTAACTTCAACTTTCCAGCCTCAACCGCCATTGTAGGATTATTCTAGAATCAGCCACCGACTTTGTTGCTTATATATATATATATATATGTGTGTGTGTGTGTGTGAAAGTGAAGAGAATCTCCATGTGTGTAATAAGCAGAGAAAGAGTGCGAGTGAATAGAGAGAAGCATATATGTGTGGTCATGAGAGAAAAAGTGTTAGTGGATAGAATGAGTAAAGCTTTGTGCCTCAGCTCAATGATCGGGGCACAGACAGGGCCATCTAATAGGAGGGCGCCACTGACACCCCTATTTGTGCCCCGATCATTGAGCCGGGGCACAAAGCACGATTCGAAGAGAATTAGTGGAGAAATATAGATAGGTGTATACGTGAGAGAAAATTAATGAGTGTAATAATGGTGTCAATATTATTTTTAATAGCATCCAAGTGTCATATTGTTTAAAATTCTCTCTCAAGAAACTTCTATTTTGGGTGTTTAAACTCAATAATTTGGAATCACATCTAGGTGGTCGTTGACGAATCTTTTGAGTTTCAGGTGTTCATACACAAAAGGAAATTGTGAAGCTTTATTAAAGCTTTCTTGATTGCGAGGATGTAAATCAAGTCACGATGGACGACCTACAAGTAGTAGGTGGAGTAAAGAAACTCAATGATTAAAATTACACCACATCGAAAAACTTGCATGGAGTCGTATCTCCAAAAGATTTATGGGAAGTAGTTGGTGAAAGTAATGTGATGCCACCAGAGAAGGCCAGAGCTCTGAAGAAATGGAGAATTAAGGCAGGTAAGACCATGTTTGTTATAAAGACAACAATTGAGAAAAAATTGTTGGAGCATATAAAAGATAAGACTACAACAAAGGAAGCATGTGACACTCTAGCCACTCTATTCTTAAAGAAAAATGACTTGAGGTTGCAATTGCTGGAAAATGAGTTGCTCTCGATCACTCAAGGAGAACAAACGGTAAGTCAATATTTTAATAAAATTAAATTGCTTTGTCGCGAAATTTCAGAATTAGATTCTTCGAGCAAGATTTCGGAGTCTAGAATGAGAAGATTAATTATACATGGTTTGAGACCTGAATTTAGAGGGCTCATTGCTACAATCCAAGGTTGGCCAGAGCAACTTTAATTAGTCAATCTCGAAAATTTGTTGGCCGACCAAGAAGCGTTAACCAAACAAACGTTAGGGGTCTCAATAAAGAAAGAAGATGAAAAAACATTATATAGTTATAAAAGAAGATATCGATAGTGTCAACAAAATAATAAGGAATTAAAAGAAAATAAACATAGAGAAGGTTATGCAACAAGGAGAGCCAAACAAAATTGTAATAAAAGATGTCAAGGATATCAACGAACTAATGGCCCGTGCTTTGTATGTGGCAAATGAGATCATTATGCTAGAGGTTTTGGTTTAAAAAGGAATCAATAGAAGGCAATATAACAATTTCCAACGAGCAAAAGAAATATGATAGTTAAGAAGAATGGGATGATGTGGCATCCACAACAGTAATTGAATAAGCTCAAGAAAAAGAAATCAACTCGAGTATAAATGATGAATCAGTATTAGTTGTTGTTCTTCCTGAATAAATGGACTGCGAAGATGATTGGATCGATGACTCGGGAGAGGAAATCGTGATTCATGAAAAGTCTCCTTGGTGGACTCCGCAAACGGAAGAACTACCAGAGTCAGAAGAAATGTTTGAAGAAGCATATTCTTGGTAGACACCACAGAGGGTAGAGCTGCTAGATTCAAAAGAAATGGAAGAAAATTTGCAAGAGGAGATCATGGAAGCCCAACAAAGAGCTAAGGGATCTAAATATCTACAAGTGTCGAGGGATAAAGAAGAACTTGTAAGAGCGACACAAAATTCTGGGCAAAATGACGTCGACCAGAAAATTCTAATGGAGGATCAACAGAGTCAACAAAATATTGGGGTAGGTACAAATTTACAACCACAAATAAGGAAATCGTGTAGACATGAGAAATTGAGTATCAAAATCGATGAAGATGAATGCATGGAAAAGCCAAATATATTTGAAGTATTAGATGCATTAAATGGAGGATGGAACGTTTCAAAACTTATCAAGCTTGAGGTAAAAGTGGATGTTACTAAAAAAAAAAAGTTAAAACAAAAAGTTGGTGCTGAAGGGGAGAAATGAATAATCATTACCAACTTTCCAGAGCATTCCATAGCTGCCGACATACTAGAAGAATCAAGAATTGGCAGGAACCAACTTCAGATTCCAGAAAACAAATTGTCATGACAACCGGAATATAACCATAAACTACCTGAACGAGCCATATCTAGAGTAAATCTTTTGATAATATAAACAAATCTTAACACAACACAGAGCTTAATAAGATTTATCCAAAACACATCTAAAATTCAATTATATATGTAGCTTTTCCAGGGGTTGGGGGGGAGAGAGAGAGATCTTTTTTTCCCTCTGATCTGGATAGCAAGTGCATCTAAACTTTTTGCACAAAAAGATTATGTGGTCTAAACTTTACAGGTCATATGATAATGTGGAATGCTGAGGTTAGGGACCCAAAGAAGTTTCATCTGTATATAGACGCCCTTTGCTCCTGTATAGAACCATGTCATTGTCAAGGATATGTTACCTTGATCATAGGTGACTCATTTGTAAAGTTTTATTATTTCCATCTTTATTGTAATTACCATTTTCAACTTTGATCTCTAACTATATATAGAAGACATACTCACCATGATTGTGGTATGGTGAATTTTGTTCAAACCCTTTTATAGTATCAGAGCTTCAAAGATTAACCTCCATCGATTCCCTTGCTTCAATGGCTTCAGAAAACACAAACACCTTATCCACCATTCTCTCCTTCAACACCAAGATTCACATGGTAACCATCAAGTTATCATCCTCCAATTATCTCCTATGGAAGAGTCAGCTTCTTCCTCTACTTGAAAGCCAAGATCTACTCAGCCATGTGGATGAGACTCTACAGCCATCCCAACAGTTTAACCGTGAAGGTTCTAAGATGCCAAACATCAAACATCTGGCGTGGAAAAATACTGATCAGCTTCTTCTGAGCCTCCTGCTTTCCTCTCTCACGGAGGAAGCCATGGCTGAGGCTGTTGGCCTCTCCACCTCACGTGAGGTCTAGTTAGCCCTCGAGAACACTTTCAGTCATCAATCAAAAGCCAGAGAAATTCGTCTCAAGGATGACCTTCAACTAATGAAACGTGGGACTCGATCGGTGACATAATATGCAAGAGCGTTCAAAACCCTTTGCGATCAACTCCATGCCTTTGGAAGACCCGTCGACGACACTGATAAAGCCCACTGGTTCCTCCGAGGATTGGGTTCGGTATTCACCAGCTTCTCCATCGCCCAAATGGCCTAAACGCCTCTACATCTCTTCAGCGATTTGGTCTCCAAGGCCGAAAGCTTTAAGATCTTCCCGCGATCTCTTGACTCTTATGGTTCTCCAACTGCTGCATTTGCAGCCACAAATCGATTTCCCAATTGCCTAAATCCCAGACACTCAAACCGTCACCAACATGGACAAAATCTATCTTCAAACCGCAGCCACGTGCGTCCAAATTTCGGGCAGGGATGCCGTCTACCACGCTTCCAGATATGCTGGCAATAAGGGTATTATGCCGACAAGTGGAACCAGAGGTATGCACGGGGAGGAGATACTGTGGGCAACACAACCCACTTAATTGAGGCTTTTAATGCCTCATGTTCTCTTAATGGGCCTGAGCCTAGTTATTGGTACCTGGACACAGGAGTTTTGGCCCACATGATACCAACTTATTCCCACTTGGATCAGGTAATTAATTATACGGGTAAGGATCAAGTAATTGTAGGGAATGGTGCTTCCCTACCCATTACTCACACTGGTACCATCTCTCCTACCCCAACACTTAACTTATTAGATGTTTTAGTCATTCCTCGTCTAACCAAAAATCTCTTATCCATTAGTAAATTAACATATGATTTTTTGCTTTCCGTTACATTTACTAATAACCTTTTTTCTATCCAGAATCGTCAAACGGGAAGGGTGGTGATAACCAGTAAACGAGATGACGGCTTATATGTGATGGAGCCCGAAAATTCCACTTTTATTTATGTTCTTAAAAATAAAGCTTTACATGCCCCGTATGACTTATGTCATGTACGTCTTGGACATGTAAATCATTCTATTATTTCCTCTTTAAATAAAAACGGTCATCTTTATCTAAACTTTTTATTGCCTCCTCATACATTATGTGAAACATGTCAAATTGCAAAAAATCATCGCTTGCCCTATTCTCGTAATGATCGCCAATCGTCTAATGTGTTAGATTTCATTCATTGCGATATTTGGGGTCCTTTCCCCATTAAATCAAATTCAGGATTCACTTACTATGTACTATTCATTGATGATTATTCATGTTTCACTTGGCTTTATCTTATGAAATTAAAATCTGAATTTTACGATATCTTTATTCACTTTCAAAAACTTGTGGAAAACCAACACTCCACCCGTATAAAAAATTTTCAAAGTGATGGTGGTGTCGAGTTTACAAGCAATCGCTTCAAAGCACATCTCAGCACCTCATGTATTCACCATCAACTCTCTTGCCCATATACACCCGCTCAGAATGGGTGTGCTGAAAGAAAACACCGACATGTGACTGAGATGGGATTGGCACTCCTTTTCCATTCATACATTTCTCATTGTTTTTGGTTGACGCCTTCAGCACTGCAGCTTACATCATAAACCGTTTGTCCACACTGCTTCTTAAAGGTATGTCCTCGTTTCAGCTTCTCTATGGTTCATCACCAAACTAAGAGAATTTTCATTCTTTTGGTTGTCGTGATTATATGTCCCACAAATTTTCTCACCACAACATCCCTTGTATTTTCTTAGGACAGTTCTTCTTATAAAGGATTTCGCTGCCTTGACCCCACTACCTCCAGGATTTATATCACCCGACATGCCCAATTCGATGAACACCATTTCCCTCTAGACTCAGCCTATTTCCTCTCTCCACATTTCTAATTTTCTTGAACCAAGCCTACCCCATCCCATCCCAACCCAACCTCATTGTCCCCCATGCCCCATTCTCCTCATATTACTCCATCCAGGTATAACCCATGTGTTATTTGTACTCATCCAATGGATAAGTCTTTGCAGGTTACTAATTCTCTTGCAGGTCCATCTTTATTTTCTTAGAAGTCTCCACCACTCCATATTGACTCTGATGTTGCTCCACTTCTCACTACTCTCACACCATCCTTGCTCCAGCTCCTCCTATGGGTTCTCATCCCATGATTACATGAGTCAAAGCTGGCATTTTAAAGACTCCAGTGCATCTTAGTATTTTGGGATCCTACAGCCTACTCACTGCTCTTCTTGCCTCCACTGAGCTTAAAGGATTCAAATCTGCTGCTAAGAATCCTGCATGGCTTCCTGCCATGGATGAAGAAGTTCAAGCTCTGCAACATAACCACACCTGGGTTTTGGTCCCTAGACCAACTAACACCAACATTGTGGGTTCTAAATGGGTGTTTTGGACCAAATATCTACCTGATGGATCCATTGAGCGCCTCAAGGCTCGGCTTGTAGCCAAAGGCTACACTTAGGTACCTGGTCTTGACTACACTGACACTTTCAATCATGTTGTCAAAGCTACTACTGTTCGCGTTGTGCTCTCTCTTGCTGTTACAAACAGATGGCCTCTCCGTCAACTTGATGTGAAAAATGCATTACTCAATGGCACTCTCACTGAAACTATCTATATGGAATAGACTCATTGGTACATTGATCCTTGATACCCGAATCATGTTTGCAAACTGAAGAAAGCTCTCTATGGCCTCAAACAAGCTCCTCGTGCTTGGTTTCAGGGCTTCACTTCGTTTCTTCTCACTCTTGGGTTTTCTTGTAGCCGTGCAGACGAATCTCTCTTCGTCTTTCATCAGCAGTCTGACACTATTTATCTTCTTTTGTATGTTGATGATATCATCATCACTGGCAACAACCCTTCTCTTCTCGATTTCTTCGCTTGCAAGCTTAATTCTGAATTTGCCACCAAGGATTTGGGCTCCCTCAACTACTTTCTTGGTTTGGAAGCTACTTACACTTCTGATGGTCTCTTTCTCAATCAGCTAAAATATGCCCAGGATATTCTGACTCGAGCACATTTACTTGACAGCAAGCCGATTCACACTCCTTTGGTTGTCTCTCAACATCGACTAGTAGTGGACCTGCTTTCTCGGACACTACTCTCTATAGATCTCTAGTTGGTGCTCTTCAGTACTTAACCATTCCTCGTCCTGACATTGCTCATGCTGTTAATTCTGTCAGTCAATTCTTGCATGCCCCTACTACAGATCACTTTCTTGCTGTCAAGCGCATTTTACGCTATGTTAAGGGCACATTTCACTTTGGTCTTTCTTTTCGCCCTTCGACTGTTTCCGGTGCCCTTATTGCTTACTCTGACGCTGATTGGGCCGGTTGTCCCGATACTCGCTCCACCTCTGGTTACTCTATTTATCTTGGTGATAATCTAGTTTCTTGGAGTGTTAAGAAGCAACCCACTATTTCCCGTTCTAGCTGTGAGTCCGAATTTCGCGCCCTCGCCACTACTGTAGCTGATCTTCTTTGGCTCACTCATCTACTTCATGATCTCAAGGTTTCCATTTCATAGAAGCCTATTCTCTTGTGTGACAACAAAAGTGCAATCTTCTTAAGTTCCAATCCCGTTTCCCACAAAGGGGCGTAACATGTTGAATTAGATTACCATTTTCTTCGGGAACTTGTCGTTGTTGGCAAACTTCGCACTCAATATGTGCCCTCTCATCTACAGGTTACCGATCTCTTCACCAAAAGTGTCTCTCAACCTCTCTCCGAATTCTTTCGTACCAAGCTTCGTGTCCGTTCAAATCCGACGCTCAGCTTGCGGGGGTGTCAAGGATACGTTACCTTGATCATAGGAGACTCATTTGTAAAGTTTTATTATTTCCATCTTTATTGTAATTACCATTTACAACTTTGATCTGTAACTATATATAGAAGACATACTCACCACGATTGTGGTGTGGTGAATTTTGTTCAAACCCTTTCGGTCATAAACAGATCATGCATCTTGAACATTGTGCAGGAACTGGTCCTTCAGATTTTCTGATAATGTTATTGAATCAATGAAGCCTTTGCCTTTGCCTGAGCTATAAGCAAATAAGTGAAGCTAGTAAATGGCACTGGTACTGAATTGAAGTGTTGCTGTTCTTGACTGCCTTATCTAATAATTCTATGTTTCAGGTGTATTTTGTTTTGTATGAGCATATTGTGTGTAATTCTCTTTTCTGCGACCAGTGAACAACTGATTTTTGGGCTGCTGCCATTATGCTAAGCACAGAAGAAGACATCCTAGTTGATGACCTGGCTGTTTCAATAAACATTCAACTTCCTGTTTGTAACTATTTGGATTCTTAACATGATTGTTTAGTTATTTTACTTAGTTATTGTTTTTTGAATTATTCTTTTTGTACACAACTACTTACCTAATTTTTTTACCAAATTGACGATTCGGTAAAAAATTTGGTAAGTGTGTAGGTACATGTAGCACGGTTGTTATTTTTTCTGTGCAAAGAAGAGACCAAATTGGGCAGATTTTCAGACTTTTTTGGTAGCTGACTTCGTGGGTTTATTCCGGCCGAATCCCTTGGAGTTATGGGAAGATTTTTGGTGATAATTGAAGAGGACATTGTGAGCTTTCCAACGGTCTTAAATCAGAGGCTTTGGTGGTCGAATGTTGCCGAAAAAATGCCGCAAACTCGTCTCAAAAATCTGAAAATCTGGGCAGATTTTTACAATTTTCGGTTGCCGACTTCATGGGTTTATTCCGACAGAATCACTTGGAGTTTTGGGAAGATTTTTGGTGGTAATTGAAGAGGATATTGTGGGCTTTCCAACGGTATCTAAAATCGACAGTTTTGGCGGTCGGAAGTTTCCAAAAAATTGTCGTAAACTTGCCCAAAAATCTGAAAATTCAATGACTGATTGTGAAAAAAATTTCAAACTTCAGTAACCGTTTCTGAAACTTTGAAACTTCAGTGACCGTTTTGTTATTTTCAAGTAACTTCAGTGACCGTTTGTGAAATTAACCAATTTGACATGCAAATATTATGCATATCATTCATTCCAAATATAAGATGTGCAACGCACGTACTTACCGCTAGTTCATATTGATTGAGCTCTGACTTTTTATAGCTAAAAAAAGCCTCTTTTTTACAATTTTTTTTTTAAAAAAATACCTATTTTCATTAAAAATCAACATTTATTATGGATTTAATTGTTTCAAAAATCACTCAACTTATACCATGGCCATGTAGTGCTCACTAAACTTTATTTTGCTTCACACTACTCACTTAACTTCTCCTATTTGTATTCCATCCGTCACCCAAGAAAATCCATTACCATTTTCGTTGACACGTCGGACGAAAAGTTGACATGGCAATTTACTCACCGTTAAAAACACGCCAAATCTCCTCTAACATCCTAATCAGCATAAAATACCCGCCATGTGTATTAGTGAACACGATTTTTGAGTTAAAAAATAAAATAAAATTCCACCCCTCCTCATTCTTCTTCAGAAATCAATGATTTTGTTCTCTCTTTCTCTCCAATAAACTCCCAATTCTCTTCAATTTCAAATTAGAGAAGAAGAAAAATATGTTGCTGGTTATGGGATTCTCTGGGTTTTCTCCATAGCAATGACAGTGCTTATATTCTCTAATTTCTCTCCACAAAAGTTCACGGATTGAGGCGAGAGAAGAGCCTGAAGAGTTGCAGAGAAATGAAAGAAGAGAAAGAATTGGCTGTAATTTCTGTTGAGCTAAAATTTTTAATTGAATTCAATTACATCAATGGCTCCTATTTATAGACAAAACTCTGCTAACTAAACACGCCTGATACATGAAGTAATATTTACACAATTACATAAATAACCTTATGTAATAAACTCTACACTCCCCCTCAAGATGAGGAGTATATATTCAATACTCATATCTTGCCAAGTAAAAATTTAAACTTGATGCCACCAATAGATTTTGTCAGCAGATCAGCAACTTGGTTCTGTGATGATGTGTACAGCATCTTTACTTCACATTCTTCAACCTTATCTCTAACCAAATGGCAATCTATCTCAATATGTTTAGTTCTTTCGTGAAATACAAGGTTGCTTGATATGTGAATGGCAGACTGATTATAACAAAATAGCAAAGCTGCTTTCGATAGCTTGATGCCAAAAGCATTCAACAAATTTTTCAGCCAACTTAGTTCACACATGACTGCGCCATTGATCTGTACTCTGCTTCAGCAGAAGATCTTGATACCGTATGCTGCTTTTTAGATTTCCACGATATCATAGAGTTTCCAAAAAGGATACAATATCCGGTGATAGATCTTCTGGTGTTTGAGTAAGCAACCCAGTCTGCGTCACAGTAACCCTTGAGCTACAAGTCCTATTTGCTCTCAAAGAACAAACCTTGCCCTGGTGAACTCTTCAAATACCTCAGAACATGGTGGGGTGCTTCCAAGTGAGGTTGCCTAGGTGATTGCAAGAATTGACTCAACAGCTAAACAACATAGGATAGATCAGGTCTAGTTATGGTTAAGTATAGAAGTCTCCCCACTAGCCTCATGTATTCACCGACATTCAATACACTATCGCTTTCTTCTTTACTCAATTTCAGACCATATGGTAGAGGATTTGCAGCTGGCTTTGCCCCTAAATACCCTGCATCAGATAAAACATCCAAGGCGTATTTTCTCTGGCATATAGAAATGCCCTTTGTAGTTCTAGCAATCTCAAGTCCAAGAAAATACTTGAGAGTACCTAAATTTCTCAGTTTGAAGTGATTGTTCAGCTCCTTCTTAAACTGATCAATATATGTCAAATCATTCCCACCAATTATAATATCATCTACATATACTAGTAAAACGGTAAATGAGCAGCCATTAAGCTTGCTAAATAATGAGTAATCAGCATTTGACTGTCTAAATCTTTGTGACAGAATATATGTTATTAGCTTAGTGTTCCACTGCCTTGGTTTGAGATTTATATTTCATTAGATAAGTCCATGTCACTCTACTATAGTCATCAACTATAGTAAGAAAGTATTGAGATCCATTTAAAGAAGAAGTTGAGTAGGGTCCCCAAATATCACAGTGATTGATATCAAAGGCCCTGGAAGCTCTAGTTTCACTAAGAGGAAATGAAAGTCTATGTTGTTTAGCCAAATGACAAATAGAACAATGCAAGGATTTATCGAATTTTATATCAAGAAAACACTTATGAAAAGCAGAAAATTTTGAAAGAGGCACATGACCTAACCTGTAATGCCATATATCAATATTACTTTTGACATTACTGGTGGTCTGTAAATTACAAGAAGTAGCAATGGCTTTATTACAATGCGAATTGGAAACATGACTGCAACATGATATGATAGGTTTGTAATTTCGAAACTTAACAGAGTGATCAATGATCTGATGAGGTTTGATAAATGGCTTGCTGTTAGATTTGAATATAGGCTGATGAACAGGTAGTTGAAAGTGATATAATCCATCTTCAAGTTTGCCTACCACAATCATCCTTAATGTTAAAAGATCCTTCACAAAGCAAGAATTATATACAAACATCAGAAAATAATTATGCTTCATCACCAGATTACCAGCAGATATCAGATTAAACGTGAATGATGGCACAATAAGAACATTAGTCAAAACCAATTCATCAGACAACTTCACAGTGCCAATGCCAGTTACAGCAACTTGATCTCCATTTGGAAATCTAACAGAAGCATTTGCTTCAGATGTGATAGATGTCAAGTATTTGTCGGAATAAACCATGTGTTCTGATGCTCCAGTGTCAATGATCCACTTGACTTCATCGAGATTATCATTATGATGGAAATGATTACCTGAGAAGTCAGAATTTTCAGGAGTAGCTGATGAGGCTAGTGGAATATCTTGTGAATTCGACCTGCTAGTAGATAATTGAGCTTGCAATTGCAGAACAAGCATAGCTAAGAGTTGTTGACACTGATTTGGAGTAAAATGCATATTTGACTAAAGATTAACATCCTCGGATCTCCTTTCACTTGGAACTTGGGCCACTGCACTAGCAATAAGTGTTCTTCCTTTAGCGAGTTTGTGACCTGGTAGATAACCCACGAGTTTATAACACTTTCCTCTGATATGACCTAACATACCACAAAAACTGCACATAGGTTTGTCTTTCCTCTGAAATGAATTACATAAATTATATCTTTGATTTCCACTAGATCCATTAATCATTTTTCCAGCTAAGGCAGTTGCCTCGAAGTGTTGCTGCCTTTGGCAGCCACATCTTTGTGCTTTTCATCTTGTAAAATGAGGGCAAATACCTTGTTTAACGAAGGCAATGGATCCATTAATAACACTTGACTTCGAACAACTGAAAAATGATCATCTAGCCCCATTAAAAACTGCATAACTTGATCCTCCTGCTTGTAGCAGTTGCTGTTAATGTCAGGTCTGTAGTTATCCAACTCTTCCCAAAGTCCTTTGAATCTATTAAAATATGAGCTGACAGAACCATTCTCCTGTGAAATTGAAGCAATTTGTTTCTTCAATTCATAGATCCATGTGCCATTTCCTTGGCTATATCTGTCACGAAACTCGATCCATACCTCCCTTGCGAAATCCTTGTGCATCACACTAGGATAAAGCTCCTTAGGGATAGAATTGATGATCCATGATGAAACTACATGGTTACATCTTCTCCACACACTGAACATGAGATCTTCCTTGTTCGGCTTACTTATGGTTCCATCAATGAAACCTTCTTTGTTTTCGACACTCAATGCCATAACCACAGCTCAACTCCACATCGAATAATTGTCTTCAGTAAGAACAATAGAAATGATCTGCATACCAGTGTTATCTCCATAGTGAAGATAACAAGGAATGGCAGGATCAGAAACCATTTGGCTGAGAGAATTAAAATCTCCCGTCGTCATATCTCCAACAGAGAAATCGCCAGATGAATTCGTTTGATCGCACTGAGTCTGTTGATCTACTGCAACATTTGAGTCATCTGCCATTGCTCAGAAGTTCGAATTAATGCTCTGATAGCATGAAGAGTTGCATAGAAATGAAAGAAGAGAAAGAATTGGCGGGAATTTCTGTTGAGCTAAAATTTTCAATTGAATTCAATTACATCAATGGCTCCTATTTATAGTCAAAACTCTGCTAACTAAACACGGCTAATACATGAAGTAATATTTACACAAATAATTGAGCGCCGTAAAAATACAAAAAAATATTATTTTTACTTCTCATCACTACTGACCCTATTTTTTTCTTTTTTCACGCTTTCTTTCTGCTTCCCCCTCTACCCTAAATCTTGGAATTTTCCTGGAATTTTTCTTTTCCGTTTCGTTTGATCGTAGTCTTACAATTTACATCTATTTTGTTAGTGTTAAAAGAGAGGAAGAAATTAAATTTGCAAGAAGATGCGACAATGGAGAGTTTGATTGGACTGGTGAACAGGATTCAGAGGGCTTGCACCACCCTCGGTGACTACGGCGGTGGCGAATCACACACACTTCTTCTACCAATATTCCCAATTCTAGATCTAGAAAATTATAGCATTCATGTCTTCACGCGACAAGAAACCCTCAAAACCCTCGAGCAGACGCGCCGGTGGCATACAGACCCTCTCCGACTTGAATCGCCCCTCTGGCCATGACTCGGACAGCGACTCTGATATCCCACAGGAGTACTACACCAGTGGCGAAAAGAGGTCCATTTTTAATTCTGGAAAGAGAGAAAAAAACCCTATAGTGTTATCTCGTTTGTGATTCTACTAATCATTAGTTTTTCGTTACATTTATGGTTGAATGGAAGTGTTTGTGTGTCATTTGGGTCTTGATTTTGTGTAGGATGTGATTAGGGTTGTTGTAAATTGGGATTTCTACTACGGGAAAAATGTTTAATTGGATTTAATTATTTTTGTGTCATCTGGCATGATTTTGAGTGGGCTGTGATTAGGGTTGCTATGAATTGATTTTTCATGTTATCTGTTCTCTTTTTGAGGAAGTGTATGTTGGTTTTGTTAATTCATGCTCTATTTTCTTGCAATTTAATTTCATGTTATCTGGTATATCTTCTAGTAATTTCGTGACATGTTCTGCATCTTGCCTCTGAGATGTTGCCTCTGAAGTTTAACTAGATGATTTCCGTTGTGATTGCAGACTGATCTTGTTGGTGAACCAGATTGCTTCACTTGTTGAGAGAATAAGGGTAGATTTCCTCGCATAATACTCCCTAATTTGCCATCTCACCTATTTTTCCTATCCCGTGTTTGTTTCCTAGTTACGTTTTCTAATTTTTATTTGTTGGAGTGCGGAACATAAATCTGATGGCTCAATTGAAGCGAACTAAGTGTGGGAATGTTGACTTAGACTATGTTCTCGGAATTGGAGGCTTTGATCTAGAAAGGTTTACTTCTGTCCTATATTATGTTCTCAGAATTTCAATTCTTTTATCACTATTTGACCGTCTTCTTAAATATGGCAAGTGCAATTTTCATCTTGTTCTTTGACATGTCAAGATTCATTCCAAAACCCTTCGGCACATGAAAATACGACATCATCAGAACACCTTGACAAAATTATATAAAAAATGAAACAGCTTCAGTTGATTTATAACACAAGTCTTTGGCAGAAAAATAGGTATAGAAGATTATGATGAGAGCTCTCTAATGGCGATGGAGAATGGTCTTAATAGCAGTCTCTCTCTTTTTTTTTTTTTTTACTATTCAATAGATTCTACACTGGACATGATTAAATTTTCTTTTTCCCAGAGGTAATGATGAGAATTGAAGGTCTAAAAGGATGCACATCTACACCACTTTGCTGAAACAAATGGCTCCACAGCACCTTCTGGCTACCTTTGCAAAAGAGAGTGCTGAGATTCTTGCAGTCGCATTTGATGGTATACTCTGTCTAGAGGATGTTACTGGGCAGTCGGTCCTAGAGGTACTAATTCTTTTATACCCATTTATTAAAGTAATTTTTTTTCTCAACTTTCATTGTGATAAATAATTATTTATAATAAAACGAACTTATTTACTTTTATGCTTTCGTCATTCTTTCCAGCAAAGAGATCAAAACTCAATCCAACCGAGGATCTTCGAGGCAGCAGATGTAGAAGAAGATGGTGGAGACAGTGGAGGAGCACTAGCTAAAGGAAGAGCCATAACTAAATTTGTCGGCGAAGAAGATAGTGACTATCTTGTGGGATAGCTGAATTGTCGGCGAAGAAGATAAATTTGATATGGTTCAATCATTTTTTTTTTTTGGAAGTAGTCGTCTTTTGAGAATTGTGGAGATGAACTTTACATTGACATACTGTATTGAACCGTGTTCAATATTTTTATTTATCGAAATAATGAAAAACTTGATTATGTATGGATTAATTTTATTTCGTTATTATTATAGGTTTGCTGGTAATCAAATAAATAAATAATTTTTAAAAAATTAAATTGATATTTACGTCGTGCATAAGCAGATCGTAAATTGCACAACCACTTTTTACAGCATGCATTCACCGCACGCCGTAAAAAGTGGGCTACTTTTTACGATATACAATTGAATGCCTGTGGCTTTATACTGCATGTGGCCGCATGCCGTTAGGAGATTTTTACGGCATGTAAAAAATACATTTTGTTGTAGTGAATCTTCCTCTTATTGTTTCCCGCCGTAAAAAGTGCCTCTTTTTTCACATTAAAAGTACATTTTGTTGTAGTAAAAAGTACATTATCGGAATTTTTAAATACACCCGAGTCCCGCACATTATGTGAGGGGGGGAGAGGTAATCCATTATGTACAAATGGATTAACCCTATAAATTAAGCTTACCATGTAGTGCTCACTGCCTCAATGGTTCGTAGGTGATTGTGATGGGATTCCTATTGGTCCACGGGTATACTTTTTTAACTTTGGTTTTTTATTAGAAAGAAATGAAAAACATATGAGATAATTTTAATGATTTCGCTATAATATAGTTTCATATGAGATGGAAGCAATTTAAGCAATTTATGGTAGTGGATTATTGTGTCAAAATGGATTAAATTACTATAGTTTTATTTCTAATGCATATAGAATATTATCTTTTTTGTTGATGTCAGGCCAGTTCAGATTGGCTGTACATTGTTCCAGTTGGGATTTACAGGTTCATATAAAGAAAACATATAATAATCCTCCCATTTATATTACTGATGAGAGTGGTAAATACATAGCATTTTTATTAGCCTTTTTTTATAGTAAGATAAGAGTTGCTTTGTAATCCAATTTATTGGATGACTTAACTGGTTAGAGATGGCAAAAAAATCCGCCCCGTCCCGTCCCGAATGGGGCTAAAAAAACCCGCCCCGACAGGTTGGCGGGGTGGAGATTGCCGCCCCGCCTAGTTAAAAATAAAAAAATAAAACAAAATTTAAATGTTGTTTGTTTAATTTTGAACATTGTTTATTTTCATTGTTTGGATTGGATATTGATGTAATTATTTTAAGTATTATTTGCTTTGGATTATAAAATTTTGAATTTTATTTAATTGAAAATTTTTGGTTAAAAAAAAAAAAAAAAACTAAATGGGGCATTAAACGGGGCAAAAATCCGCCCCGCCCCCGCCCCGTCAAAGGCTCGAACCCGCCCCGTTGCCATCACTAGCAGGGGTGGATGGAGTAAATAATACGGCCATAACAATTTCAGAAGCTCAGTTTGACGAGACGAGGATTAAATATCACCAAGACCATCTCTTTTATGTTCAGCAAGCAATGGAGCACAACATCATTCATGTAATTATGTATCTGATCTTAAAGTAAATTGTAAATTATGAAATAATTTGACTATCTTGTTAAAAAAAAAAAAAAATCAATGTTCATGATTTTTCTTTCCAGTGAAAGCGTGGATGTGAAGGCTTACTATATATGGGCAATGCTCAACAATTTTGAATGGATCTCAGCATACAATCAGGGGCGGACCCACGAAGGGCCCAGCGGGGGCGGCCGCCCCCACTGAAAAAAAAAAACCAAAAAAAAAAATTTTTTTATTTTTTTTTTACAGTTTTTTTAGCTTATTTTCTATCTCGAATGCAGCGAGGATCTGATGAAACTCATGTTTTGTATGTAATCTTTTTCTCTTTAATCTTGTTACATGTTCTTCAATCTCATAGAGTTGGATGGTTAAATTTCCTTCCCACTTGAATACAGCTTGCCAGAAGGGCTTGGAGATGATTTGACAATTGAAATCCACGATTCGAAAGGAAAGTATTTTGGCCACGTAGTAGTTCAGGTGGCTAATATTGCTGAAGAATTGATATATTATGTAAATCTCATTTTGACCGCCTGTGATTGTAAAATGTGTTGCATGGTCAGAGTGAATATATTTGTGGGTTTGATGCAGGGTGAGAGGCTTCGTTCATGGCCTATATAGCATGAACTAGTTGGAAAAATGCAACTAAATCTAAACTATTCAACAACTCCCAAAAAAAAAAAATTTCGGGGGCGCTGCCCCCGAACCCCCGTAGACCCCCACCCCTTCAACTTTAGCGGGTTGACTCCATCCCTAATCTCGCCCCCACTCAAAAAATAGTCTAGGTCCGCCCCTGCATACAATGTTAGATTTGACATTTTTTACGTAGATTTTGTGAATAGAAGGTTCACAAGAATCCCGAAAACCTCTGCTAGATGTTTTATGAATTTCTTAGACAAGAAGCCTAATTTGTTGAAGATTCAAGTTGAAGAAAATGAAGGAGAACAAGTTTCTGTGAAAAGGCTAAGAAGCAGCTAAATTTGTATGCTCGTATTTCATTTGAATTGTTACGTTGAATAATTCATGCATGCATGCATGTGTTTTCCTTCAATTTCGGCTTAGAAAGCCAAGTTGTTACTTCCTAACCTTTATAATAAACGGTATTCTCGTGTTAATTGTTCTGTCAATTAATGATCAAATGAAGATTTGTCGACATGTATCACTCCATAGGAACTATTGAAAACTTTACTTAGGAATACCATTTAACTCTGGACTTTAAATAAATCCTCGGCATCAATTACTAATGTGCTTAATTGTAGATCAGATTTTAACTTTCAAAAAAAAAATTATTAACATTTCCAAAATATAACTATAACAACCATTAATTAATCTGATAAAAACATAAGGTTGAATTCAATTTTTATTTATTTATTATTATTTTTTAAGCAGGACATGTTCTTGCTGATTAAACTGTACACACTGATGAATACCACATTGAGCAACGTATTAGTTGAATGAGTCATCATCCAATTGTGAGATTTTAATCTTAAAAGTAGGAATATCAATTAAATGTGAACTGAGATTTAATTGTGGACTTCAACATTTCCACCAAAAAATTAACGACTACTGAGTTGTATTAAGATTTTGAAAAACTAATTATGAATATTTTCCCAATTCTATTAAGAGTAATTTTACTTGCTTTACTGATTAAAGATAAAATTCTTACCAACACGTAGCTGCATTTACAAATTTTGTAATAATTGCAATGAGGTTACACGCCGCATTCAAGGAGGAGCAAAGAATTAAGGACATTAAATGCAATTAAAATGTCGCGTAATTAATAGAATTTTTTTCAATAAAAGTCCATAATGTTTAATTATTATCACACTTGTGTTCCCAACTCTGGGTCCTTGCCTATCAGCGCACCTGCGCCAACGTCACCAGAACTTTCCCTCATAAAAACTCCATCTATATCAATACACTTCCCGACCTTCTATCCCTAAAAAACGCAATCGTTCGAAACCACTTTCAATGGAATTCCAAAACTCAGTAGTTCATTCGCAGCCCTAACGATAAGCCCATTAATTTGCTCTCCTAATGCAAGTTCAACTCCATTTTGACAGCCAAGACGCCGCCTTTTCAGGACCAAAATTTGGCCAAAAAAACAGCCTTCACGCAAGAAAATCCAAAGCGAAACAGGAGGAAAAAGAATTTTGGTGAAGGTGTAAAAGTTAGCCTGTAACAAAATTCAGCAATAAGCGATTAATTTAAAGAATTTCAAAATCATATAAATGCAGATTGGGGAAGAAGAATGAGTCCTCACGCTCAGCAATAAAAATGGAGGCGTTTGAAGGGGGTCCCGAATTCTTTAGATTTGGCGCCGGAGGACAGAGCTTCAAATAAAAAGGGTCACGTTAAACACTTGCCCTTGCAGGGTTTTAATAAGTGGGGTGTTGTATTTCAGCTGGATAGACCCATAGATGGAAGAAATTACCTTCTCTTCTTGTAGCTTGTTGATTCTGCAAAGGCCCAGTTTTGTGCAGGTGACTTTAGTGACCATCTTGCTTTGCTCTCAAACTCTAAAAGCCATTGATTCCTTTAAAAACCAGTTCTCTTATCTACTCAAGGACATTGGGTTGGTTGATAATAACGAAAATTGCAACACATCGAGTCGTGATGAGCATCTCATTTGGGCAATTGTGTGTGCTGGTCTCTTTCCTGGAGTTTGCCCCCAACATCTTCTGTCCCCGTCGCTACATTGCCAGTTGGTTTATATTTTGGGTGTCAAGAAACCAGTTTTACGTGTGGTGGTGGTGGCGTCAGTGGAGGAGGGAGAAGGAAAGATTTTTTTTTTCTAATTTATGCGGATTTTCTTGCAAGAAAGTGAAGTTTGATGGGTTATTTGCACTTTTTAAAGAGTTCGAGTCAATAGTTACAATTTGTTCAATTGTTTTTTTTTTTCTTTTCTTTTTGTTTCAATTGAATGGAGTGTAAAATCGTCAAAAAACAATGAAAAGGACGTCCAATGCACAAAAATTGAAAGGTAAGGACGGTCAATGCCAAAAAATGAATGGTATGGACGAAATCCACAATACCCTCCAAAGGTAGGGACATTTTGTGCTATTTACCCTTTTTTTATTCCATTTGTGTGTATCCATCTTTTAGTTTATTAGAAAAGACATTGTGTTAACTGTAGCTCTGATGGGTTCAATTTTGGTTATAGGAACTTGTTAGAATTTGGGTGTGACCTGAATTCCTTATTGAAGTAATTGAAGAATTCTAATTGAAGTGCACGTCAAGAAAAGTTCAGTTTGAAATGCTATTGGAGTCCTATATCAAGTTGAAATTCTATTTTTGAAACTCATCGGGAGTTGAAATTTGTTCTGGACTTGATTTTTTGGTATCTTACTTTATCAACAATTCCACTAGAAGGATTTGGACATCCCCTATATATTCCCAATAAATATTAGGTTCTTCTATACAATTTCATAATGTGAGAAAATAGATTATTAGAATTATAGGATCCATTGTAATTTTCTTTCTTCTCCATTATTCTCGAGTCAATGAAATCTCTTAATTCATCTGTCATTTTTCTTGTTTTTATTATTCTTTTACTTGATCTAATACTTCATTATTTGCTATATAACTTCAACAATTCATTCTAGTAGTTGGTTTCATCAAGTGATATTCGAACAATATATAATTCTTGTATTTCCAATATTGCTAACAGCGATCCAGACATATTAATATTTCTTCTAACAAGAGATATTTTGGTTATTTAATAACAAGTGTTATCAGAACTTAGGTTCAGTAGTTCGGCACGAACGTATGGTTTGATTTGTTCTTATTCGTGATAGCTTCCTTGAAGTATGACGTTCCGCTTTTGGATTAGAGCATTGAATTATGACAGGTTAAGATGCGTGCAGTACTCGCACAGTAGGATTTGGATGATGTGTTGCTTGAAATTGACAAGATGACTGCAACTTTGACCGCGAATGAGAAATTACGGAAAGATAAGAAGACAATTTCTCACATTCATCTTCATCTATCGAATATCATTCTTTAGGCATTTTGAAGGAAGTTTTAGCAGCTGTTCTGTGGTTGAAGTTAGAGCGATTGTGCATAAATAAAAGTCCGACTAATGTTCCTAACCAACTTACTAATGTTCCTTTTTATTTCCCTTTCACAGTTGAGGGTGGTGAACAACCATCTCATATGGGGCCTCTACCTGATGGTTCAAGAAAGAAATGAAGCTGTAGATTCTGATTTCAAGTTTGGTATTGGTTCAGCAGACAAGATTAGTTCTTTGTTCAATTTTCTTCATTATTGTCATTCTAGATGATGTATGATGATCTGACATTTATTGGATTGTCAAGCATCAAAATCTACTCGTAGGATATAAAATAGATTATCTATAATGTCGGGGAAGAAAATGGGGTTCGAGGTGAGGATTTTAGTCAAATTCAGAAAATGACCATGTGATCAAAATAAATATCGTCCAATCTCTAGATTAGTTGGGTGCAGATCGTCATTAGACAATATATATGAACCACATTTCCCATTCTGATCTAAATTGAACATCTACCAAATATATATATATATTGGAAGAAATCTCTAAAAATATTCATTTCCAAAAGTTTTTTTAATGAATTTAATTTACTATTTAATCAAGTATAATGAATTTATTAAATGTACATTGATCATAAATAAATAATTAACAACATAATTCATGATAATGTTGTTCAAATAATTAACTAAATCAAATAAATATTGAAAAATGACGTGTCAAATGTACATTCATCATAACTAAATAATTGATAAAATAACTAATGATAATATTGCTCAAATTGTTCAAATGATTAATAAATTAAATACATATTGAAAAAAAAAGTAGTGTATTATTGAAATTATTAAATGTATATTGAAAAATGAAAAGTAAGGTATTATTGAAATTATTGAATAATAATAAAGATATAATCGTTTAAAAAATAATTATCCACTTGATGTGATATTTAATATATTATAATTATAATATTGTTTAAATTATTAAATAAATCAAAAACATATTAAAAATGAAAAGTAAATGAATCTATCAAATATAGTTAAAGAAATAAAATATATATTGAAAAACGAAAAGTAAAGTAATGAATATATCAAATGTTCATTCATTATAACTAAATAGACCAAAATAATTAATTATAATATTGTTCAAGTGATTAATAAATTAAATACGTATTGAAAAATGAAAAGTATGATATTATTAAAATAATTAAATACATTTTAAAAAACGAAAAGTAAGATATTATTGAAATAACTGAATTATAGTAAGAATAGAATCATAAAAAAAATCACTTGATATAATATTTAATATATTATAAAACATCTACGGTGAGTGGCGAATCTGTTTTAAACTTCTCGTGCACGCACGAAAAACGTAAATCTCCTCTTGCGCTACGGAGAGAATCTCCGTGGCGCATGGAGACCTGACTCTCTGTGCGCCACGGAGAGACCCAATTTTTTTTTTTTTTTTTAACAAATTTCAAAAAAAAATAAATAATATTCTTAATCCACCTATCAAAGCTACAACTACAATATATCAAATTTCTTAAATTGTCAATACAAATTTTAATTACTCCTATTGAAAATGCTAAACTTTAATTTTTCTTGTACATATTAACATTTAGTCACCCACCTATATTTCTTACATCAAATGAAATTTACTTACCTAATACTTTATCGTAATTCCCTATGCAATTGCTACATCCAATTTACAATACTAATTTTTTATCCAAGTAATAAGTAATATATCATTTTACAATAAATCTATTATGTTGTAAAAGTATTCAAATAATAATACACGCATTCAACTTTTTAATTTACATTCAATCAAATATATAACCAATAATAACTGTATAATATTCGTAAATATATAAATAATAATAGGTATTTGAATATAGGACAAATTAAATTTCAAATGTCAATTAAATTTTTTAGTACAAATACAATGACTACTCTTTATATACTTATAGTACTACTACATGTCATATTTCAATGAAATAAAATTACTTCTTTCGAAAATAATTTTTTTAAATTAACTTCAATTTATAGAATGCAAAAACAATTTGTCCAATGGGAAAAAAATATGTTTGTATCCAGGAAACACATGGTAATTTCAATAGAATTTCTTGGCATTGTTGTATTTGTAACTAAGTTTTTGTGCTTTATTCCATATATATATATATAATAAACTCAAAATTTCTTCCATGTTTCTGCATCGGTGCCTTTATTATGATTTTCTTTACTTGTCATATTTATAGTCATTTGTGATTCTATTAATATTGAATGTGTTTCCAATTTTTTTATATTGTAAGATATCATTCTCAAATTAAAAATATTAAAATTTTCAACTTTAATTGAACTCTCACACTTAATTTCATATTGTTCCTGAGGTAGTAAAATTGACTTTACTATTCTCATTAGTAAACAAAAAATTGTCTCCAACTCTTTGTACATATTTTTACTTTAATCTAATTTTCGTTCGTTAAAATTGTGCAAAGTCTGACTGCTATTCATCTCTCGAGTTTTCTTCTCTTTGTTTTGCTCAGGTAAAAAGGTAAGAATTTCTTCTCTTCTAGAAATTTAGATTTATTCGATAATATTTAATTAGTATTTACTTGTTGATAATAACATATAAAAAATATTTATAATTTTCTTTAGATTTCATTTCATCAATATTTGAGTTAGCGACTTCATGTTAATTACTATTGCATTGAATTTTACAATATCGTTACTTGATTTTAAATTTTTGCATTTTATAAATATTATATACTAGAGTTTTATGACTTTTATCTGTCAATTTTATTTCACATTGTGCTACAGTTGGTATTATTATTATTTGTTAGTTGTTTGACTAATAAAATATTTTCTATTCTTTTAAGATCAGTGGTATATTTATTATCCTGATGAATTATCTACAAACTGGTAATGAAGAGCTTGAGTTTATTAATCTTGAAAGTATTTCCGAAAGCACAAGTAAATCATATAATGTTTTCATTCGCCAACAACAAAATCGAAGGCAGAAGGATAGAAGGAATTGAGTTCAAACCATAAGTATTGATCATCATAAAAGAATAAATGATCCTATGTTATCTCAAAATAATAATTCTGGTGTTACATATGTGCATGAATCTATAATACACTATTATTCTGAGAGTTCCACTTCGAATGAAGAATCGACTAATATTTTTTATTATGAATTATGTGAAAGTTTTAACCTGTTGAATGTACCAACTATTGCATATGTGTTACCAACATGCAACTATTGTAAGTATTGTGGTGTGCAAAAATTTCATAGAGAAATAAAAGATTTTTGTTACTGTGATGGAAAAGTAAAACTTTTTATTCCTGATTCACCAAATGAATTGTACGATTTATTTATTTCTAAAGAACCTACATGTATGGAATTCAAAAAACTTTCAAGCGGATATAATAACCACTTTGTATTCACTTCATTTGGTGTGAAGTACAACAGGAACTCTTTAAAGCATACCAAGGTATTTATACATTCAGATTTCAAGGACAGATATATCATTATGTAAATCAACTTATGCCAGAAAATAATACGCCAAATTATATGCAATTATATTTTTATGATACAGATAATGAAATTCTAAATCATATAATTTTTTTTGAAAATTCAGTAGAATGTACTTTAATTCTTCTAATTGAAATCTTAAAAGGAAATCCATATAGTAGATTCTTTAGGTTTTTAAGTAATATAACGAATTTGCCCGACCATCGAATACAAATAAGATGTCACCCCATACTCGATCAAACAGTTTTCAATACTCCTTCAGCATATCAAGTAGCTGTTGTATGTGTTGATGATGATGAGAATGCAAATAATCATGTTCGTGATATTACTATATATGGTCATTCTGGTTATTCGCATAGGGTTCATTATTATTATGATTGTTATGATCATTTACAATATCATTTGCTTTTTCCATTCGGTGAATTTGGTTGACATGAAGGCATTCAAAGATATAAACACACATATTCTCAACCTGAGAATTTGGTTAACCATGTTGCTGTTCCTAAAACAATAGATTCTGCAGCTCAAATGATTGAAAAAGAAGCTGAAGATTTGCTCATATACTTTCTCATATGTTTTCTAATTTTACAAATATAGATGTTTTAGTTACATATAAAATTGTTTCATTTTTCCTCATGCAGTGCTTCATAAAATGAAGAAACGGTCTCAAGTTTCATATCGTGAATATTATGCATACAAGCTACAAATTAGTCCTACTGGTAAGTTCGTGTTGCTTCACGCTGATAGATTTTTTCAGCAATATGTTGTAGATATGTATGTTAAAATTGAAACAACCATATTAGATTACTTTCGTAATAACCAAAAATAAATTCGTGCTGAACTTTATCAAGATATTGTAGATAGTGTCGAAAATGGGGAAACTCTTGGGTACAAAATTGGAAAGAAATTTGTTTTACCACGATCCTTTTTTTGTGGACCTAGAGATAAGGAGATACTTAGATATTATGACTCTTATCCAACGTTATGGAAAATCAGATATATTCTTAACTATAACGTGTAATCTGAATTGGCCAGAAATTAAGTAAGAATTGATATATAATGATGAGGTTCAAAATCGACCGGATTTAATTGTATGTGTATTTAGAGCAAAATTAGAAGAGTTTAAAAATGATTTGTACAAAAACTATATTTTTGGTCATGTTGTTGCTCATATATACATGATTGAATTCCAAAAAAGAGGACTTCCTCATGCACGTCTATTAATGATTTTTAACCGTGGCCATAAGATTTCTTTTGCTTAACAAGTTGATAGGATAGTCTCTTGTGAAATTTCTGATAAAAATAAGTACCCTCATCTTTATTCAATTATTGTAAAGCATAATATGCATGACCCTTGTGAAAATCTTAATCCCAAAAATGTATGCATGATGAAAAATAGTGGTTGTGAGAATAAATATCCGAGAGATTATAGTAATAGTACTATATTTGGAGATAATTCATACTTATTGTATAGACGTCGTAATAATGGTATTAGTATTAAAGTTAGATGTCAAATGGTAGACAATCACTGGGTTGTACCATATAATCCTTATTTAAGTGCAAAATTTGATTGTCATATTAACGTTGAAATATGTTCTTCTATTAAAACTGTAAAATATTTGTACAAATATGTATACAAATGATATGATCGTATTAATTTTTTCGTTAGCAAAAATGAAAAAGAAAAAGATATTGATGAAATATCAGCTTATCAATCTGCTAGATGGATATCTCCACCTGAGGCTATGTGGAGGATTTTTTTCATTCAATTTGTCAGAAATCTATCCAATTATTTATTCTTTACAACTTCATATCGAAGGTCATCAACAAGTTACATACAAAAATACGGATAATTTATCTACTATTATTGAGAATGAAAATACAAGGAGAACAATGTTAACCGAATTTTTCTGATTGAATCAAGCGAACGAATTTGCTCGAACGCTTTTGTATTGAGATATGCCACCATATTTTGTATGAAATACAAATAACAAAATTTGGACTCCCAAAAAGAAACAACGAATCTATCTAAAGGATAACGATATTTCCTTCGCATTTTTCATAACAATATTAGAGGGCCAACATCATTTGACGATATAACATCTTTCAATGGAACAACTGTTGGTACATTTCGAGAAGCAGCATTTTTACATGGTTTCTTAAGTGAAAACAATCGTTGTGAAGAATGTCTATCCGAAACTTTTATTTACGAAATGTCTTGTTCTTTAAGACAGCTTCTTGCTACACTTCTTACACTGTGCAATCCTAATAATCCAAAGATATTGTGTGATAAATTTAAATCTTATATGATGGATGATTATGTACATCAAAATATACATGTTGAAGTTGCTGAAATACGAGCTATGGAGGACATAAGTTCTATTTTAGAATCCCTGGGTAAAAATATAAATGATTATGGAATCGTGTCGTTTAATGTAAATATAGATAAAGATAAAAGGCTGACAAGAATGGTTGCAGAGGAAACAATTATTTTGGATATTCAAGGAAGTTTTGTTTGTGCCGTAACGTTAAATAAAGAACAACAATTTGCATACGATACAATTATGAAAAAAGTAGAATCTGAATCAAGCAGTGCTTTTTTCATCGATGGTTCAGGAGGAACATGTAAGATTTTTTATATAAAGCACTCTTAGCTGGTGTAAGATGTCGACATTTAATGCTTTGGCAACTGCGTCAGCTAGAGTAACTGCTTCTTTATTACCTGGGGGTCAAACAGCTCATTCAAGATTTAAAATTCCTTTGGAAACAATAGGAGAAGTCAACTGCTCTGTTAGCAAACAATCGACTTTGGGAACGTTGTTGAAAATGTCTAAGCTAATAATTTGGGATGAAGCACCTATGGTAAATCGTTGTGCTATTGAAGCTGTAGATAAAATGTTTAGAGATATTACTGATTGTAACTTGTCTGCGATTACTTGCTTAGAATTGCAGATGGAACGGAACAAGAACATACTTGTAAGTGTATTAAGCTTCCAAATAGTATAATTTTATCATTCGAAGATGAAATCACGTCTCTGAAAACCTTGATACATTATGTTTTTCCAAATATAGAAGCGTATGCTGATCATTTACATACCATGGTAAACCATGTTATTCTTACGCCTACAAATGAATGTGTTGACTATATTTACAAACTTTTGCTTGAACAAATTCCTAGTCAAATTTTCACATACTATAGTTTTAATGAAGTAATTGAGAAATCAGAACAAAGCGTGCATGAAGATTTCTTGAATACTTTGACATCAAATAGTATTCCATCTCATGAATTGAACCTTAAGATAAATTGTCTTGTAATGTTATTACGAAATATTAATCCTTCTGAAGGGTTATGCAATGGAATAAGTCTTATTTGTCGAAAATTTGAGAGAAGCGTTATTTTTGCTAAAATCACCACTGGTGAATATTGTGGAAAACATGTTTTCTTACCTAGAATCCCTTTTATACCCCTTAAATCTAATCGAACCACAATTCCATTTAAAAGGACACAATTTCCAATTAGGCCATACTTTGCAATGACAATAAATAAAGCCCATGGTCAAACACTTGATTAAGTCGGCTTGTATCTTCCAGAATCAGTTTTCTGCTATGGTAAGTTATATGTAGCGTTATCAAGAGCAAAAATAAGCAAATCTCTAAAAGTTTTACTGAAACCATCAACCACAGATACTTCGTACAACTCATGTACTGAAAATGTTGTCTATAAGAAAATTCTTTCTTTTATACATTTATAGAACAACTTTCTCACATGTATATATTATGATGTTTGAAACTTTATTAAAATTTCCTACCATTCACTTTTTTTCATAATTTATTTCGTATAATATATTTATAAAACAATATTTTAATATGCAGAAAATAATATTTTTCATTTTATATACAGGTTATCGGAAGTTCTATTAATGTTATTCAAAAGTTCAAATCAATTCTCTATTGCATCTGTATATTTCACAGGTATGAATTAATTTAAAAATAAAATATAATTTTTTTTTTGAAAATCTAATACACTACATTATTATATTTTTCCATTGTTTTTTAGACCATCTACCACATTTTCCTGTAAATAAAATATTAATTCATCAACAAAAGATGTCATATCGATGTAAGTGGTGATACCATTTGACATGTCCTTTTTGAGTAAAAATAAGTACACACGTGTTGTAGATAGTGATATCTGTATTTCTCATATTCCATTGTCATATATGTACTATTATTTATCATTTCGCAAATTCCTCCGAATTCATTTTTTTTGTTTGTTCACGGCACCTTTAATATAAAGTTTTCCTTATATCGAAACTGGTTTTGTAGATACTTGATCTCTGTGATCCTCCATGCAAATTAATGAAACAAGTTAATATATTACCACAGTTTTTAGGATTTGCAGTTCAATAGATTTCTCAAGTATGGTTAGTTTGTTAATAATGTTTTCCATTACTTTAGTCGAATATATTCATTGACATTTTGTTATATGATTGGACACAGGTTTTCTGTTACTAACAAGTGTCACATCTTCTCGAAGGCATCCACGATTATTGTATTCGTACAATTTGTAGTCTATCAAGATATTTTAATATTGTCATGTGACATTTTACACAAAGCTTGTCTCCGTGGAGTACACGAGAACGAAACTGAGAAGTTCATTTCCTATTTTAAGCCATGTATAATAACCCAAGAATGTGGAGTTGCTTCAAGTTTCAAGCTTCATCAGGAAATATCCTTTGTTTGAACTAGGATTTCGCTCTTTTTTTTTGTATTGTAAAATTCAATGTAATATCTCATTCATTCTTATTATTTTAGTTTCTTTCTAAAATAACATATACTTGAAACTTGATCTTTTTTTTTATTGCATAATTTTACTAGATCTCATCCAAATAATTGATTGTTAAGTGTAAAAAAAAATTATATTATGCATTCAATACTTAAGAAAATGCTAAAAAAAAGGGAGATAAATATATTTTTTAGAACGCTAACATTATCTATGTAATCACATTGCATGTGCATTGCACGGGCAATAGACTAGTAATAAGATAAAAGTTTGAATATGAATCTCAAAATTCATTGTTTTTTTTTGCCATTATACTAGAAAAATAGAATATTGAACTTTTTATATAAGTTAATTCATTCTCGATGTTTTGAATTTTTGTAATTGAGTGGTCTACATGAACCAATGTGCAGAGTCGGCAAATAGTAATAAGCTTTGGAATTATATCACTCCTCTATTAAAAGAGTCATCCTTCAATTCACTATTTTTCTTGTCACACGAATTTTCACACTTGCCCTATTTCTATCTGATTTTGCTACAGTGAACTAGCCTTCTTTGTTGACTATTAGGTTGATATTTTAAATATCTTCTACACGTCTTCTTATACCGCCTTTCAATTCATTCTTCATCTCAAATCTTTTCACTTCCCACTCTTTCTCTCTCAATTTTCACAGTGGCGTCGTGAAGTCCCTATCGTAAGGATACGTTATATATATATATATATATATATAATTTGTTGTTTTTAAGGCAATCATGGTTATGTATTTTTTTTTTTTTTGTGATATATTTTCAACTTTTTGATTCTTGACCATTTGATTCCTGGAACAAACTTTCATTCGCTTTCATTTCTATTATAATTTATATACACATATAGATACATATCGATACTTTACATTTTTATGTACATCTTGAAATTCATATTTGTAGATCTGATTAGTTGCGGGGAATTTTTATTAAGGGTTGAGAATTTTGCTGTGAGGGGATTTTCGAATGGCGTCGGCGCATGTGTTGAAAAAAGTATTCAATTTTACATTTTTTTTTTCAATTCGGTTGCATTCTTCTAATTTTGTTGGATTACACTTTCTTGGATTTTTGTTGTGATTGATGAATTATTGGGTTTTGAACACATGGTTACTATTGCAAGAAAAAAAATGTGAAATTTGATATCAGTATATACTCACGTGTAGGATTTGCCGGGAATAATGTTGATATTCTTCACACATGCTAAGATTTTACAATGTTTAATCACTTTTTTTATTTTTTTTTTGGCAATTTTAGTGTTCCTTATTAAGCTACATCAAAATCCCTATTAGAATCACCCAAACCTTTAATCTGGTCGCAAAGACTTGTATTTTTTCTTTTTGCTATTAAACATAATGCGGAGCTAATGAACATGAGCTCCGTATAATGCGGAGAGATGCGACCATCCTGAACTTAATATTCTTCCAATTTAATTTCTTTTTGTTTGCTTACTTGTATACCTTTTAGTAATTTCGTGATATGTTTTGTAGAACAAAAAATTAGGAACATAATTTACGAATAAAGAAGCAAAAAAAAAAAAAACCAATAAGAAGTAACCACGGTAGAACAATAATAAATTCCAAAAAAACACAAAACGAATCCTCCTTTTGACATTTATATAATTTTACTAAATGACAATATAAATAACAAATGAAGAAACAAGAGGAAACAATTAAGAACATAATTTACAAATGAATGAGCAAAAAAAAAACAACCAATTTTCAATTCTTGAACATGAGCTCCGCATAATGCGGAGCTCATGAACAGGTTGCTCCGCAAGGTAATCTTTTGTGCTCAACAGCTTTTCATAGCAATCCTCCTCCAAAGCCAAAGCCAAAGCCGACGCCATATCTGCCTCAAATCCCTCATCAATAGCTCGTTTTGCCATCATAATTGCTAATGGTCCCTGCAATATGAAGTCTGCCGGTTTACATGCAGGATGTCGGCCTTAAAACAAGTAAGTTTTCCAAACAATCAAAGTGCAATTTATCTTGTCTCCCTCCGATGTATTACTTATTATCTTATACATAATACTTGGTTCATGGAGGACACAACAATTAAGAAGCATATGAGTTTACAGTTAACAATAGTAAGATGACCATTCCAACTAATCACATATGCACGAATCTTGAGTAATAGCCTATACTGAACAATATAGACACTAAATTGAAATAAACATCATGGCTCAATGATCCAAATAACCATGCAATGACTGAAGAAACAAAAGACTGTAGTTCACACTGCTATCAAAGCCGAATTTCAAGCTATAGCATCAACAATGACTGAACTTAATTGGGTTAGTAATCTACTCAGCGAGCTTGGTACGTCCTCCATCACTCCTCCCACCATTTCTTGCAACCATATAGGCATACTTATCCACCAATTCAGTATATTTCACCCATATATGAACACTGCAATTGATTTTCATTTTTTCCATCTCAAGTAACAAAACATCAGCTTTACATGGCTTGGCGTCTCCGCATAATGCGGAGACACGCATAATTTTTTTTTTTAAGTTTCTGGACATAAATTTTTTTTTAGTTTTTGTGCAAAGACATGGCTTGGTGTCTCCGCATTTTAAGTTTCTATCTCCGCATTATGATGAGACGTGGCTTGGTGTCTCCGCATAATGCGAAGACATGCATAATTTTATTTTTTTAAGTTTCTGGACAAAAAAAAATTTTAGTTTCTGTCTCCGCATGGCTTGGTGTTTCCGCATAATGCGGAGACACGAGCTGCTTGGTGTCCCCGACATAATTTTTTTTAAAGTTTCTGTATCCGCATTATGCGGAGACATGACTTGGTGTCTCCACATTAACTACCTTGTGTCCCCGACATAAGGTTTTTTTTTTTAAGTTTCTGTCTCCGCATTATGCGGAGACACGGCTTGGCAGCTTCGCATAATGCAGAGACATGCATAATTTTTTTTTAAAGTTTCTGGACATAATTTTTTTTTAGTTTCTGTGCGGAGACACCAACATAATTTTTTTAAGTTTATGTCTCCGCATTATGCGGAGACATGGCTTGGTGTCTCCGTATAATGCGGAGACATGCATAATTCTTTTTTTTTTAAGTTTCTGGACATAATTGTTTTTTTTTAATCTCCGCATTATGCGGAGACATGGCTTGGTGTCTCCAACATAATTTTTTTTTTAAGTTTCTGTCTCCGTATAATGCGGAGACATGGCTTGGTAATGCGGAGACACGCATGATTTTTTTTTTTAAGGTTCTGGACATAATTTTTTTTTTGTTTCTGTGTGAAGACATGGCTTTGTGTCTCCGCATAATGCAGAGACGGACTGCTTGGTGTCTTTTTTTTTTTTTTTTAAGTTTCTATCTCCGCATTATGCGGAGACATGGCTTCGTGTCTCCACATAATGCGGATACACACATAATTTTGTTTTTTTTTAAGTTTCTGGACATAATTTGTTTTTTGTTTCTATCTTCACATTATGCGGAAACATGGCTTGGTGTCTCCGACATAAGGTTTTTTTTTAAGTTTCTGTCTCTGCATTATGTGGAGACACGTATAGTTTTTTTTTAATCTGGACATAATTTTTTTTAGTTTCTGTGCGGAAACATGACTTAGTGTCTCCGTCTCCACATAATGCCGAGACACTGTGCGAAGACAGCTTCGGTGTCTCCGCATACTGCGGAGCAATCGATTTTATATATATATATATATATATGTTGACATTCAAAGTAGATGAGGATTTTTTGGTTCCTCTACAGTATATCAATAGCTACAACAAATAAAACAAAAAATTCATACTAAAAAATCCAAAACTCTCACATAAGACATATATAAATGCAGATACACATATATACCTGGAAGATAAAAGCAAAAAAACGTTGATGGAAATGTGTTTTGTTCAGCAGTAGAAGTAGATGACGATTTTTTGGTTCCTCTGCAATATAGCAATAACTACAACAAATAAAACTTAAAATTCATACTCAAAATTCAAAACTCTCACCTGAGAAATATAAGGATGCAAATACACATATATAACTTGAAAACATTAGAATATACAAAATCCATACACCCATACATACATGAAAAACATAATAATTTTATGCGGAGACAGAAACTTAAAAAAAAATTATGTCGGAGACACCAAGCAACCCGTGTCTCCGCATTATGCGGAGACACCAAGTCATGTCTCCACAGAGAACCTAAAAAAAATTGTGTTCAAAACTTAAAAAAAAAAATTTACGTGTCTCTGCATTATGCAGAGACACCAAGCCATGTCCCCACATAATGCGGAGACAGAACTTAAAAAAAATTATGTTGGAGACACCAAGCAGCCAGTGTCTCCATATTATGCGGAGCAAATCAGTTTTTGCTATGCATGATGGGCGGGAGCAAATCGGTTTCTCTCAGCATTATGTGGAGTTTGTGCTCCGTGTCTCCGAATTCTATGGAGACATGGTGTGCGATGTCTCCATAGAATTTGGATACGACACTCCGTGTCTGTTGGTTTATATTGAATTATTTATTCATTTTACCATTTATTGAATATATTAAATATAAAAAAATTTGGACGACTGAAACTCCGCATAATGCGGAGAGCACACCACATAATGCTCTGTGTTTCCAAATCTCCTGCTCTAGAATCATGAGAACGAGTAAATTTTGACTTAAGTACAAATATGACTAAGAATTTACATTTCTTTTCAATTAAATTTTAATGTTGTTATGTATCTTCTTGAATTTCCTCGGGGAGGCCAAATTAAGCAAGGGCAGACCCCCAAGAAGTCAGGTGAGGATGACTCTACCTTTGCAAGATTGCATAATGCGGAGCGCACTCTGCATAATGCGGAGCATACTCCATGGAAATCCTACTTAGAGGTCCCTGGACTTCATCACTCCAACTCCGCATAATGCGAAGCACACTCTTCATTTACAGAGCAAAGGTGCTCCGCATAGTTTTCTTTTTTTACTTTTTGTTTTTTAATTATATTTTAGTTTTACATTTGCTAAATTACAGATAATATAATATTGCTTAAATAATAACTAGAATTGTGCAGAGACACGCCTTTTTTTGGGGACAACAACATAATTTTTTTATATATTCTTTAATTTTTTTTTATATTTCTTACTTCATTCCGTACATACATAAAATCAAAATTTCTTTCGTATCTCCACACCTGCGACTTTTTTTTTATTTCCCTACGAGAGAAATGACTTTGTATTAGATTATTGTTAACACGTAAAAAAAGAAAAAAAATAGTAAAACAAAAGGGTGAAGACTCCGAATTCTACAAAGACAGGGTTAGCACGTAAAAAAAAGAATGTAAAAAAAATTGAAGAAAAAAAATTTTATTTTTAAAGTTTCTTGTTTCAAAAACTTCTAACACAATTATAACATAAATATTCAATTTCACATTTCCAATTTTATATTTTTTATTACGTTGAAATAAATTAGTGTTAGCACATAAAAAAAGAATGTAAAAAAACTGAAGATAAAAAAAAAACTGATTTACTCCGCATGAAGCATTGTTGCTTCACATCATGCAGAGCAACTACATACACATTTTTTTTTTCCTTTTTTCGCAGTTTTTCTTTTTTCTTTTTTAAAGTTTTTTGATTTATTCCATACATACATGAAAATCAAGATTTATTCCGTGTCTCTGCACCCGTGCATTTTTTTCATTTCTTATTTTGTTACCAAAAATTCTACTTATTTACATTTTACACAAACTATAAATATAATTTCACTTATTAATAATTTAATTCAAAAACATTAGCAAATATTCAACTCCATACATACACGAAAATCAAAATTTATTCCATGTCTCTGCACCCGCACCTTTTTTTCATTTCTTTTTTTTTTTTTTTGCCAAAAATTCTACTTATTTACATTTTACACAAACTATAAACACAATTTCACTTATTAATAATTAAATTCAAAAACATTAGAAAATATTCAATTCCATACATACATGAATATCAAAATTTATTCCGTGTCTCCGCACCCGCACTTTTTTTTTCATTTCTTATTATTTACATTTTACACAAACTATAAATATAATTTGACTTATTAATAATTTAATTCAAACACATTAGAAAATTCTCAATTCCATATATACATGAAAATCAAAATTTATTTTGTGTTTCCGCACCCGCGCCTTTTTTTCATTTCTTATTTTTTTGCCAAAAATTCTACTTAGTTACATTTTACGCAAACTATAAATATAATTTCACTTATTAATAATTTAATTCAAAAACATTAGAAAATATTCAATTCCATAAATACATCAAAATCAAAATTTATTTCGTGTCTCCGCACCTGCGCCTTTTTTTCATTTTTTATTTTTTTGCCAAAAATTCTACTTATTTACATTTTACACAAACTATAAATACAATTTCACTTATTAAAAATTTAATTCAAAAATATTAGAAAATATTTAATTCCATACATACATGAAAATCAAAATTTATTCCGTGTCTTCGCACCCATAGCTTTTTTTTTCATTTCTTGTTTTTTTTTTTTGCCAACAATTCTACTTATTTATATTTACACAAACTATAAATACAATTTCACTTATTAATAATTTAATTCAAAAATATTAGAAAATATTCAATTTCATACATACATGAAAATTAAACTGTATTCCGTTCATGTGCGCCCGCTCCTTTTTTTTCATTTCTTATTTTTTTTTTTGACAAAAATTATACTTATTTTCATTTTACACAAACTATAAATATTATTAGTTATTAATAATTTAATTCAAAAACATTTTTCTTGCTTCATTCATACATACATGAAAATCAAAATGTGTTTTCTTCATATATTTTTTTTGCCACAAATATTACACAGACTATAAATAAACTTATTAATAATTTAATTCAAAAACATTAGATAATATTCAATTCCATACATACATGAAAATCAAAATTTTACTTCTCATTCTTTCTCTCTCAATTTTCACAGTGGCGCCGTGAAGTCCCTTTGGTAAGATTACGTATTTTTTATATATATATAATTTGTTGTTTTTAAGGCAATCATGGTTACATATTGTCATTTTTTTTTTGTGATATAATTTCAACTTTTTGATTTTTGACCGTTTGATTCCTGGAACAAAATCTCATTCGCTTTTATTTCTATTATAATTTATATATATAGATACTTATCAATACTTTACGTTTTTATATACATCTTGAAATTCATATTTGTTGATCTGATTAGTTGTGGGGAATTCTTTATTAAGGGTTTAAAATTTTGCTGTGAGGAGATTTTCAAATGGCGTCGGTGCAGGTGTTGAAAAAGGTATTCAATTTTACATTTTTTTTTTCAATTCGGTTGCATTCTTCTAATTTTGTTGGATTACACTTTCTTGGATTTTTGTTGTGATTGATGGATTATTGGGTTTTGAACACGTGGTTACTATTGCAAGAAAAAAAATGTGAAATTTGATATCAGTATATACTCACGTGTAGGATTTGCTAGGAATAATGTTGATATTCTTCACACATGCTAAGATTGTACCGTGTTTAATCACCTTTTATTTTTTATTTTTTTTTATTTTTTTTGCAATTTTAGTGTTCCTTATTAATAAGCTACGTCAAAATCCCTATTATAATCACCCAAACCTTTAATCTGGTAGCAAAGACTTGTGTTTTTTTTTTTTTCTTTTTGCTATTAGAAAGGACTGTGGGAGTGTTCTCCATAGAGGAAGAGGAAGATGAAGAAATTGATGAGATTGGTGTTCGGGGTCATGAAATTGATCTGATCATAACCCAAGCAGGGATGTTGAGTAGTAAGGTCATCAAGGTTCTCAAGATTCATGTTCTGCATAATGCGGAGCAAATCAGTTTTTGCTGGTTTATTTTAATGTAATAAAAAAAATGTGAAATTAGAAATGTGAAATTGAAGCTTATGGTTTCTAATATTTGGCTAAAGCTATTGTTTCTAATATTTTATTTTATAGAATGATAGGTACTATCACTTAAGCATTGTCAGGGACCTTGCTTTCTTGAGTTTACACATCCACTACATATCATCTATTAAAATGGATACCTGATGAACCGGATCAACAGGGTAATTTACGTGGAAAAGCATCTAAAGTTGTTCTCAGAATGTCATGTAAACAGATATAACAAGTTGTAATTTGCCTCTTTGTTTTTTCATCAGACAGCTGATTCCATCACTGGATAATTGCTGCTAATGGTTGAAAGCAAATGACGGGCAGTTTGAGTCAATTGATAATTAACATAAGCGCATCTAATTTAGCCTTCAATCTGGAAATATCTGAGAATACTCAATTCAATAACATGGTCAATTAATCTAAGTTCAATTAATTAAATATGTCAAGGCAAAAGAGAGAGAATCTAAACGGACAAATTCAAAGTTGATCTATGCCTCTGACGTCCTTTTTTATCTCATTATTCAGATGTGTTTTCTTTAAAAGAAAAGGTTTTGACATGTTACCTGCTGGTTTTCTGTTTTCTCCTTTTACCGGTGATTTCATAGTTAAAATCACTGGAAGCTACACTTGCTGGTGCACTAAGGAGAAAACTGATGGCAGATAGTTCTATTAGACGGCTTGAAGTCGAAATCGAGCACTTGAACCGTCTGGTAACTCTCTTTATCACTCCCCTTTCTGAGAGATTTTGTCATTAGTGTCTCCGCATTATGTGCGCGGTGTCTCCACATATGATAAAATAAAAGATAGAACCTGCTGTTAAATGCAGGGAAGAAGATGAACATTTCATTCAATCAACTTGAGAATTACAATGCATACAAGAGCTCTATTTATAGAGAAAAATGGCTAACTAATCTATGAACTAAACTAACTAACTAACTACATTACAACTGGAAGCATGTGAGTTGTTTATAGCAGGATGGCTGAAGCTAATGGACGTTGGATTGCTGAAGCTGATGAACGGATGGATCACTTGGTCACACAGATCGTGATCTGTGTGCTGTTTTTCTTCATTGCTGAACTTGAACATATGTCTAACACTCCACCCTCAAGATGGAATATCTTGATCTTGGAGAGAAGAATGGCAGAGATGCAGGCAATTGGTGGAAGATTACAGAAACTTCAGATTCGAGTTCAAAGATTAGCCAATGCAGTCGACCTTCTTTCTCAGTCATTACATCGAACACATGGTATGATATTGCCAGTGTTCAAGCTGGGCACACTTGCGCTGAAAACGCTTTGCAAACCCATTGGCAATTCGTAATCTAAAGTGGAAAGAAAAAGCTGTTCAGGCTGCTGTAGACCTTTTAGGCGAACTCTTCGTGTTTTCGGTTGCAGGAGCTGCTCTTATTTGTGAGGTACAAAATCGATCCAGAGCAGAAAGCCAGGAAGGAAACTCATTGTCCATCTTTTCCTTTTCCTGTTACAACTGTGTTGGATCTTTACCCGGCCATTTAAGATGCTCCCAGCATTTTGGTAAAGACGCATTATGATGAAACACGTTTCTCTTACTTGGAGCGTTTTCCTTTTGATGACTGACGCGTGGCTTGTAACTGACCGTTGGATCAAAGCCTATCTATATACCTGGCTAAAGACGTTTGAAGGGCAGTCGATTCATTTGCTGGACTTGGCTCTCTAGAATGATCTAGGGTTTCTTTCGAAAAAGAGAGAAAAAGGGGAGAAGGGAAAGGGGTGATGTCTGCAATGGTTTTCGATTAAATCTCTGATTTAAACGTTGTGTAATAGATAGATCTACCTTCGGTTTGTAATATTCTGTGTGAATATTGTGAGATTCTTAGTGATTCTTCTGAGTGTGTGTTCGAAGGCGTTCTTGGTGATTCCTGTGTGGATTCAGATCTATCTACTGTTGTAATACTAAGAGATAAGTCTATATCTCTTTCTTGTGTACTTTGTAAACCTTGGTTGCCATTTTGTGGCTGATTAGTGCATCTGAGCATATTCCTTTTTGGAAGCTCAACGGGGGATGTAGGCGTTGGTTGTGGTCGCCGAACCTCCGGGGCTTAGGCCAAAAAACAATTCTTGTGTTCAATTTATTTTCTCGCACTTTATTGTTAACGTTTAGCTTGAAGTCTCAATTTGATTCTTATATTGTGTGGTCTGGACCTACAGTGGGTATCAGAGCCTAGACTGAAGGGACAAGTTGTCTGGATCTTGTGAGAAGGAGGCGGATTCACTTCAGATCTTGAAGGTTTCTTGAATCTGCTCTTGAGAACTTTAACAGAGGATCGAGTTTTAAATATAAAACTCGCTTGGTGGAGATCTATAAATTTTCTTTAAAACTGTTTACTTTAAAAAATTTGTTTTCTTGTCATACCCTTGATTTTCCGTTCACCGTGAAACCCCCGTGAGACTAATCTTTGTCCCGGAGCTCCTGCGAGGCTCTTGGAATCTGAGATAAATCAAGTACGAGTGTGTTCTTGGAGAATCTTGTTGGAGTGATCATTGAAACATTGAATGTGATCTCTACCATCATCTATTTGGGCATGCTTACTCTAACTAATAGCTTTCTGTGAACAAATCTTGTTGTACTGTGTATACCTCTGTGATTGGCTACTTGTGACTTATCTGATTGCTGTCTTCTGTGCTCTCTGTGTGCTGCCTGATTGAGTATCTGATTTGTTTCTCTTCAATCATGGCATTGCTAAGTTTGGAGTCAGTCAATTTGATGGGAAAATTGATTTTAACATGTGGAGTCAAAAAATGAAAGCTATCTTGATGCAACTGAGATGTGTTTTAAAAGCTATTGATGAAACTGGCCTGCTGATATTAGTCATGGGATAAGAAAAATGAACTTGAGAAGTTGCTTGGAGCACTATTTTCTTATAATTACTGATTAGACAAAATTGTGCGATAAGAAGAAATAGGAGAAACTAAAACTGCAGCTGAGTTGTGGACCAAGCTTCAAGCCACCTATCTGACTAAAACTATTGATTCCCAAAAGTGTTTTCTTTTTAAAACAATTTTTTTTTCTTTCTTTTAACCACACACACGCACCCTTCTATTGACTTGGAAGAAAACTTGAGTAGATTTACTAAACTTACCCAAGACCTAGCCAACTGTGATGAAAAGCTTTCAAAAGACTAGTTGGTTATAGTCATGTTAAACTCCATAAGTGACAAATACAAAGACATTTAAGGTTTGCCTTGAAATATGGAAGAACTGATTTGAGTACTGATGTTATAATAAATGCTTTGAGAAATAAGGCACAAGAAATGAAGGCTGAGTCAAGTTCTAGTCACACTGGAGTGAGTTTGTTAACAAGAGGAAACTTATTAAGTAAATCTAATACTAATCATCCAAGTTTTCTAAGACAATATAAAAGTTGCGAAGAAGGAATCAAGACCAAAAGCAATGCTAAGGGCAAAAAATGTTACTATTGTGGGTAAAAATTGGTCACTTGTTGCAAAAGGACTGTTTTAAAAGAAAAAATGACTCAAAAGATAAAGCTTTTGAAGAAGGGAATAGTGCCCTTGCACAGTTAAAACCCAAAAATGAAAATGCCTTGGTTCTTGTAAAGTGTTGGAAGAAAACGAGTGATCGAATGTATACTTGATTCAGGTTGTTCTTTTTCATATGTGCCCAAACAAAAATGTTTATGTGTTGTCAATATAAAAGGAGGGCAAGTTATAATTGGAAAATTAACAATGCTGTTAATAAGTGGGATGGGACTGTAAAAACTCTTTAGAAAATGGAAATGTATGATATTAAAGGAAACTAGATTTGTCCCAGATCTGAAAAGGAACTTAGTGTCCTTGGGTATGTTAGATGAAATGGAGTTTAACATTAATATGAGGAAAAGGGAGCATCAATATTCTTAGGGAAAATGACTTAATCATCTCTTCCCCTAAGAGACATGGCCTATATTTCCTGAAAGCAAAACCCTTGTTGGGACTGACTGCTGCTGCTATTTCTGAAAACTTTACTTTGGCTAAACTGTGGCATGAAAGACTTGGTCATATTGTAAAAAGGGTTTGGAATTCCTAAGAACTAAAGGTGCTTTGGAAAACAGAACATTGGAGACTTGGATCCCTGTGAACAATGCATATTGGGAAACAAGTAAAACTCCCCTTTTCCCACTGGAACACATAAAACTAAGCAAAGACTTGAGTACTTGCATGCTGACTTACGGGGTCCTGCTTCTGTGTCTACTCTATCTGGTTTTAAATATTACTTGCTTATCATTGATTGATTTTCTCAAGGAAAATTTGGGTGGTTTTTGTTAAAAATCTAAAGATGAAAATTCTCTGTTTTTCAAGGAATGGAAAACTCAGGTGGAAAATCAGACTGATTTGAAAAATAAAAATTTTGAGAACTGATATGGATTTAGAATTTTGTAATTTTGAATTAACACTTTTGTAAGGAACAGGTATTGCTTAGAACAGAACATTCCTAACTCCACAACAAAATGGCACGGCTGAAAGGATGAACAGAACTCTATTAAATAAAGTCAGATGCATGTTATTAAGCTTTGGTCTGCCCCAAAAAATGTTTTGGGTGAAGCAGTAAAACTGCTGGGGGGGCCTATTTGATTAATAGAAGTCCCACAAGTGCTTTAAGTTTTGCTGTTCCTGAAGCTATTTGGTCAAATTGTTCTGTGAATTACTCTTACTTGAAAGTTTTTTGGATGTTATGCTTATGCTCACCAGAACATTGGGAAACTTGAACCTAGATCTCTAAAATGTGTTTTCTTGGGTTATGATGAGCATGTTAAAGGGTACAGACTCTGGGTAAAATCTGAAAAAGGTTTTAAAGTGATAATTAAAAGGGATGTCATTTTTAATGAAATCTTTGATGCGCCTGTCTTGAGGAAAAGATAAGAAACTAATGAGAGGACATTCAAATTAGGTGGGAGCTCACTAGTTATTAATCAGGATAATTCTGAACCTATTATTGAAAACCTTGAGCAAAATGTTGGAGCCATACCTGTCACTGAAACTGATCAAACTGAGGACCCTGACAATTCTGTTACTTTCCCTCTACCTCTTTTGGAGTATCAACTTACAAGGAATAGAGAGAGAAAAGTCAAAAGACCCTCCACTAGATTTGACAATGAAGATTTTGTCTCCCTGTTCACTTTTCAAGAACATCTAGAAAATGAACCAAACACTTATCATGATGCCATAACATGTAAGGAAAGTAAAAATTGAAATTTGACATGAAAGAAAGAAATGAGTTCTTTATTAAAAAATGAGACATGGGATCTGGTTAATAAATCTGAGGGGCAGAAAATTATAGACTGCAAGTGGATTTACAAAATCAAGCATGGTGAAGGTGGTAATGATAAAATAAGATTTAAGGCTAGATTGGTTGCCAAAGGCTTCACACAAAAAGAGGGTATAGACTACACTGAAATCTTTTCCCCTGTAGCTAAATATACTACCATTAGATGCATGCTTGCCCTGGGTTTGCTCGTTTTAAATGGGAACTTGATCAAAACTAGATGGTTTTAAAACTGTTTTCCTGTATGGTGACTGATGAAATTATTTAACATGAGGCAGCCTATGGGTTATGAAAAGGAAAATCCAGAAAAATGGTTTGCCTGTTGAAAAAATCACTGTATGGTCTTAAAACAAGCTCCCAGACAGTGGTACAAAAGATTTAAATTTAAAAAAAAAAATTGGGCTCAAAAGAGCCAGTATGTACCTGCATGTACTGTAATAATGTAAAGGTAGTTGGAGGTAAAATTCCCTTTTTTATACCTTGTTCTTTATGTTGATGATATTGTTGCGTTGCAAGCATTGTGACAAAAATGAAATTGAATCTATCAAACTGAAGTAAAAACTGAGTTTGACATGAAAGATCTTGGTGCTGCTAGAAAAAATTTAGGCATGCAAATTGTTTAGAAATAAAGATAGGGAATGGCTGTGTCTTAAACCAAATATGGATTATGTGCGTTTTAAAATCCTGGAAAAAAAAGTTGATATGTTGACTGCAAACATGTGACCTTACCTCTTGCAAATCATTATAAACGTCTTTTGAATGCTGTCCTAAAACTGAAGAAGAATAATGCCAGAAATGTCTAAAATTCCCTATGCAAATGTTATAGGATCTGTTATGTATACGTGATGATTTGCACTAGACCTGATCTAGCACATTGCAATAACATATTAAGTAGATCATGAGTAACCCTGGTGAAGATCATTGGAATGCTTTAAAATGGTTACTGAGGTACCTAAAGGGTACTACAGGTTTAGGCTTAGTGTTTAAACCTGACAAAAATGGTGTCTTGTTAAAAGGGTATACTGATTCAGATTTTGCTGGTGATAGAGATAAAATAGAAAATCAATTCATCTATTTTATATTCCTTTGTGGTTTTTTTTTACTGTCATTAGTTGGGAAATCTCAATTGCAAAGATGGTGCTTATGTCATCTACTGAAAGCAGAGTACATCTCTTATTGACAACTGATGTATTAAAGCGAATGTGGTTAACTGGTCTTCTATCTGAACTTGGTTTTATTGATACTCAAACTGCTCTATTTTCTGACAACCAAAGTGTTATACATCTTAGTAAGAACCCAATGTTTCACGATAGAACTAAACACATTGAGGTAAAATCATTTCATAGAGATGTTATTTCAAAAGGCATTATAAAGATTGAAAAGATATCTACTCAGAATAGCCCTTCTGATATGGGAACCAAAGTGATACCTCTAAACAAAATTTTAAAATTGCCTTAAGTATATACCTTTCTGTGATTCTCTTTGCACTCTTGCAAGGAATACTTGAGAAATGGAAACAAGCGGGTCTATGCTCCCTGGAATGCCACTAACAGTCTCAAATTTCCGGTAGCAAGGTGGAGATTGTTGGACTCCTTTACCCGGCCCATTAATATGCTCCCAGCATTTTGGTAAAGATGCATTATGATGAAACACGTTTCTCTTACTTGGAGCGTTTTCCTTTTGATGACTGACGCGTGGCTTGTGACTGACCGTTGGATCAAAGCCTATCTATATATCTGCCTAAAGACGTTTGAAGGGCAGTCGATTCATTTGCTGGACTTGGCTCTCTAGAATGATCTAGGGTTTCTCCTTCGAAAAGAGAGAAAAAAGGGAGAAGGGAAAGGGTGATATGTCTGCCAATTGTTTTTACTTTAAATCTCTGAATTTAAAAGTTGTTATTAGATAGATCTACCTTCGGTTTTGTAATATTCTGGGTGAATATTGTGAGATTCTTAGTGATTCTTCTGAGTGTGTGTTCGAAGGCGTTCTTGGTGATTCCTGTGTGGATCCAGGTCTATCTACTGTTGTAATACTAAGAGATAAGTCCATATCTCTTTCTTGTGTACTTTGTAAACCTTGGTTGCCATTTTGTGGCTGATTAGTGCATCTGAGCATATTCCCTTTGTGGATGCTCAACAGGTGAGTAAGGCGTTGGAAGTGGTCGTCGAACCTCAGGGGCTTAGGCCAAAAAAAACAATTCTTGTGTTCAGACTTTATTTTCTGCACTTATTGTTAAGTTTTAGCTGAAGTCTCAATTTGATTCTATATATTGTGTGGGTATGGACCTTACAAACTGCACATACGAGTGGGTTCCGACGAGATTCGACGATTTCTGGTTCTCTTTTTTACCATCGAGAACAGGATATAGAAAATGGAATTGGAATTTAGAATTCCACGAAAAACACTCCTATAAAAGGAGGACAAAGACAACGGAAATTTGAATAACTTCCATGAAAACACTCAACAATGGTGGAATTGCCATTGAAGAGGAAAAGAAACAATCTGGTTTTGTAGATTTACTGCAGCTTACAAATTCCAATAGAAAGCTGGACAGAAGAAAATCAATGGCTGAATGGCCAACAGAAGAAAAATGGCAGACAGAGTTGCAGACGGAAGGAGCATAGCTTTGATACCATATTGATAAAATAAAAGGATAGAAACCTGCTGTAAAATGCAGGGAAGAGATGAACATTTCATTCAATCAACTTGAGAATTACAATGCATACAAGAGCTCTATATGTAGAGAGAAAAATGGACTAACTAATTCTATGAACTAAACAACTACTAACTACATTACAACTGGAAGCATGTGAGTTGTTTATAGCTGGATGGTTGAAGCTAATGGACGTTGGATTGCTGAAGCTAATGAACGGATGGATCACTTGGTCACACAGATCGTGATCTGTGTGCGTGTTTCTTTCAGTGCTGAACCTTGAACATATTCTAACACCACATTATGCGAAGACAGCCTTAGTGTCGCGGTGTCTCCGCATCCGCGGGCACCGTGTTTTTTAGTAAAAATCTACTTGATTTATATTTTACAAACACATAAAATATTTTAGTTATTAAGTAATTTGTAAAAAACATTTTTGCTTCATTCATACATACATAAAAATCAAAGTCTTTTTTCATTTCTTTTTTTTTATTGCCAAAAATATATTATTTAAAAAATTTTACACAAACTATAAATAAAATTTCACTTATTAATAATTTAATTTAAAAGCATTAGAAAATAATCAATTTCATACATACATGAAAATCAAAATTCCTTTTGGGGGCAAGAGGAGCGCTGCCCCCTCGATCCCCACCGGGGGCTTTGCCCTCGAACCCCCACGAGGGGCTGTCTGTGCATTATGTGGAGTAGGTTTTTTTTTTTTTAATTATATTTTTGTTCACCATGCTACCTAAATCACTAATAATATCAATTATTCACTACGAAAACCAGCTAAAAAACTGTTACTTTTGAAAAAGTTTATACATTGCCATAGTAAAAAAAATTCAGGTATGAGACATTCAATTCTTGAAACAAATCATATTGTTGTTCATCTAGGACAGATAAAACCAACCAAAAAAAAAAGAAATTAATTAAATATGAAAATAACATGCTATGAGATAATAATAATAATAATAATTGAAGTGGAAAAATAATCAAACAAAAAGATTAATAAACAATTTTTACCATGCAAACTAGAGAGTTGAAACTACAAATAACTTATCAACAAAACCTCTAAAAAAAAAAAAAAAAAAAAAAACATTGGAGGACTCTAACTCCGAATTATGCGGAGAGAATGCAGAGTTCTTGCTCCACAGAAATGCGGAGACACTCCGCAAGCAAAGGTGGCGGAGCACCAACTCCGTATTATCCGGAGCTTGAGCATAATGGGGAGACAACTCCGTAGAAATGCTGAGTTTCACCTCTATTACGGATGCACAAGGAGTTTCACCTATATTCAATCACCGCCATTCTCTCTCTAAATCGCCACCCACGTTCTCTTTCCACCCAACCAGAAAATTCACAAACTGGCCCCTAAAATGCTCCATCAACTCTCACCTATCCACTTATTCAACTCAAAATTCAAGTGCCCGGAACTCTCTCTTATTCCACCTCTCTGCCTCGTCCCCGCAGACTCCAGCCACTGCGATGCGCAAGGCCGAACTCCGTGGTGCACATATCCAAAAAAAACCCATATGAAATGAGGGTGTCTTATGGGCTTGAACCAGAATCAGTTTCTTTGGTTTCCAAGAACAGTTTCAAGTGGATCCTTTCAGAATAGGTGAGTTTTTTGATAATTATTAACTTTTTCGAAATTAAGAGTGGAATTCTTGGACAAGAAAATTCATTTTATTTGTGGGTATTTCATAATTTTTCATGCGTTCCAAACAATTTTAGTTGTTAAACTTCATATGCCCAATAAATTAGACTCCATTGTTGCCGGCGTCTAAATCGGAGACCGAAACCGTGGTGAGCAGTACCATGGTAAACAATAACAATTAGGATGGTTCTATTTGTATTAGGTATGCTTCTCTTCCAAATTACTATCTCTTGACCGCAACAAATGATTAGTTTTTGATTAGTTTGTAATAAATGACGAATTGTATAGCACTGCCAAGAACATTCAAAAAATTGAAATATAGAGCATCCTAATTCAAAAAATTGTGACTTCCATTGGAAATTGACGCGTGTGCTTGTCTGCTTGACTACCTGATAGAACTTAGCTCATCCACAAGATAGAATAGCTTTATCTTGTTGCTTTAAGTGAAACTTATAGTAGAAGATATAACCATTTTAGTATGGCAAGAAGACTGATTACTAGGTTGATAGCCACAGGAATCGTGATTGATTACCACTAAGCCGAGGTTGGAGGGAAAGTAAATAATATGCTGGATAAGCTACCTTTTGAAAATGAGGAATTGCTTATGCAATGAAAATATTTGTTGTTTGTTGAATTCTTTCTCTCAATGATGGACATGAGTCTTGGTTCTTCCATACTAAGTTTGATAATCAATCCAAATTGTTATGAAATGTGCTGGCGTTTTATGTGAAATGTAGGTTTGCAAAGCACAACTAGAAACAGAGGCCGTCTCCTCCTCGACTTCAAAATGCTAGGGAGAAAAAGAATAGGAAAGTACATGTCTATATATTTAAGATTTGGGATCTGTTTGCTTGGCGGTTAGAGCATTTAAGATGTTCAAATGGATTAGGCTTGAGTAGGTTGAAAAATGGCAAGAACAGCTTTCTACAGAATATATGATCCATGCTCCGTTATCCTCTTTAAAGTTTTTGGTGACATCAAAAGGAAAACATTTAATCTTCTGGAGCAATCCTGGTGCCAATATCAGTATGTGATTTTAACCTTTGGATCACTATTCATTTCTGTCACAGTAGTTTTCACATTTATCCAGCTTTAATCTGGTTTTGCTACAATCGTTTTTTATCTTCTAAATAAACACGTCTTCTTTCTCTCATCTCGACCACCAAAGAAACCCTAGACCACTCTTCTCAAGAATCTCATGATCTTCAAACTCGATGGGTCAAAGAAGAGAGGGATCCGTCGACTCAAGCACATACTTTTGCCGTAAAGATTCATCTAGTGCTTTCGTCCTCCTACACCATGTATTTTACAGTAAAAATCAAATTATATGGTTGTTCCCTTGTCTAATGGGGATGTTGATGTATCAATGCTTAAAGAAGCTTTAGAGTTGATTAATGGGAGATTTGAGACAGGTAATTTCTAATTTTATCGGCATCGGCTCCCTAACGTCCCTGTCTGTCTGTCTGTGCGGTGGTCCGTACCTTTTTTCCCAAAGGTAAAGAACCTTAACCTTCTAATTGTTCAAATCTTCCAAAAAAACCTGATGTATAGCTATTGTTATGCCACTACTCTTGTTGACCGTTTGATATATATATATGGAAAAAATTCACCTGAAATTGAGGGATCTGAAATAGATATAATTGATGAAAAATTATGAAATATCTGAGGTAAAGATGGAACAATTTAAAAAACACGATAAGTGATTTCTAATATAGGTTTTTGGCACTAGGAAATAGCAATTTAATAACCTTCCAAAATCTTCGGATTGCAGACAAAAAGAAATAATAAGAGCACCCCAGATCCCACTATGCAAAATGGTAAGTCATTTTCTTGAAACACAACCAACTCCAAGGTACAAGAATAAAAAACGATGCTGCCTCTGTGACTTAAAAATTAGGGGTGATCTTCAGTTTGTCGGTGTGTTCTTGTGGGAGTCTTAAAGTGAAAAAAAGGATGTGACCACATAAAATTCTAAAGAGTTGCTGTTATGCCTTTTTTTTTTTTTTTTTTATAAATGTTGGCTTGATTTGTTTCATAATTATGTGATTTCATTTGTGTAATTGAGGTGATTTTGCTGGTAATAATACTTAAATCTTTGTCAACTTTAGCAAACAATCTTTCCTTGTAGTTGTTTGTATCAGCCCTATTCTACCTTATTATTTGTAGTGGGTTGTATTGATCCTTTTTAAGCGTTTAACGCCTATGAAAGGCTTTTATTGAACTTTGATGCCTACTTATGTGGAAATAATATTATCATGAAACGACTATAAAGTGTTTGAAGTGGAAAATACCATATGAACAACCTTCTTCCCATGATGATCATCTTCAAAGTTCTTCTCAAACATCATCGCATTATAGAATCCAGACCAATCTTTCTTGAATTCCACTATCACATCTTTGCACATGATTCGTAATAACAAGCATTTCCGCATGGGTTAGAAATCACTTCTTTGCTCACTCTGCTTCTTGAACGGTAAAAGGGTTGAGGGTAATTTTGTCCATTCAATTCAAATATATGTTGCATAATTTATGTATCTGTTCAATGGGAAATCTTCTTCTGTTTTTTTAAGAATTAGCCTCACAATTTCAGGATGCATCTAATGAAGGTACATATTATCAAATCTCATTAAAGTAATTTTTTATAATATTTTTTTAATTGTTCTGCTTCAATATTTTCTTCTCTTTTATGGTTCAGAGTGTAGGAGAACATGGATCTCTCAGTTTGGTAGTTTAGAAAGTTGTGTAGTTTCATCAGGGGACAAAGATTCATCCTGCCTGGTGTATAGCTTAATTGTTTCCCCATCCCGGTACACGCATCAATAAGCAACTAGGTAAGTTATATTTCATTGTAAGTTCAATTTAATTGATTTTGGATTTCTTTGGTCCTTCATGCTGAATTCTTAAAATGCTGGAAATATATGCATACTCTGCAGCACAAGTCAAGAAATCCATGGAGGCAGATTGTTCGCTAATTTTACATATTCCATTTCTTAAAAAAAAATAAAAATAAAAAATAGATGTCTGATTGGACATAGGGGGTTAACCTTTTCAATATCATTACTTCTTATACATATTTGGGATCAAATTATTTTATGCCTACAGGTTACACACTATCTAGGTGGAGAAAACTAACGTTTTCTGGGGTGGTTGAGAGGGTTATCAGACTTTTTTGAACGCTCATGGAAAGATTTCTTAATCATTTGGTAAGATACTTGCATGTCTTTTAGATACAAGTGTGTGTTGGCATATAATTCTAATTTCTTACAACAGATGTCTAATTCTTTATTATTTCCGAATAACTTAAATTAAAATATTACGACACGAGCAAATTTGGCCATTTGTTTCTTAATTATTCAATGTATATAACCACATGAAACCCTTTGCAGTTTTCTTTTTATTTTTGTAGGACATTGAAACACTCCTAGGGATGGCAATTCGAACTGTGAAAACCGAAAATCGTGATTAACCGAACCGAATGGGGCGAAAAAAACTGAATCGATGGTGCAATGGGGCGGTTATGGTTTTGATTTTAATGAACCGCTTCATTTAGGGGCGGATATGGTATTTAGCTATGGTGCACCGAACCGAACCGATTACCCGTTAAAAAAAAATAAAATTGGGCAAATGGACTTTCCCTTATTATTTCTCAAAATTAATTGGGCAATTTTTTTTTTGGCTTCCCAAAATTCTGGCCCAATTAATATTAACTAAAACTTAACCCAATAAGCAAGACTCAGCCCACTGCCCAATTGGCCAATTCAATGTCAAATTGTCATACTGTCCGTATTATTAATTAAAATTTAAAACACTTGCCCTTCGTCCCTTACCCAACACAGCTAATTAAAGCAGAAGAAAAGACCAATCCCTAATCTTCCACCCAAATCCACCGCCGATGATCGAACTCGCCAGTTTCGCTACCATTTCCTGACCTGAGTTGTCCGAGAAAGAAATGACAGAAGACTCAGGCGATGCTCCTGTACAAAAGGTTTCATCGTCGTTTTTTATTCAGATTAAACGGGTGCTTGATTTTTATTGTTTTATGTACAGATTTTAATTCCAAAAAAGAAAAATGGGTGCTTGATTTTTATTTTAATGCCACAAATGTTTTATTAGGGATGATTATATATATATATATATATATATATATATATATATATATATATATCCAACATTCCAGCTTGACTTTCATATTTTTTTTATCTGAGTGATTGAGTAGAGCTCAACTTTGCTTCAAGCTATTTGAATTGCTTTCTGTTTTTCATGTTATTTTGCTGTTTTTTGATTAATTCTATCATGAATCATTTTTTTATTTTTATTTTATTTTTTGTGGAAGATATGATTTGATGAACCGATTTCCATAGTTGCTCTCCTTGTAGCAAATAATTAACAGGTTTCTTGAATTCAAAGTGAGAATGAGAACAAACAATTTTGCCTAGATTAGACTTTAGTTTCTGTTTGCTTCTTTATATAGTTTAGCTGTTAATTTTTTCATGCAATCTTAGGTGGCTTCTAGACTATAATGTTCTATCCATACATTTAAGTTCATGATTGGTAAATAAAGATGAACACTTTAATTTAATAAGATTGTGTCAATTTTATTTAAGTTCATTCGTAACTTGTGTAATATATTGAGAGTGAATGTTTTGACCTATGTTGATAATGTTGTTTGTTAAGTTCGAATTTTTCCTTTTGGAAGTTGGGATGTTTGCATTTTCTTTTGGAATATTGTTTATTAAATTTGCTTAGTATTGTTTTTATTGGTTTTTCTTCATAATTTTTCTCAATTTGACATTTGGAGTTTGGACTTATAAAAAATAATTTATTTTCGTGGTTATTAACCGAACCGAACCGATTTACGTGGTTATGGTGCGGTTATGGTATGGCCAAAAATTTGGTGGTGCGGTTATGGTTTTGGCCAAACCGATCACGAACCGAACTGTTGTCATCCCTAAACACTCCTAAATTTTTATCTCTTTATAGTTATTTCATAATGTATGCCAAGATATATGGTGTATTTTTATACAGGCAAGGTTAATGGAAGCTGTCGTTACCTATAAGAAGAAGATTGAATCCATGGTATGCTCAATTCTACGTCATTAAAAAACACCAGTATGTTCCTTTTTTTCAAATGATTTCAACTGGAAATTGTATATATAAATACTCCTCGTGACACAATTTCTCGTGCTAGGTATGACTGGGATGCTGCAACAACAACTAACTTCCTCCGAAAATATGGACTCATAGGCACAATATTTGTTATTTGAATTTCTAATTTCTTAGAAATATTCAAAATGTATTTTGTATATTTTATTTTCAAGTTAGGCACTATATTATCAAATAAATCATCCAATTTTGCTTTTTCGAAGTTTTCTGTTTCTCATTTTAGTTTACTTTCCACCGCCTTTGAATTATATGCATCTATTGAACTATATGGTGGATGGGCCAATTGATGGAAAAGGATGGAAAGTTTTAAAAAAAAAACACACACACACACACACACAGAGAGAGAGAGAGAGAGAGAGAGAGAGAGAGAGAGAGGGGTACAAATTTTGGAATGCACGAGAGAGAGAGAGAGAGAGAGAGAGAGAGAGAGAGAGAGGGGTACAAATTTTGGAATGCACTTGATAGCCAAACTGGTGCAATAGATTCAGTGCTACAGAAATAAATTGATATATTTGGAGAACAAAGTTCCATCAATAGCAGTATAACAAGGTTATTTTCATTTTATTTTTTATATTTTCGTTTGTATTGTCATGTTTTCTAGCAGTGTATTTTAATATAGGGCAGATTAGGCTTGGGTTTCTGCAGGCATAGCTGGACTGGTAGATATAAGGCACATTTATGGGATAATAGTAGCAGAAGAGGACAGACCCAGAAAGAAAGGTAAGGTCTTGAATAAAGTGTCTGCCATTAATTATTTCATTTGTTCATTTCTATTATGAAGAGATTTCGTGCTTTTAATCTTGATCCTAATATTCCGAATGCATTTGATGGCGCTGATTTGATCCTCCCACAGTTTGTTTGGGTAATCAAACCCTTTTATTTCTTTAATGTTTGGATTATTTGCATATTTTCCATTGAAAATGATAATAGTACTATTGTTTTATTAAATTTGATCTGACTTCCTATTCTTTTGTGTAAACACATATAGGAGGATATGACAAAGAAGAAAAGGCTGCTAGCGCTTATGATTTAGCAGAATTCAAATACTGGGGATCTACAACTATAAATTTTCCACTGAATTCTTGAATATTAATGTTTGGCCCTCTTGATTTCTTTGCCCTGTCGAAAATTACCAAATGAAAGATTAATATGCATGATAAGCAACATTTTTTTGTTTATTATAATCACGTCTCATATAGCATCTTCATCAATAGACATCACCAGCATGGAATATGGCCAACAAGGATTGGAAGGGTTGCTACTAGTGAAGATCCTTACTTGGGAACTTTCAGTATTGTAATGGCTTGTTTGATAAACTAAATTGGACTTGAATACATAGATAGAATAATAGTATCTTAACTTTTTTCTTCTTTTTCGGGTTCCATGGACACAAAAGGAAGCAACAGAATCATACGATATTGCATCTATTACGTTTCAAGGCCTAAATGCGGTGACTAATTTCAAAATAAGCAAATATGCAAAAGAAAAACCACCAAAAAATAACTTCCAATTTCACCTGTGCAATCTTTAGATCTCCCCAGACAATACTTGAAGAACTAGGCACGTGATTTGCTAATAGATCTCTTATTTTTTTGTAAGTTGTCCATACATATTCCAGTAGATCTTAGTCTAAGCATTTTTTAAGAAACTAAATGAACCTAAAATTCCCACCACATCATGGATTTCGCAAAATTACTCATCAGCTTGCTTTTGTAATGTTACAAGTACTATTCTATATGCTTACACAACCGTACTATTGTTTTGACAACAAATCTCTATGGACGAATAGTTTATTACGTACTCAATCATTTCTCTTTTCAAAAACCTTCTATTGCATAAGATAAAAAACATTTTTTCTTAATCTTAACAACTTCATATTTCTCGTTACATAATTTGCAGTCTTCCACTACATTAACCAATTCCTTTTTATTGGATATTTTATTAACCTTTTCCTGATTATATTATTCCAAAAATGAAAATCGAGTTGATATTCGGAAAGGAAGTGTAGAGATATTCTTCCGTTAAGTGAAGTTCTGGAAAGATGGAGGCAAAGAGGAAGCACCACCTGTCTTTGTAGGTATTTTATGATATTGAAACTACAAGATACTAATATACATTTTCTGTGATAATATTTTAAGTATAATTTTTATAAAGAAAATATATTTCTCTCATGAAAAACTTGAGTCCTTTTTGGCTAAGTCATTTGTATAGAAAGATATGTACATCTGTGTGAATATATTCATGAATTTTTTTTTAAAGTGACTTTTTTGTTTGTTCTCATTTTCTTTAGCACTTCAAAACTGGAAACATCAAATTTGGTTTTCTTGCTCTGGGGTCTATTTTATCTACCAGAACTTTTTAGACACGCTAACATTACCTTAAAAATAACACAGTCCGTGCATTACACGGGCATAAAACTAGTATATAGGGAAAGATGACAACATACTATCAAACAAAGGAATTACACTTGATAAGTGTATTTTGTACATTTATTTGTGGCCTTAAATCATGATATTTTATTGTCTTTTGGATTAAATTATATCTAATTTATGTTAAATTATGTCTTGTAAGTAAAACTTTATGTTTAACGAAGAATTTGAGAAAAGAATGCTGAAATTTAATGACATATACAATTTTGGATATTAAAGTCTACACTATAGAAATTGAAAGATTAAGCATTAATTCTAAAGATGGATGAAGAAATACAAAGTCAATGGACTAGACTTTCAATTGGATTAGGACTTTAATTGCAATTAGAATTCTAATTGTACTAAAGTGGATTGGCGGCTAAGTGGGATATATTTTTTACACATGCGGACAGAAACTGGTGTGGGGGATTGGGGCTGAAATAAAGAAATACGCACAGGAACCCCCGCCGTAGAAAAGAGGGAACACACGGACAGAGGCTGGAGAAAAACACAGAAAAGAAACGAGAGAGAACGGAAAAGAAAAGGGCGGCTGAAAACGAATTACATACACACACATACGGCTGCCTGGGGAAATAATATATTAATATACATATCAGATAGAAAAGTCAAAGGGGCAGAAGAAAGAAACAAAGGAAAACAGGGAAAAGTTAGCGGCCAGAAAGAGAGAAAAAGGAAGTAAACTGCAAATATCATAAATTTTTACGTTTGATCAATTTTTGATGATTTATTTTTACTTTTTCTTATTTTTATTTTTCCAACATAAATAACTAATTTTTATATTAAGGAAAACAATGTAATCGACTTGTGATCCTTAATTCTTTTATTCAAGATTTCTGTGATTTATTTATTTCTGTGTTGATTTTATTATTATTGCAATGTATTGAATTATATAATCAATAATTTGATGATCTATTAAGTTTCTTACGAATCGAGAGGGGAGTTTGATACTTAGAACGTGTAATAAAATTCGGTAACGAAGTATAACGTGTAGAGATACATATACCTAGTACTGCGGTCGTTATATGAAGTTCTAATGCAATAACTCGTTTAATTAAGGGTAATTCGCATAGAGATATGGAATTGAATTAGTTAATGAGAACCCAAGAGGGGTAAATTGAATATCGTAAGAGAATTCGACCGAACACTACATTAGGCTAGAATCTTGAATTAAGAATTACGGTGATCATTATATTAACTTATTTTGCCCTAATATATCTTACATACATGAATCTTTGATCTATTTGTATTTGTTATTTCAGCTTAATTTTTATTGGATTAGTCTTAGGCATTTAGTTCATTATAGAAAATCAATATTCACGACTAAAATTCTTTATTTGTTTACTTTTATCTAATAGGAGTTACGAAAAGTAGATTAAAACTAAAGTATAGTTCTCGTAAGAACGATAATCTGGACTCAAATATCCGTTATATTACTTGTTACGATATCGTGCAATTGCGATATAAAAAACACAACAAGTTTTTGGCGTCGTTGTCGAGGACTATTTACTTTTAGTCTTAACTTATTTTTTTAAATGTTATTTGATTTGTTTATTTTCTTTTTTAATTTTTTTGTTTTTGTTTTTCTTTTCCATGATATATAAAAAATAATAAGATAAAAAATAATCGAGATTGATTTCGACAATATGCTCGTATGTTACTTCATTATAAGACAACAACAATTGATAGCTTAAGGAATTCCTGAGGGAGATGTACTTGTGGAAGATTGCATTATAGGACAGAGTCTACAAGATCTAAAAGCGGAATGTGTAAATGATGAAATTGTCCTGCGAAGCTTGCTTGTTGCATTTTTTCTCACACAAATTTGATATGAGTGATTTGCCTGTGAAATTATTTCTTCCATGGATTATTAATGATCATCAATTAGGAGAATCAAATTCACCGAACTACCAACAAACACAACATGAGGAGGAGACTTTCAATGAAGATGTCATTGTCTATGTGCCAAAAATTTTGGATACGAACGTTGAACTCGAGAAAAATTCAATTAAAGGAGACGAGCCTGAAAAAATTGAGAAATTAATCACAACAGACGAAAAAGAACTGGTAACATTCAAACTCGACTTCATCGTTTGTTCAAAAGTGAATTTTGTGATTAAACCTTATGAAAAGATTGAGGTATATATTGTTGAATTCAAAACGGGTTATGAGAAAAAGTTATTACATGGAGAAGAGCAATGCTAAAATTTGGAGAACTGCAATATGGAACAAAGTCAAATTAAGCAAGCTAAGTAGGACATTCAAAGTCATATTCAAAGTGTCATGAAACACTTGTGCAAAAAAGTAAGCTAATGATTTTAAAGAAGCGCTTCTTGTGAGGCAACACGAACTTTTTTTTTTATTTACGTTATTTTATTTTTGAGTTTTAGGAAAGTTTAATTTGTTTTAAGTTTATTTGTGACTAGTTATCCATATATCTCTTCCCCTTCGGTCTTCGATATGTCAGTTCGTTTATTAGATGTTAGAGTTAAGTAACACGTGTTCTAATTATTTGATCTTAAGACTTTATTTATTTTTTCAAGAATACGATGTCGCGGAACATTTAAACTAATATTTACCAATGAGTTAAATGGAGCAATATGAAAGCTAGACATTGAGTTACACGTCATATCAGGTGAGTCTTTTCTTCACTTTCTTCATTACCCCTTTATATGCGGATTTATGATTAAAGATATTGAGGACAATGTCTAATTTAAGTTTGAGGGTGGAAAACATGAGTTTTCATTTTTTATGTGTTTTTGTGTGCTTTTATTGTTTTAGTAAAAAAAAAATTAAAAATTATGTGCTTGTGTGAGTTAGTTGGTTTGGCTGGCAATGATGAATATATTGAATCATGTATAGATTTATGAATGGTGAATAAGTTGCATAGTTAGATTAATTTTTATTTTTTCATGTGAAATTTTGATACATATTGAGCACATGAATTAAGTTAAACATTGTGTAGAAATGAGTTGATTTCATAATTGCATATGTTGAAATAGTAGATCATAGATGTTAGATCCTATCCACTAAATTTTACATTTTTGGACCAAATTTAGAATAGTTTGGGAGATTTCACTATTGTATGAAGATGTTGAGATAAATAAGGATTTCATGTATGAAATTAAAAATTTTGTGTGGATTGTCTAAGATCAATATGATGCAATTGGGTAAAAATCTCAAGTTAAATATCACTTTACTTGAATTGGTGTTAAATGAGGAATATTGCACTAATCAAGGCATAAAAAAATATTTTATTAGAAAATTTCTCTTGTCTTTATGATTCGAGCGATTAAGCATGCAAGGGTCTTTAAAACCTAGTGCTTTATGATCATCTGATTTAGGAGTCATCAGTTGAAAGCTTGTTACATGAATCATTTAGAAAGTTTAAGGGAGAAAATGCTTCCAACAAAAAAGGAAAAAAATCAGAAAAAACAAGTGCATGAAACAGGAGATGCACCAAATGCATTGGTTATGTCTCAAACACTTATTTGAGAGGATTTGACTTTTAATAAGAGATTGTTAGCCTAATTAAGTCTTAGAGATTGAAGTGATCAAAATTAATGGAGAATTCTTGTTTATTGAAATGTTGAACTGCTATTGGTGAAATTTTGTCAAACTAGAGATGTGAGAATAATAAAAAATACAATCATAGTTCACACACTGGAAAAAAACGAAAATAATAAGTTTGGGGGTGTGAGAATCTTACAAGTGATGAAAGAAAATATTTGACCACTGAGGGTCTTGAATTGAAACAACTTATGAATTCATAATGTTATATTTAATTCTTAACACACACACGTCGATTTTACAATGGAAAAGTGGATTTTAATTTTTGTATTGTAATTTTGAAGTCGCGCATAGATTTGCTACTATGATTTCAATCCAGAAATAAAAATTCAAGTTAACTAGCTAAAATTTTATTGTTTTATTTGATTGATTGACCACCAATTAGGTAATTAGCATTGTTTGTTTGTGTGTTTGTTAGGTTTAAATTTTGTTTGAGGACAAATAAAGATTCAAATTTGTGGTGTAATAAGTGTATTTTGTACACTTATTTGTAGCCTTAAATCATGATATTTTATTGTTTTTTTGGATTAAATTTTATCTAAGTTATGTTAAATTTTGTTTTGTAGGTAAACTTTATATTTAACGAAGATTTTGAGAAAAGAATATTGAAATTGAATGAAATATACAATTTTGGACATTAAAGTTTACACTATAGAAATTGAAGGACTAAATTGTATTAATTCTAAAGATAAGATGAAGAAATACAAATTCAATGTGCTGGACTTGCAATTGGATTAGGACTTTAATTGCAATTGGAATTCTAATTGTACTAAATGGATTGGCGGCTAAGTGGGATATATATTTTACACATGCAGACAGAAACTGGTGTGGGGGATTGGGGCTGAAATAAAGAAAGAAATACGCACAGGAACCCCCGCCGCAGAAAAGAGGGAACACACGGATAGAGGCCGGAGAAAAACTCGGAAAGAAAGCAGAAAAGAAAAAGGCGGCTGAAAACGAATTACATACATACACACACACACATACGGCTGCCTGGGGAAATAATATATTTATATACACGTCACATAGAAAAGTCAAAGGTGCAGAAGAAAGAAAGAAAGGAAAACAGGAAAACGTTGGCTGCCAGAAAGAGAGAGAAAAAGGAAGTAAACTGTAAATATCATAAATGTTCAAGTTTGATCAATTTTTGATGATTTATTTTCACTTTTTCTTGTTTTTATTTTTTCAGCATGAATAATTAATTTTTATATTAAGGAAAACAATGTAATCGACTTGTAATCCTTACTTCTTTTATTCAAGATTTTTGTGATTTATTTATTTATGTGTTGATTTTATTATGATTGCAATGCATTGAATTATCTTATCAATAATTTGATGATCTATTGAGTTTCTTACGAATCGAGAGGCGAGCTTGAGACTTAGAACGTGTAATAAAATTCAGTAACAAAGTATAACGTGTAGAGATACATATACAAAGTACTGCAATCGTTATATGAATTTCTAGTACCATAACTCGTTTAATTAAGGGTAATTCGCATAGAGATATGAAATTGAAATAGTTAAATAGGTTTAGCCCCTGTTTGAGCCACCTTTTTTCTTCACTAAAATGAAAAATATGACCGTTATCCATCACATCAACATTTAAATTCAAATTCTCTATCTTTTGTGTGGGCCCCAATAACGGCTATATTTTTCATTCTCATTTTCAAAAAAGGTGGCTCAAACAGGGGCTTAATGAGAATCCGAGAGCGGTAAATTGAATATCATATGAGAATTCAATCGAACACTACATTAGGCTAGAATCTTGAATTAGGAATTAAGGTGATCATTATATTAACTTGTTTTGCCCTAATATATCTTACATACATGAATTTTTTATCTATTTGTGTTTGTTATTTCAGCATAATTTTTATTAGTTTTAGGCATTTAGTTCATTATAGAAAATCAATATTCACGAATAAAATTCTTTATTTGTTTACTTTTATCAAATATGAGTTAGGAAAAGTAGGTTAAAATTAAATTATAGTCCTCGTGAGAACAATAATCCTGACTCAAATGTCTGTTATATTACTTGTTACGATATCGTGCACTTGTGATACAAAAAATACGACAACACTTCATAGGAATCATCAAAGAACTGAACCTCATGAGATCAATGACTATTTCTAATTTCCAATACCCCAAAAACAGACGTGCAATCCATAGTTGCTACTTGCTGGAATTGTGTAGTGGCATATCTTCTCGTAAAGAATGTAATTCTGATGAAATTTTAAGTGGGGCATCATAAAGAGATAAGAAGCAAGTCCAACCAACACGTTAATTCAAAGTCACATTGCCGTGTAGTTTTTATATTTTGAGACTGGAAAAAAAATGCGCATTTTTTTTTAACGATCCGACCTTGCACCGGAGCCATTATCATATTATACTTACTGTTCGCTTTGAGATAGCCTTGAGTTTTGGGGGACGTATCAAAAAGTCGTGAGACGTAAGATGGACATAAACTCTTCCAAAACGGATAATACGTATGATATGATAACGGCTTCGACGTAAGGTCGGGTCATTACATGGACTATAATTCCCAAAAAAAAAGGTGATTTATAGATGGGCAATAGGGAATGATTCAATTTGTTTTTATTTTATTTTTTATTTTTTATAAGAATCAAGTCAAACTAAAAAAATCCGAACCTTCGAGTTGTGATTATGCGAATGGAAAGATGTTAGGAAAAGAATTGTAAATTAATATAATTTTATTTAATTATTTTTGTTTCACTTTCATTCTTATTATTTTAGACATAAACATATTGATTATTTTGAAGACATTGTAATTCACATAAATTCATATAGAATATTTTATTATGTATGGGCCCCCCTCCATGTGAGGGAAGTGTAAAAGATTGTGTAAATCATTGTATACACGTAACATTACTCTTTAAATAATAGATTTAATTGATATATTATAAAATAATTTTAAAATTAATCTGCCATGCACACAACTTATTTTCTATAAATAATTCTACGTGACACAAGTTGTGCTTATTTTATATTAGTATAAATGACAATGCGATTATTGGCCAGTTAATTTTTCATAGGTAAAAAGTAAAGGGAAAGTCCTCTTGTACATAATGGGGGTTACCGAATGGTGTACTCCCCTCACAATGTGTGCGGGTCCCCATCTCTTAATGTGAATGAGATGTAAACGATTAGGTAAAAAATTATGTACATGTAGCATAACCCAAAAGTAAAACCATCTTGATCGTATTCTTCCACCTAGATTGGCACTTGTGCCACCACCCCTATATTTCTCTCCCTGGTTTTGCGAATACAGTTAACTTATTTGGGGATTCAAAGTTCTCCGTGGAGTGTAGTTTGAGCACCGCAGATGCAAATTGTTCCCAATTTTATGATACTTGGCCCTGCCTTTGACATGACACTACCCTCCATTTCTCACATATCAATATTTATGTGCCACGTTTTCTATTAGACGTTGGCCAACCAAATATTAATTGACAAGGAAATCAATCTGATAATTACTGCTTTAACCTAACTTGTTTTTCTCGTACTATCAAGCTGTATTCCTGGCCCACTATCTCATCTAACAAATTATCAGAAAGAACGATTTTCTTTTAGTCATCAATTTACTTTTGAATTGAAAAGCACATTTTTTCAGTAGCAAAAATCATATTTGGTACATCGATTGTGAAGTATTTCAAGCAAAGATTCCACATCCCTTTTGGCTCTTATTAAATCATTGATTTAATTATTACGGTAGAAAAATGAAATTGACCTTGAGTTGAAAAAGTTTTAAAATGGAATCAATAAAAGCATATTACTCATAGTTACATGTTTCAAAAAAAAAAATTAAAAATTAAAAATTAAAAATTAAAACCCTCTTGTTTAAATAATTTATTTTTTATTTATATTTATATTTTACATTCTCTTATTCTTTCACTGCACATCTTGAGTCGGGCAAATAGGACAATCAGAATTTTCACAAGACAGAAATCCACAAACTTAGATACATGCATTTGAGAAAAAGAAGTTCTTATTAGAGGACTGACTTGGTAATCCTATTATCCATGTACGTAAAGATAAACAACTTAAAATTTTATTATAAAATCAATAATCATAACTTACAAAATTTATTATCTAACGTACCTATCTCAAATCAGTCATGTAATTTATTTATTCCCAATTTTTAATTGATAATTGATATCATTTTCAAAGGCAAACCAGCTTGCCCTTCTTAAATACTATAATTTTCCTGCTCAATTTTGATTGAGTTAATCATTAATCACACTTGTGGTAAAAATAAATTTTGAGGGAAACCGACCATTTTTTAGAGTGAATCGATTGGTTTGAAAGTTCTTTAACAAGTTATAAATAATTGATTATCTAGATATAATTGAATCAAATATGTTAAATCAATCTTAAATTTTGTCAATCGAACTAATATCCTATCCAAGTCTTATAACATTACTATTAAACATTACAATATATATATATATTATCGAGCTACATGCACACTCATCAATAACTTTCTTGAAGCTATTTTTCTCGAATTTAGAAGTCATAAAGATATAAGCAATCTGGTTTTAGAAATCATTGTAAAATAAAATTATGAATTAAATATTTAGAACATTAATTCAAAACGTTTTTCCATATAGTCCATTTAAATGTTTATCATACGCATCAGGTAAGACAAATCTGGAGAAAATATCTTAGATCCCTGCAAAATAAAATAATGACCTTTACAAGAAGAAAACAAAAAATGGACATCATAGTCATGGCTCATAGTACGGTTTGCATGAACTTAATTAATTAAGGAGCCCTCTATAGGGCTAGGGTCAGTGACCCACTCCAAATAGGGGGGAGCTCATAGTACGGTTTGCATGAACTTAATTAATTAAGGAGCCCTCTATAGGGCTAGGGTCAGTGACCCACTCCAAATAGGGGGGAGCGTAGGGGGGCACTTGGCACCCCCTATTGGAAGGGAGACAGCCCCCCTTCCACTTGGCGCCCCATGTTTGGAGTGGGTCATTTTTCCTTAATTAAGTTTTAAAATTTAAAAGAACTTGATGCACCCACAATTCTCTATAAATAAGTGACGTAGTTACCCATTACATATACTCTCACAGCATTCGAGTTATACTAACTACAAATTAAGTTCCCTTTACATTTTGTAGTATATATGGATAGCCAAAGTAGGTTGATGACCGATGCACTGGATTATCCCTTTGGTAGTGATGCAAGCAAATTTACCGAGATGAAGATCGAGCGCTCTGATTTCCCTTCAGATTTTATCTTTGGTTCTGGAGTATCTGCTTATCAGGTAATGTTCGTAAACAAAATACCTTGATTGTCATGCTCATGCACTTAGATTAATTCATTTAAATGTCAAGACTTTATATCACTGTTTTTTTTAAAAAAAAAATTTATATTGTTAAAAGCGCGGTTTTTAGATTTATTATAATTCTTGAAATATAATATTGTACTTTTACCTTATCCACACAAAAAGGAAAAAAACACGATTTGCTTGGGTTTTGTTAGGATTTGTACCACTTATTGTAACACCAATCATGGAATTGAGATGTTGAAATTATATAGCAAAATAATAAAATATTTGAGCAGGAACAAAAAGAATAAAAAAAGACAATAATATGGAAGATGAATTAGGAGATTTTATTGCACCACAAGAATAATGGAGATGGAGAAATATTACAATGATCCTAAAAACTAGTAATCATATATCTCACACTACAAAATTGTATAGAAGAGTCTAGTATTTATAAAGAACATGTAAGGGATGTCAAAATCCACTAAGTTGTATTATTCAAATCTGACCATTTATGAGCTCCTAAAGATGTTGTACCAAATTGAATGTCCACCACAAATACTGAACTTGTGCTGATTGATTTTTCTAGATTTTGCACTATCATGCAAGATGTATAATTGAGACCTTTTCCGTCATTCCATTACAACCTGGGCACCCTTACAAACTTTCAAAGTTCCACCTCCACCAAAGACTCAAAACCCTTTGAATCAAGGATAGACAATGAGATGAGATTCTTCTTCAAATTTGGAACATGTCGAACCAGGCCAAGTGTTCTAATTGTCTCATCCAGAAAATCCAATCTGACTGTACCAATACTAGCAACCCGACAAGATACGTTGTTTCCCATAACCACGACACATTTGGAAACAGTTTCATATTTAGTAAACATGTCCTTATTAGGATACATATGAAACATACATGTTGAATCAAGTATCTAATCGTCCTCTGGTTTAGACCGACGTCAGAAATAGCTAAGAGATCTCCATCACTTACAACATTCTCCGCGAGGTCTGCTTCGCCTGAAATATCTAAATGTTTACTTGCAGACATCCTTTCTTTATTATGCAAGTTGTAGAAATCATTCTTCTGTCACTTTTTGCAGTAGTTACAAATTTGATTACTAAACTTAGACTTCAATCTGCCCCTTCCAGAACCACCATGAGCAATAAGACATTTTTCATATCTATTTTCTCTTTTGAATACAAAGTATCATATACCTATTCTAAGGTGAGAGTATCACGACTATACAAGATCGTGTATCTAAAGAAGAAAACGAAGTGGGTAACGAACACAATAAGATTAAGGTCAAGTCTTCTTCATCGTACTCTACTTCCAAAGTTTTCAAATCAGCGATGATCTCTTTAAATACAATCAGGTGATCTTCTAATGATCCTCATTCTGTCATGCGATGAAAGTATAAACGCCTTTTGAGGTTCAACTTGCTTGTCAGACTTTTAGTCATGCACAATTGCTCCAACTTCAACCATAAGCACCTGCTGAATTCTCCTTCAAAACGTCATGAAGAATGGTATGTGATAGATGAATATGAATGTGAGAAACTGCATTGTTCATACTTCCGTAATTTCTCCTCCGCTGTCAAAGTTGCTGACATCTTGTTAATTCCCAACAACGCATAATTCAAATCCAGCTTTACGAGTACTACACGCATCTTAACCTATCATATCGAAAATCTAGTGCTCCGATCCAAAAGCGGAATGTCATACTTCATAGAAGCCATCACGAACAAAAATTTCGAATAAATCTAACTTTGCACTCTACAGAACTGTTGAACCTTGGCTCTGATACCACTTATTAGAAATGATACCACTTATTGTGATACCAATCACCGGATTAAGATGATGAAATTATATTGTAAAATAATAAAGTATTTGATCAAGAACAAAAGAATAAAATAAGATAAGAATATGGCAGATGAATTATGCGATTTTATTACACCACAAGAATAATGGAGATGGATAAATATTACAATGATCCTAAAAGTTAGTAATCATATATCTCCCACTACAAAATTGTATAGAAGAGTCTAGTATTTATAGGGAACGTGTAGGGGATATCAAAATCCTCCTAGTAGAGTTGTTGATTGAGACTTTTGTAGTTCGACCCTAACAATACATAAATGGGATGAATATGTATATAATGCAAAATTAAAAAATTGTTATGAATTAAATAGCAACAAGTCACTTTTAATTCTTATCTAGATGGTTAATCATTCGAGTCAAATTATCATATATTGAATTACCGCAATTTGTATATCATAAGCAATAAATAATGAAAGCAGTAAATCAAATACCGAGATGTTCACGAAGAAACTCAACTGTGAAAAACTCCTGACACTTGTCAGTCAATCCACTATAAACGATTCTTTACTTACAGTCTACCAGATTAGACGACGACACAAACTATATAATCTCCTGACTGCAATTCTGACACCTTTCCTGAATTCTGTACTCCCATGCACCAATTCCAACTGCAATAACCAACGCTCTCCTGGAACTCTGCTATCCTGCAGCATCCATCAACTTGGTGGAATCGTTTATCTCCTATGAATCACGAAGAACAACTCGTTCTTCACCAACGACACTCCAGTTATCTTCCACGATCTTCAGCAACTCTGAAAGATATGTAGGAAGCAGTAGTTTGACATTTAGATATTGGATTTGATATTTTTCTCACCACCAAGAATGAATCTCAATAAAGAAAACACGTTCTGTGGCTTTAAAATATTCAACCTTAAGAAAACACGTTCAACCTCTCACAGAAGAAAGAAGAAACCTCTCACGGATGAAGATCACAATATTCAACCTTAAGAAAACACGTTATGTGGCTTTAAAATATTTATAGGTAGGTTAGAAAATAGATGGGCGGGGAAAAAAGTATTTAAAATGCAAAATAAAATATTCCTGAAAAACTCTGTCGCTCGAGCGAAGGCTCAACAACGGTCTGTTGTTCGAGTGAAAGTCCAGCGATGATATTTCTACTTTTGTAGCTCGAGCCAAATCCTAGCAATAGTCCAGTGAAAATTCGTGTCGTTTCTTTCTTTGTTCCAAACTCAAAACCCTAGACTTAAACATCAACTTTTAACCAAATTGCATATTACTCCTTGAACTTTTACAACCTATCAATTTTAGCCATTTTGTTCACAGAATTTGTCAATTACAAAATCAACTAAAACCTAACATTGATGAAATAGGATACCAAAAAATCAAGTCCAAAACAAATTACAACTCACAATGAGCTTTCAAAATAGAATTTCAACTTGATATAGAATTCCAATAGCATTCCAAACTAAATTTTCCTTAACGTGCACTTCAATTACTTCAAAAAAGAAATTTGGGTCACCCATATTCTAACAGGTCTTGATTCATTTCTTTTTGCTGCATTATAGGTTGAAGGTGCTTGGGCCACAGGTGGTAAAGGCTTGAGCAACTGGGATGTCTTCACACAGAGAACACCTGGTACCAATATATATACACACGACATATATGTTTATACACACACATGATTAGTGCATGTATTTGTGCTTGTTACATGTTAATTGCCAAGCATATTTATTTGAGTGGCAGGTTATATAGAAAATGGAAGTAATGGGTGTGTTGCAATTGATCAATATAATTTATGGAAGGTAATTTATAAAATTTAGTTTTATAGCACAAATTTGAGGAATATTTTAAAGACAATTGAGAAAATAATATGTTGTGTCTTAGTGGAATAATTTCTACTCATTTTACATAACATTGCAGGAAGATGTAGCTTTGTTAAAAAAAGTGGGCTTCAATTCTTATAGATTTTCAATTTCATGGACTAGAGTACTCCCAGGTATATATACGTATATATACATACGCACGCGCCACACACACACACATATATATGAGAACATGAAGAATATGAATTACTTTGTGCATTATTTTGTCAAAACAAAATCTGATGAAGTTTTATTTAATTCTGTTTTTCTTTTTTGATATTTTAGGAGGAACATTATCCACTGGAATAAATAGAGACGGAATTAAGTACTATAACGATCTTATAGATTTGCTCGTGGCCGAAGGTTAATTAGACTCCAATACAATTGTTTCTTTATATTCTTTTTTAACAATTGATATTTGTTTCTTTTTAAAATGATAAAAATCTTACATTTTGGAATCTTATATGTACTTTTCTGTAGGCATTAAGCCATGCACAACTATCTTTCACTGGGATACTCCACAACGTTTGGAAGATGAGTATGGTGGATTTCTAAGTCCTCGAATAGTGTAAGTAATTGAATCTTGCATAAAAAAACACATTTTCTTTGGGTATTTGCAAAAGCATATTTAAATGAAAACAAAGGAAATTCAAAGCAAGTGAAGTCAATCAAAATTATTAAAAAGAAACATGGTAAACCATGTGGATATATGTTCTTTTTTGATAAACAGGAAAGATTATTGTGAATTTGCTGAGCTTTGCTTTTGGGAATTCGGTGATCGGGTCAAACATTGGGTCACATTGAATGAGCCATGGACCTATACTGTTCAAGGATATGTATTGGGCACTTCGCCACCTGCTCGAGGTTCAACAACATCGGCGCCTGTAACATCTATTCCTCATCATAGATATAAACAAGGAGCTAGATCTATTTCCACAGCAGGAAATCCGGGTACAGAACCATATACTGTGGCACATCATCTGATCCTTTCTCACGCAGCAGTAGTTGATATATATAGACACAGATATCAGGTAACATTCTACACACACATTAACTTCGAGGTAAGAAAATTTATACACAATTCTGAGATTTCATAATATATATGTTATATAAACGCATATGTGCAGGCACATCAAGGAGGCAAGATAGGAATGACAAATGTTTCACATTGGTTTGAGCCACTTACTAACACCGAAGAAGATATAGAGGCTGCTTCAAGGGCCATTGATTTTATGTTTGGATGGTAACTAAGTAGCTATATTTTATGTCGTGGTCTTGGCCAATTTTCTTTCTTATTTTGTTGTTTGGGATATTATTAATTTATATTGGCATGCAATTTAATTATCTAGGGGTAATTAGGTCTTTTATTAGGTTAGGCTTTTCTTTCCTAGATTTTCCTATTTAAGTTCAAGTGATTGCTTTCTTTTTGTTATTTTTTAATATTGAATAAAATTAGTGGAGTTTTGTCCCAAATTGACCAACTCCTATTGGTATTCTACCTACGATATTGCACATTTATCACGTGATTATACTTTCTGCTTTAACCACAATGATTTCTCAAGAGTAAATTTAGAGCCAAAATTATAGTTTGGATTTAAATACATGCTTCTTCTCCACTAATTTGTTTTTGGCACTTTTGTATTCTATAAGATATCTCATTTTTTAGAAATGTTATTAATTGTGTAGAATTTTAGTCTTGATATAACTTCTAAATCAAAATTTTATGGTCTCAAAACCCTTCTTCCCTTTCAGGTTTGTAGCACCGATAGTAATCGGTGATTATCCACCAGTTATGAGGGAAAATGTGGGCACACGTCTTCCCCAATTTAAGCCAGAACAAATTAAATTGGTGAAAGGATCCTATGATTTTCTAGGCGTAAATTATTACACTACTAATTACGCTACCAGCGCACCACCTCCGTCGCCTGGTGCTCAACCAAGTTACGAAACTGATCAACAAGTTACATTATCAGGTAAGTATATCAAATATTTTCGTGTATAAATAAATTAAGCTCATCACATGCTTACTCCCTCAATGATTTGTAGGTGAACGTGATGGGATACCTATTGGTCCACAGGTATACTTTTTAGCTTGGTTTTTCTTAGAAATAAATGGAAAATGGATTAGATAATTTTAATGATTTTTCTATAACATATTTTCATACGAGATGGAGCGATTTAAACAATTTACGGGGATGGATTATAGTGTCCTTATTGTCAAATGCATTAACTTACCGTAGTTTTGTTTCTAATGCTTACACAATAATATCAATTTTTTTTGTTGATTTTAGGCCGGTTCAGATTGGATCTACATTGTTCCAATTGGGATTTACAAGCTGTTGACTTATATAAAGGCAAAATATGACAATCCCAGCATTTATATTACCGAGAATGGTAAATACATGGCATGTTCGTTAGATTTTTTCCCCTATAGTATGAAAAGATTTTTTATGTAATATTTACCATTTTATTGAAATTTATTCGATGACTTACTTGTTCAGGGGTGGATGAAGTTAACAATACGTCCCTAACAGTTTCAGAAGCTCGGTTTGATGAGAAAAGGATTACATATCATCAAGAACATCTCTACTATATTAAGCTAGCAATCGAGTAAGACATCATTCATATAAAAATATATCTGATCTCAAAGCAAATTGTAAATTATGAAATAATTTGACTATCTTGCTAAAAAATATTTATTGTTCACGATTTTTCTTTCTCAGAGAAGGCGTAGATGTGAAGGCTTACTATATATGGGCAATGTTCGACAATTTTGAATGGACCTCAGCATACACCGTCAGATTTGGCATTTTTTATGTGGATTTTGTGAATGGACGGTTGACAAGAATCCCAAAAATCTCTGCTATATGGTTTATGAATTTATTAAACAAGAAGCTTGATTTGTTGAAGATACAAGCTCAAGCAAATGAAGGAGAAAATGCTTCTGTGAAAAGGCTAAGAAATAGATAAACGTAAAATTATTAGTGTGATGGTGTTGTGTTTAAGAATTCATGCATGTGTTTTCCTTCGATTTCCTTTTGTTGTGGCTTAGAAATCCGAGTTGTAACTTTCTACCCTTTATATTCAATAAACGGTATGTTTGTGTTAATTATAATGTCAAATGAAGATTTGGACGTATCGCTCCGTTTGAACTGTTGAAAACTTCACTTAGAAACATGGATTAATTGTGGACTTTAACTTCATCAACTTCAATCATCAACAATATTTGAAGAAATCGGATCTAGTTTGAACCAAATGTGTGGCACGCTTTCCAATGCACTTGTTTCACCCACTTTGGCTCAGAATTTGATGACGGGACCACCACCATTGACCTCAGATGGCCCATATATTCAGCTTTCACATGAGGAGACGATGGTTCGATAGGAAAATAAGCCTGATCGAAGCTCGGACGTGCCCGTAATCGTCCCAAACATGAATGCCCAGCAGGTCGGAAAAACTCAAATTCCGACCAATCCTGACCTCATCTCCAATCCGCGCCTCACCGCCATGCTCAGCATGAAATTCTACACCACTTTGTAAAAAATCATCGAATTCTGAGTCCGAAGGTTTGTGGCCGCCAATGCAGCCACCCGTGGCCGGTCGGCGACCTACTGGTGGTGCTCTAACAATATTTAGGTAGAATGTTGCCCCAATTAATCTACGCACAATTTCATCAATAGATTCACCGACTGAGATCCCTAAGTTGCCAAATCAAATTTGGAAGTCGTATGCTGCTGCCCTTTCAAGCAAAACTGTTATATCTCAGGTCGAGCGAAGCCAGAAAAAGTCATTTGCACCGGCTCTTCAAGTTCCACAGGACACCACTGATTACAGGTTGGTCTCTAAAGACCCGTATATACATAGTGGTGAGCCGACAATCTTATTTACAGAAGAGGAGGATGAACATCTTTCTTCGCCGTACAAGTTTTGGCAAATTATCTCATCGTAAGCCTTCTATGATTAAGGTACGCGATAGTTTTTTGCGCTTTGGATTTCACAGTGATTATATGATAGGATTGATAGATGTTTATCATATTTTGATTCACTTGGCACACGAGGACGATTATTCTCGATTATTCTTTAAGCCCACCTGGTACATTTACGGGTGTCCCATGAAAGTAACCAAATGGACGCCTAGTATCAGCCCTTATCATGAGACCCCCATTGTCCCTGTTTGGGTTTCATTTCCACTACTGCCCATCCACTTTAGGACAAAGAGCGATTTGTTTGCTATTTCTAATGCTATTGGACTTCTGCTCCGTATTGATGAAGCTACTTTTGATTTACAACGACCTAGTGAGGCACGTGTTTGTATTGAGGTTGATCTTGATTTTAAGATCCTTGATAGGATATGGATTGAGAGAGAAATAAGAGGTAGATACTGACATACTGTTGTATATGACAAGATACCAGATTATTGTTCCTGGTGCAGACACTCTGGGCACACTGATGAGCATTGTATGATTAGATCACGCCCTGCGCCGCCGCCACCACCACCCACTACACCACCCCCTACTAACCCTACTCCTAGGCCTCTTCAACTGGCCAAAGACAAGGGTAAGGAAAAGGAGATAGTTATGGAGCCTCGTCAGATATGGACACCAGTTAAGAAAAATCAGAAGAGACAACACCATGCCAGCACTTCAGGAGACCTTTTTGTACCACCACCAACTACCATTGTTGATCCTTCTACTATGCTTTCTACACATACTGAGTCTTAGTCATCGTTCCTTCTGTGGTTCTTTCTCCATTTACAGCTCCAGCAGTTAATAGCACAGTTGCTCATCAAACTCATATTCAGACCTAGTCAGTTGCTCCTTCAGTCCTTCTTCCCATTGTTACAGTTTCGCCATTTATCGGCACAGCAGCTCTCCGGCTTGATCCAATATTATCGCCTACTTCTACTTCGAATGCTACTACTTTAGATCCTTCTCAGACTGCCAAATATTCTTATACTTCATATTTTAATCCCCTTGCAGATTATGTGATTCAAGCTCTCCCTAAGGTCCCTTCTGATTCCACAACACCTCCAGATACTTTGTTATTGACTTTACTACCGTCTACTCATACCATGATTGTAGAGCATCCAGTTTCTGCTACATCTACTCCACCATTGGCTTCTATTATGTCCTATGATCCAATATTGGATGAGGTATTGTAGAGGCCACAGATATTTGATTATCCATCGAACACAGTCACTAGGGTTGCTCATATTCCAGGCCCGACATAAGGTATGGTTCAGACACCCATTTCTACATTTCCTCATCCCATTTGTCATCAAAATGTGGAGATATCTATTTCTTCTTTGCAGTTGGCTCAGTCAGATACAGAGGGTTCTTCTCAAATTGAGGTTCACCAACAGGGCCCCTTCCGTAGATCTTCTTGTGATGATTTGGTTGGTTTGAGTGAGAGAACAGAAGATGATGAATTTGTCCATGTTGTGCAGAAAAGACATCCATGAGCTACTGACATTCCATTTTCAAGCATAAGGGTCACTAGGAGTTAGTCACAGAGTACCTCCTCGCATTACATGTCCATATGAGTCCCATCCTATGGAATATGAGAGGTGTAGCTAGTGTAGCTACTCGCAGGAGCCTGAGAAAACTTATTCAGCTTCACCAGGTTTATACCTTGGTTATTTTGGAACCTATGGTTTTGGAGATGAGGTTTGATTTTGTTCATTGTTATCTATATTTCGACACTGGGGTTCAGAATGAGTCGAATAAGATTTGGGTATTCTGGAATGTGGGTACTACCGTTACTGTTATTGATGATCATATTCAGTTCCTACATGTCAGAGTTGTAGATCCTAGACTAGCACGACCTATTTACTTGACTTCTGTTTATGCTTCTTGTCATGCCTATGTTAGAAGGGACTTGTGGACGGATCTTTACCACATTTTCCTTTCTATGGATGATCCTTGGCTTGTTGGGAGTGACTTTAACGTCATCACACATGATGGTAAGCGTATTGGTCATAGTCGTCAAGATCGTGGTTCTAATGATTTTTCTGATATGATGTTGGAATGTGGCTTAGAGGACGCTGGCTTTCCTAGGTCTCATTTTATCTAGACGAATGACAAGGTTAGTAAGAGATTGGATAGAGTTTTGATTAACTCTTTAGCTGCATATTTTTGTAGACAGCTTATCGTTACTCATCTGAATCGTACTTCATTTGATCACTCACCTCTACTTTTACAGTGGATTTCTGATGATGATTCAGTCTTAGACAATTTAGATTCCTCAATGTTTGGACCAAACATCATGACTTCTCAGCCATCGTTTCTCAAAAGTGGTCATTCCCTACTCATCTTACAGGAATGGTCACCCTATGGGAGAAGTTCTTTGGGCTGAAATAGGGACTAAGGTGGTAGAATCGACGAGTGTTTGGTGATGTGCTCTAGAGAGTTAGGGACGCTGAGGAGAGGGTTGACCAGGAAGAGATTGATGTTGGGGTTAATCCTATACCGGAGCACCGTGACTCGCTTCATCATGCACATGCTGATTTGAACTGAACCTTAGCTATTGAGGAGGGTTTTTGGAAGCAAAAGGCCGGCTCTCATTGGGTATGTGAAGGAGATCGCAACACCAGATATTTTCATTCGCTGGTAAAGGGACGACGAATCAAATCTCGTATCAGAACAATCACAATTCGGGCAGGAGAAGTTCTTACCACTCCAGAGGATATTCAGAGCCCGACAATTTATTTTTTCTAGGAATTATTATCAGCTCCTTCACAGCATCTAAAGTATATTAATCCTGATATCATACCTATGATACTGACGGAGACAGACAATATGACGCCGAACCGTCTTCCTTTAATTGATGAGGTGTGAGAGGCTGTTTTCAATATTGATGCTGATAGTACTGCAGGCCTTAATGAATTTTCATCAGTGTTCTACTATACCATTGGGATATTATACAGGATGATGTATACAGTGCAATAATTGATTTCTTTGAGGGTGGTCATTTGCCGAGAGGATTTGCTGCTATATCTATTATTTTGCTCTCGAAGAGGGAATGCTTGTAGATGGACGGATTACCAACCTATCAGCCTATGTACGGTGATTAATAAGTTTATCACAAAACTGTTGAACAACATATTGAGTTCATTTCTGTCTTGTATTATTTTTCCTCAACATAGTGGATTTGTCCCCAGTCGACTTATTGGGGACAATGTTTTGTTGACCAGTGAGCTTCTACACGTTGGATAATAGAATGCTGGAGGAAATGTTATGCTGAAACTTGACATGGCTAAAGTATATAATCGTATGGATTGGGGATTCATTTATTCTATACTGGAGGCGTTTGGTTTTGACCAGTTGTGGATTGATCGGATTAGACGTTGTGTATTGAAGTGTCGATTCTCACTACTTCTGAATGGGCGACCATGTGGTTTCTTTTCTTCATCGCGAGGACTCAGACAATGAGAGTCTATCTCTCCATCCATATTTATTATTGTTGCGGATTACTTTTCTCGATTACTTACTCAAAGGTTTCAGACATATCCTAGTATGCAAGATCGACAGGGAGGTAGTACTCTTGTCTCTCATCTTGTTTTTGCTGATGATATGATTATATTTACCAATGGACAGAAGAAGTCTATCAGAAGGGTCATCGATTGTTTGGAGCACTACGATGGGGTCTCTGGCCAATTGGTGAATAGAGACAAGAGTGGTCTTATATTGCCTAAGCGGGCATCTGATATTCAGATACGAATGTTAGTGAATTTGACTAGATTTTCACATCAGAAACAACTGTTCACATATCGGGGAGTCCCTATGTTTAAAGGGGCTAAGATGAGCATTTTGTATGATGATCTCATTATGAAGGTCAGGAATAAGATTTTTGGATGGGCTTCACGCCTTCTCTCTCCTGGTGGTAGGATTACTCTACTGAGGTCCATTCTTTCCTCTATACCACTATATCTATTCCAGATTATGCGACCTCCTAAATTCTGAAAAGGATAGAGAGTATATTTGCACGATTTTTATGGGATTCAAATGATCACGCGCGTCGTCTACATTGGCGTAGTTGGAAGGTGATTTTCCTTCCTGCTGACGATGGAGGTCTGGGCTTTAGACGATTACAGGATATGGTGGATACATTTTGATTGAAGTTATGGTGGTTGTTCAGGTCTCAGAGTTTTCTTTGGGCTGAGGTTCTACTGGGCAAATATTGTAGAGGGACACATCATTCGCTTGCAGCAGTTCTCAGCCTCTCCTATTTGGAAGAGATTGAAGAAATTTGGACCATGCATCGAGACACACATTGTGTGGCGCCTTGGGATAGGGTAGATCTTCTTTTGGCATGATTGTTGGATGGGCAATTCTACATTGTCATCCATTTTTCCACACGGATAACATACATCTGCAAGGATGCATGACTTTTTCGAAGAGACTTGATGAGAACCACACAGTAATAGTAGCTACGTAACCCAAGAACGAGATTAGAACCAACCCAAAAAAGCCAATAGAATCAAGGTTTTGGATTCAATCCAAGAATTGTGAACCAAGCAACCAACACAATCGCCAACGATATGAAGACCTCTCGATCACACGCTTGATGAATCTAGCCTGGATGTTTTAACGCCACAAGAACACCTATTCTTGATGAGTTCGAAATTCTCCAATGAAGAACAAAGGGTTTGAAAGCAATAAAGCCTCACAATTGATTCAATAATAATAATGGTTAATGTTTACAATGAATGAAGTGAAGTATTTATACTAAACCCTAGAATTAAGGAAAACCTGGAAATAACTTGCCAAAACTATTAAAATTCGTAATCTAATAGAATTCTACCAAAATAAGGAAAAACGCGGAAAAGAAAGATCTCTACCCAAAATAACCTTATGCGGCCGCATAGGTTTCGAAAAATGAGACCTTCAAGTCTCTGTAGGGCACCATGCGACCGTATGGTGCATTGCACTATGCGGTCGCATAGTGTAACGTGAGGGCCACATCTTCGTTTGCTTGGATTGAGCTCTTCCAACCTGATCTCGACCTCGACCCCAACACGAAACTTGTTCCATTTTTCATTACGAACATCATATCATCGACCGTAGCTTGAACAAGCAATGCCATCGCCTCTTTTACTCGCATTGCCCTTGCTCGAGTCATCGGTCCTTCTTCAACAACCAATGGATCTTTCCTCGGACTTGTCTCTTTTGCAACGACATTCTAGATCACATCATCCTCTCCCTCTTGAAAATGATTCGTCCTCAATATGTACCTGCATCAAATAGAGAGAGATTAGACAAATTGAAAGTAGCTGAAACATTATACTCACCAGGAATGTAGCGCCCCGAGTTCTGTTAACCCGGATTGCCACGTCATCGTCTTTTGCCCTAATTTAATAATAAAAAATTTGCGGAAATAACCTAATTTTTAAAATCACATTTGTAATTGAAAACTTCATCGGCAAGAAAAACTCATAGGATAATTATTTTAAAATTTAAATATCATGTTTTTGGAATAGCGGAAACGACAAATACGTTAACAATGTTCAAATACATAAATTTCAAAATTTAATAGTTGCGATAATCAAATTTTATGCCACCACTGCCCATCAATCATGATCGCCTCCGAAGTTTGCAAATATTATTAAAATAATAGAGTGAGTATTTCGAAAAAATACTTAGTAGACTCATCGCCGATAATTAATTTACAGAATAATTGAATACACACTTATGCAATATACAACGTGATATCATCATCTTCTTTGGCTCATTTTCTTGAAAATCATAGGCTCTTTAAAATAATATGGTGTGGGTAGTCTTTCTTCCTCGTGCATATAAAGCACATAAGTTATGCATAACATTCTCATCTTATCTCATAAGAGATTCTCGTCTTTTTCATGCATTTAAACATATAAGTTATGGTAAGTATAACAATATCATATATCTCATATGACATATTCTCATCTTATGCATTAAAACATATAAATCACGTAAATTCACATAAAGCATGCAATTATAATTTAAACTAATTAATGGTGGCGAGTCTACCTCAATATCTCGAGTTACGTGCAAAAATGAAGCGAAAAGTGATCTCAAGCTCTTAACCGTCCTTACGTTTCGTCTAGCCAAAATAGAAAATAAGTTTTGAATTAATATTTCGAAACTTTAAAGTTTTAGCGTGATAAAATAAAGTTTAAGAGCTTAATTGAAAATTATTGAAACTGAAATAAATAACTTAAAATGATAAAATAAAGTTTAGGAGCTCAATTGTAAATTTATTAAATCTGAACATAAAAGTTTAAGAGCTGAAATAGTAACTTTTAAAAGTTAGGGACTAAACTTGTAAATACATTAGAGCTGAAAATAAAACTAAAAGCTAAAAATAATAACTTTTGAAAGTTAGGGACTAAACTGTAAATATAATAAAGCTGAAAATAAAATTAAAAGGTTGAAATTGCACATTTTATAAATTAGGGACTTAATTGAAAATTTGCTAAAACTGAAAATAAAAATATTAAGGACTGAAATAATAATTTCTAAACTTGAGGACTAAATTGACATTATTTAAAACTGAAAATATGAGTTAAGTACTGAAACAGTGACTTTTAATGATTTTGGGACTAAAATGAAAGTTTTATGAAACTATAATTTAAATTCTTAAAACTTAAAAACTAAAAATGAAACTTCCTAAACTACGGGACTAAACTGAATAATTTTTAAAACTTGGGCTAAATGGGCAATTTTCAAAAGAAGTCAAAATTACAAACACCTTACACCGTCTCTCTCTCCCTCTCTCATCTTTCGAACCAGAGAGAGAGAGAGGGAGAAAGAGAAGGGCAGCGACGGGGCTTTGCCCTTTTCCGGTTCTCCCACCGGTGATACGGTGGCAGCGCCACCGTCGTGGTGGCATCGGTGCGTGGTGGAGATTTATTTTTCTTTTCTTCCTTTTTTTCTTTTTTTTTTGTTTCTGTCCGAAAAATGGAAATGAGGATTGGGCTCGATTCAGTTGAGTTTCTTGGTAGAATTCGAGCGAGGAGTGGATTGGGGTCAAGGTAGGTTAATGGGTTTTGTGATTTCTTGATTTTTGGGGTTGAAATGGGGTTGGTGTGGCGGCGGTTTGGTGTTGAGCTTTCGGGTTGGAATGTAGCGGTCGAGTGGTGGTTTGTGTGGTGGTTTTGTGGCTATGGCTGCAGTTAGTGTGTTTGTCGTTGGGGGAGCTACGATTTTAGGCAGTGGATGGTTGTGGGTTTTTGCTCGTTGGCTTGGTGGTGGTGGCTCGAGGTGGTTGGAGGTGTTCTTTCTTGGTTGGTGGTTTGAGATGGATTTTTGGGTGAAATGGTGGTGTTGAGGTCTCGGTGGTGTTGTTTGGTGCAGTGAGTTTGGTGATAGATTGGTTTGGTGGTTGCTTGGTTATTGGTGGTGAAGTTGGGGTTTGGCATTGGAGGTGGTGGTGGTGGTTGAGTTGGTGGATTTGGCTCGGTTTGGAGTGTTGTTGGGGGTTGGTGTCTTGCAGTTGCAGTGGCTTCTGTGAGTGCAATGTTGGTATTGGTGGTGTGTGAGTTTGCAGCTTGGGGAGCTCACCGTTGATGCTAGAAATGGTTGTTCTAGTATCAATGGTGACCCAAAATGGAGTTAAGAGTGTGAGGGGGAGATGGTGTTGATGCTAGAAATTGATGTTCTAGCATCCACATTAATCTCCAAGAATTGAGGAAAAAGGAAGAGAGCTTACCAAAAATGAATGGCTACTAGAATGCTAGGATGGTGATGATGGAGGGAAATGAATGTGTATGAATAGTAGAAAATTAGGGCACAAACTTCTAGGTGGGTAATTGGGCCACGAAAGTGGACTTTAGGGTTTTTTTTTTTCTAATTAGACCTAATGAATTTGGGCTAAAATAATTAATTCCGATTTTTGGACTTATTTTAATTGGACCTATGTAATTGGATTGAAAAGTTGGATTTAAGAAAATAAGTATAGAACATATATTTACTTAATTTACTAAAATTTGGATTTAAAAATAAAATAACAAGAAATTAATACTTTAAACTTATTTGGAAACGAATTCGATTTGAAATAATTTAAATTTGATTATAACGGCTAGATGAACACGCTTTCGCTTTAACGTTAGGGTTTAGGGTTTCGCGACACGTTTTTCGACAAATAATTTTATTTTATTTAAAAGTTCCTGGTCGCTACAATGAAGATCTAGCTTGTAAGCATTGTCAATGATCTGTTCATGGACTTGAAATGGTCCATTTTCACGTGGTTGCAACTTGGACTTTCGTTGTTCTGGGAAATGTTATTTCTTCAATTGTAACCAAACCCAATCACCAGGTTTAAATGTAACGCTTCTCTACCCCTTGTTGGCTTGTGTAGCATAGTGCTTGTTTTTCTGCTCAATTTGAAACTTCACCTTCTCATGTAATGCCTTTACCAGTTTCTCCTTCTTTTTTCCATCTAAACTACCACATTTATTAACAGGCAAATGAATCAAATCCAATGGTGTTAGTGAGTTAAAAGCATAAACAATTTCAAATGGAGAAAATGAAGTAGTAGAATGCACGGCCCTGTTATATGCAAATTCAATGAAAGGTAAACATTCTTCCCAACTCTTCAAATTCTTATTAATCACAGTACGTAGCAATTGAATCATAGTCCTATTAACTACTTCGATCTGTCCATCAGTCCGTGGGTGACAAGTAGTAGAAAATAACGACTTAGTTCCTATCTAATTCTACAAAACTCTCCAAAAGTGACTAATGAACTTAATATCCCTATCTGATACAATACTCTTAAGAACCCTAAGCAAACGTATTATCTCCCTAAAGAATAAATCTGCAATATTTGTAGCATCATCAGTTTTATGGCAAAGAATGAAGTGTGTCATTTTACTAAATCTATCACAACCACGAAAATTGAATCTCGTCCTTTCTTAGTCCTAGGTAAACCCAAAACAAAATCCATAGAAATATCAACCCAAGGTTCACTAGGCATAGGTAGATGTGTATAAAGTCATTGTGGTAAGACCTTAGACTTAGCTTGTTTACAAGTTATGCATCGACTACACATTCTCTCTACATCACTTTTCATCCTAGGCCAATAAAAATGTTCTCCCAACATTTCTAAAGTCTTCTTGACTCCAAAATGACCCATCAAACCCCCACTATGCGACTCTCGGACCAACAACTCCCTCATAGAACATTTAGGAACACACAATCTATTTTTGTGAAATAAATAGTCATCATGCCTAAAGAATTTATCAACAGCCCCTTACTACATGAACTATATATATCAGAAAAATCATCATCATTAGATTGTAGGGCACCATGCGGTCACATAGGTCTCGAAAAATAAGACCTTCAAGTCTCTGTAGGGCACCATGCGACCGCATGGTGCATTGCACTGTGTGGTCGCATAGTGCAACGTGAAGGCCACGTCTTTGTCTTTTTGGATTGAGCTCTTCCAACCCGATCCCGGCTTCAACCCCAACACGGAACTTGCTCCATTCTTCATTACGAATGCCATATCGTTGACCGTAGCTTGAACAAGCAATGTCATCGCCTCTTTTACTCGCCTTGCCCTTGCTTGAGTAATCGGTCCTTCTCAACAATCAATGGATCTTTCCTCGGGCTCGTCTCTTTTGCAACGACATCCTGGATCACATCAAGACTGGATGGGATTTTGGACGATTACTTCTGGCTCTTCCATCAGCTATGGCAGAGAAGATCGCGACCATTCCATTATGTCTTGATGTCTCAGATCGTATTTTCTGGAGGGCCACATCAAATGGTAGATTTAATACTAAATTAGCATGCCAGCTGATCCGCTCTAGTAGGCCAGTTCAGAATTCATTTCGCCTGCTGTGGAGCCCTATCATACCTACTACCGTTTCGTTCTTATGTTGGAGACTATGGCAGGATTTAATACCAGTTGATGTCATTATCCAGTGGAGGATCGACATTCATTTGACTTTTCGATGTCAATGTTGTTCTGAGATTGAGACCATTATTCATATTTTTACTGGTAACAGTATTTCAGATCATGTTTGACAACATTTTGGGGCTTTATTCCAGATTACCATGAGTACATGAGAGAGTGTCAGACAGAGATTTCTGAAATGAAGTTATTTTGGACAGTTTGTAAGGATCGGACATATTCGCATCATTATTTCTCTATTGATTTTCTGGTTTCTTTGGACTGAGAGGAATAATTCAAAACACATGAACATACGTATGAACTCAAGACGTATTATCTAAAGAGTTTACCATATGGTATCCTTCCTCCATATTAGTGGACTATTCCGACCGTTATATTGGCGTAATGACATGCAGCTTGCTATACTTTTTGGTATTTATTTGACTTTCCCCCCATCTCCTTCCCCTATCATGGTTTGGTGGCGCTTTCCATCATTTAGATCTGTCAAGATCAATACCGATGGTTGTGTCAATGATATGTTTGCAAGCGGGGGATGCATCATCAGGGACTACACAGGAAATTGTATCAGGGCTTTCTCAGCTTCATATGGACATGTATGATATTAGAGGCGGAACTTAAGGTTATTCGTGCTGGGATACTATTGGCTAGAGATCTTGGTTTGTCAGATATTTGGGTTAAGGCAGATTCGACTATTGCCATTCACTGCATCACTAGAGGTGGCGGACCGTGGCCTATCCATGGGATACTCAGACAAATTGCAAATATCATTTCATTTGACAAAGATATGGTCTCCCACATTTTTAGAGAGGATAACCAAGTTGTAGATGTACTTGCTACCGAAGGTTTGCATCATCGTAGATACCAGGAATATGGACCAGCCGATCTACCACAACATATCAGGACGCTTGTTCAGATTGACAGGTATGGTTTGTCCAACACTAGAGTTTATGTATTTGTATTTTGCTTTTACTTTTATTTTTGCTTTAATTTTTCCTTTTTGTAAGGGAAGTAGTACTCATTTTTTACTACTTTCCTTTTATTCTTTACTTTCACTGTTGGGAAAGTAGTACTTCCTTATTTATTGATTTCATTAATATCATTTGTAACCACGGTATTCCCACGCCACAAGTGACATATTTTTCAGAATTAAAATACGATTTTTTTGCTTACTGAAATTAATTCACAACAATCACATCCCACTAGAAATAACAACCGGAGAAAACTGAGAAATTTGGTTCTTCCATAAATTTACGAACAAAACCCAACCCTCGTCGTTCAACAATTTCATCCCAAAAAAAATAAAATTGAAATACCTAACCAAGTTTTTAGGAAAAAGGAAATATTTTCAAGATATATCAATTCAGTTTGCCATAAAAATGCTATAATTGATTCTACAATTGTATTATTTTTAGATCTTGTTCATGATTCAATTCCGAGGTGAGCTAGTTCATGATTAATGGTTTTTTTAGTCTATTGTTTCGAGGTGAGCTAGTTCATGATGAAGTGGTGGCAGCGCCAATGGCTTGCCGGTATGTGCAAACCCAGGATTATGGTTCGACAGGTTCGACACAGAATTACGTAAAAGACGGGCTTATGTGAGCTTTTTTTTTTTTTTCAATATCAAAGATTTACTTCGTTGGATTTGGGTTAAAAATTATGGGCTATTGTGTAGAATTTTTTTCAATGTCAAAAATTAAGGGTCCAGTGAGGGCAATTGTACCCACTGGACCCTTAATGGGTCGGCCCCTGCTCTCAGGTGGTTGTTGGTGACTTGTTTATTGAGGGGGGTGGAAGAAGACAGTAGTGTGTACGTTTTCTAGGGGACTCGTTTGTTTATTGGGTTGGTGACTATGGTACACAGGCAATAGTTGTTGGTGATGAGGTTTCAGTTGCACTAGTGGTGGATTGATGGAGCAATCATGCTACATGACAACCTATAACTTATATTACAATTTTATATAACTTATAAAAGATTCTTATAAGCACATTGTGAGCTTGTCCATTGATGTTCTGTTAAAAAAATTACATGATAGTGACTTTTTAAATTAAAAGTGGCGTGTCATTTTCTAAAGTCGAACATCAATTCACGTCTAACAAACCAAAAATAAAGACCATTGGCTAAATATTAGTTTTAAGAAATTCTTATATGCACATTGTGAACTTAGCCAGAGATTTATTTAAGAAAAGTCAAATGACATAATGTATGTCCTTTTAATTAATTAAGAAGGGATATAGTATGTCACTTTTTAATGCAAACCTTAATTCATATTCAACATTGCGTAAAAATAAGTACAATCTAAATACCTTCGTATAAAGGGTTCCTATAAATACATTTAAAGCTTCAATTGTTAATATGTTGAGTTATCCAAAAGAGGTATTAAGCTCTACTACTTGCAATTACTAAATTAGTCAACACTTTTTGTACCTGTAGATATACTGCGTGTGGTTGTGACTTTTTGAAGGCACAAGCTGAATCAAAGAGGTGCACTTCTTGCCCTATAACCCGGTTGAAAAGCGCACTGCAATCACCTACACTGACTCTAATGGAGACAGGCATAGAAGCAGCAAGGGCGCTCTAGAGCAAGTAAGATAATCATAAAATTGTATAGCTGTAGAAATAATATATAATATAATGTTTAAATGTCTAATATCTAATAGCTAACCTTTTTTGTAATTTGACAGATCATTGATCTATGCGAACTCAAAGGAGACTCAAGGAAGAAGGCCCACGATATCATCGATAATTTGCCAACCGTGGTCTTCGTTCTCTTGGTGTTGCACTGCAGGTGAGCTAGTCAACAATCAAAGTATGAAATTCTTCACGAAAGGACGAAACAAACTAATCGAAGATAATGCATTAATAAAGAATGACAATATCGTACCTTTTAATAGACTATTCTAGAGAAAACTAAAGAAAGAGCTGGTGAACCTTGGGAGTGAGTTGGTTTGTCGTCTCTCTTTGACCCTTCAAGGCATGACAGTAGAGAGACTATTTGTAAAGCTCTTGAACTCGTTGTTAATGTCGAGATGATCACAGGTGACCAGCTTGCCATTGGCAAAGCGACTGGTCATAGGCTTGGCATGGGCACAAACATGTATCCATCGTCTTACCTTCTTGGCCAAAGCAAGGACAAGTTATTTGCTTCAATTCCCGTTGAAAAGCTCATTGAGAAGGCTGCTGGCTTGTCATAAGTGTGTTTTTGCACACTTATTTAATACCTAAATATTCTTATTATTGATGAAAATAGTGGATATCGACTCACACTTGGATAATTTTGGCTTTTGTAGGTCATAAACCTAAATGAAAAGAGAATAAGGCAAAAGAAGAGAAAATGGGATAAAAAATGAACAAAAACATGAAGCTAGAGGACCAAAATGCACAAGTTGGAAAGTTAAGGACCTTGGGTTGCAAATTTTGGAGCTCAAATTGATATAAAGATCAAAATTTGATGACGAGATTGTACATGATCAAAATTGAGGGACCTGACATGCAATTATATGGAGGACTAAGATGGACAAAAGAAAGGGAAAGAAGAAAAAAAGCTCGTGCTTGCGCGCAGGCTTAATGTCATGCGCGCTCGGGGAGGGTATTTTAATATATCGAGACCAAAATAGTTATATCGTGCGTGCGCGCCAAGAATGCCAGTGCGATCGCGCAGCCTTCCGGCTGGACAAATTTTGTCTGTTTCGCGTAATTTTTGGGACTTCTTCTGTAATTTCACCTGAGACGATTTTTAACCCTTTAAATGTCATTTTTTGTTCAATTTTAGGTCAAGAAACGTATGAGAACATTTCAAAGTGAGAATGGGCAAGAAGAAAGAGAGAATATCTAACAAAATTTGAGAGTTTGAAAGGGATATTAAAAACTTCAATCCATCATATCTCCTAGAATACACTCAATGGAAGGTTTTCTTCCATTATTTTGAATTTTTCTATTATCTCCTTCATTTTGTAATGGATTCCCCCCTTATTTCCTTTTTGTGCTTCTATTTTACAATGAGCTAAGTATTTGATGTTGGGATTTATGGTGTAGCTAGACCTAAGTTTCATTAATACCAATATTCATTATTTAATGTTTTAATTATTATGGTTATTGTGCATTTATTATTGTGCTTCAATTTTCATCATGTATGTATGTGGCCAATAGATGATTGAGTTAAGTGGTTTGTGCAATTGAGAGATTATTGTGCATTCTTGACCAAAATAATTAATGTCCTAGGTTATTTTAGGAGATAGAGATATACTCCAAAAGCTAGGTGACCCATTGAGTATTTTCATTACGATTTAATGCGGTTAGTTGGATTTTTATCAACATAGAGATATAGTGGGTAAAACCAATCAATTATGGTTAAATTCGCTCGAATGATGTAATTAACTAAACTTGGAAAATCGGGTCTAATATTTTAACTTGGTAATTTGCATTTTCGGTTTATTGCGATATTAAAGAAATGATGGTTAAGTGACATCGTAAATCCCAACTCATTTATAATCCGAATTACCTTCTCTTTCATACTCCCTCTTAGGGGTGTCCAAAAGTCCCGAACCGAATCGAGCGGTTTTTCATAAGTTAAATACCCGAACGGGTACCCGAGTCGAGAACCAATGGGTATGGGTCGGGCCTTGTGTCTAGACCAAGAACTGAAGAACCGAAACTAAATAATTTTTTTATTTTTTTATTGAAGTAATTAAATTATTTTATTTTTTTAAATAAATTAAAAAATTAATTAAACAAATCAAATCATTTCATAATTTTAAGCCTTGGGCCTCAATTTTTTAATATGGATCACATATATTTTAATATTAATATCTACTTTTTGGTATTTGTATGCATTGAATTAATGTTATTCGACAACTAGTTATTTATATATTTTTTAATTAGGCTATGTTAATTTGAAAAATTACGAATGAAATGTCATTAGTTATATTTATATAGTGTTATTGTAAATATGGTATGGAACCGAAAGGAACCGAACCAAATCCGAACGGTTCCATAATTATATTTGGACCAGACGAATTCATTTATTAAATACCCAAATTTTTTTGAACCGAACCGAACCGACTCACGGACAGCCATACTCCCTCCTTCCCGATTATATAGGCTTGTTTCATTTTTCACACGGATTAAGAAAACTTCTTTAATGTTATTGGAAAATTAATTTTTGTCAAGATCTTTCCTAATTTACCCCTATTTAATTTTCAGTATGTAAAATTAAATTATTGTTGGAATCAATAAAGAATTTGAAGAAGAAAAAAAAAAAGAGTTGCTCCATGTTTCCAAAAAGTGAGAAATGTGTGTATTTGGATGATTTCAAGAAGTTGGCATATTAAGTGGGGAAAATTTAATAAAGGTATATTGGTAAATTGACACAACAAAATATTATATATTAGGAAACATGCCTATATATTTGGGATAAGAGAAAAAGGAAATTCAGCCTATATAATTAGGACGGAATGAGTAATTGTTATTTTAATTGATCTTCAAATTGTGTGTTTTCAATTGTTAAAATTAAGTCAACGATTGAGTTATTAAAAAAATACTCCTCGAGGGATCAAAATTCGGACTCACAAGTCCACTTTATTATTTGAACGCACCCATGCACTTGCGGTATATAATTTTAGCAGACAGCTTGGTCGGTGTCTTCCTTGGTAAGTTCACTTTTGATGCATAGGATGACTCGACACTATAATTAACATATTTTAGCTTATTTTTCAATCCCATCTACCAAAACATGCCATTAAAGCACACTTCTATTTCATTATGTTGCATATATATCAAACTTAAATGGTTGTACCTTTTTCACCTAATACTCAAGTTGTATCCATGCAGAGCATAAATACAAGGCTATGAAGAAACTACAGGAAAGGAAGCACGTTTGTGGTATGGCAGGAGATGGTGTAAATGATGCACCAGCGCTGAAGAAGGTAGATATTGGTATTGTTGTAGCAGACTGGTGTGCTGTCGTAGGCACCCAAAAATAGTCATTAAACTTCTAAAACTAATGTAGTAATGGAAGTAATGGTCGATCCCACGAAAAGTGTGCAATTCAACAATTTATGCTTCATATAACAATTGAGGGGTTTGTTTATAACGAAATCGATTTTATAACAAATAATAATGTAAATTAACGAGTTGTATTAAATCAATGAAACGAGTTTTGATCAAAGTCAACTTCCACCATTGGAGATTTATAATTATTTATCAATCCGAAAAAATAATCAATTCACATTCACAACATTCATTGTTGGAATAAATTCATATTTCTCCTCAATTTTAGTTAATCAGAAATCAGCGTTCTAATTAATCCTAATTATCAAATAATCTCAGACCAACGCTAAATATTCAATTTAATAACAGCTTTAAACAATAGAGAAATCGATGAACTAGATAATACAAATACCAGCGGGTGCATTCAATCTATTTAAACATTCTTCTTAAGATTCAATAACATCTATCACAGAAAATTATCAAATTCTAGTGTTTCACAAGTTAAAAGATTCAAACAATTACGGATTTGAGATTTAACTTAGCTATAGATTGCAATATGTGAAAAATTAATAGATCGCTTAGTAATCAAACATGGCAATCATAAAATTATGCATAGAAGAATATTTAATACTGAAAATATAAATTAAACAATGAAAATAGGTGGATCTCACAGTTATAATATTTTCCAAGGCTTCAGTATCCTTCAATCAAGTATCAAGAGTTAGTTACACATGATATATCTAAGAAAAATAGAGAGAAAATAGGTTGGAGGCATTCTAGTGTCTTTTTCATGTGTTCTAGGGTTGATAAATATCAAAGGAACTTGTTTCCATGAGTAGTAGAACGGAATTAGGAAATCAGGATTTTCGTGTCGGAAATGAACCATGCGGCTGCATGGATTAGAGGCTTGCGGTTGCATGAAACAAATGAACTCAGCCCTCAAACTCTCGGAAGTGGTCTGTGCGGCCGCATGAAATTAAAGTCATGCGACCGCATGATTTTACGAAATTTCCTCCCGGATAGCTTTCAGTATTTGGGCCATAACTTTCTCTAACAATGTCCAATTGAGGTGATTTAAGATGCGTTGGAAAGATAACGCAACGGGATACAACTTTTCTTCAAAAACTATCTTCGAATTTGATTATTTTCCATGTCCAAAGGTGGTCCAAATATGTAGCTGAAAATCGATGCAAGACTTTTCAGCTTGAAAATTGATATGTGATAATGTCTTGGCTATATTTCATCCCTTTGACTCCTTTCTTCATCCAATTGACCTCTAGCGCTCTTGAATCTTCATTCCAAGGTTAGAAACAAGTTTATAGTATTTGCTCTTTAGTCCCTGAACTTTCATTTCCTTTCACTTTGGTACATTTTCACCTATTTCTTCCAAATTACGTCAAATCCATAGAATTGTCACATAAACCAAAATATGAGAATACTAAGTACATTTAGGCATAAAATATTCATATGAACACATTAAATAAAGATGTAAGATGTGTATTTTACATTCCTATCACATATGCAACTGATGCCTCCAAAGGTGCATCAGACATTGTTTTGACCAAGTAAGGACTTAGCGTGATTATTAGTGCAGTGTTGACAAGTAGAGCAATCTTCTAGACGATGAAGAATTATACCATCTACGCTGTATCCATCACAATTCGTATCATCATGGGATTTATGTTAATTGCTCTCATATGGAAGTTTGACTTATCACCTTTTATGGTCTTAAACATTGTCGTCCTTAACAATGGTACCATCAAGACAATCTCCAAGGACAGGGTGAAACCATCTCCAGTGCCAACTCGTGGAAATTCAAGGAAATCTTTGCCACTAGCTTTGTCCTTGGAACATACATAGCTGTCTTGACTGTCGTATTCTTTTACCTTACGTCTAATGCTGATTTCTTCTATGTAAGTTCATTCCTTAATAACAAACATTCTCATATATATGTACGCACACTAGCACATTTTCGAACAATAGTAGGAGAAATAAATTAACTAAATTTAAGCACTATACTTGGATGGTGATATAATCCGGGACATGCAATCACTTGGTCGGGTCACAGAGTTAAGGGTTCAAGCAATGGAGTTCAGATTGTTGAAGTTGACAAGCCAATGTTCAAGTTTCGTGAAGGACTCGAGAGCCGAGGTTTGGAAGATATTTAAAAAGAAAACGAGTAACGTAGATTAAAATGGGCATAACTCTCAGCTTGGGTGTCGAATTTTCACCCATGAGTACGATTAGGAATCATCTCAAAATTCTGCACAAGGCTACGTGAGCGCATGATACTTTTGGGCTTGCAATTGTACAGAAACATGTCTAGAACAAGTTGGCGGAAAATAATATAAAGATTTGTCGGGTATTTTATCTTTTTTTGTAGTTTCCTAATTTGCCTTAAATACCATCTTTTTAGCATCTTTTGTGATCTATTTGAATTAAGCATGAGATTATCTAGCTAAATTAGGATTTCTCATAGTTTCATAAAAATAGGATCTATTATTATTCATTGAACAACAAATTATGAATTATGATTATTGAAATTGAGAATATCTTTCTAATTGTCCTTGATTGAACATTATTGAACTTATCAAATAATGTTTTAATATTTGTGGTGTTCAACCTTTATAACTTATCAAAGGATTAGACACCCTTTGTGGTATTCTCAAATCGAGGTTCATTGGTTTTGTAATCAAGGGGCCATTCAAACTTCGTTTTTGTTTTGTTGTTTAGTTCAATAATTTGAGTATCGAGATTCTACCGTCTACAACTTGAATTTGGGCTTTTCTGGCATTTTCAAATTAATTTCGTGATTTCCACACTGATCCTGCTCCCAGGTTCGCGTTAGATGGCTTACAGAATACCTTCAAAGTGAGATCTATTAGAGGCAATGTAGATGAACTTACAGCTGCTATCTACCTCCAAGTGAGCATTATCTATCAAGCACTCATCTTTGTGACTAGGTCCCGAAGCTGGTCATTCGTGGAACGCCCTGGTATCTTGCTATTCAACACTTTCCTAATAGCCCAATTGGTAAGTTCTTGAAGCAAAATTCAATTCGTGATTGACTAAAACCATAACAATTACTTCAAGTTTTTGATGTTATTTGAGTTCTTGATTTCAGTTGGCTACAATTATTGTTGTATATGCAAACTGGGGTTTCGCGAGAATTCATGACATTGGATGGCGCTAGGTTGGAGTCATCTGGATCTTCAAGATTGTCACTTACTTCCCATTTGACATTCTCAAGTTCATCATCCGATTCGCATTGAGTAGCCATGCCTGGGATTCTATGATCCAGAGCATGGTACTACACAAAATCTAATCATTCTCAAACTAGAAAATTTTTCTTTTCAAGATTTACCTTTCACCTATATTTTCAATATTTTGAACAAAGTAGACTCCTTTCACAACTAAAAAGGATTACGGAAGGAAGGGCGAGAGAGAAGCACAATGGGCTGTCAGCTCAACTTACACTACATGGCTTCCCGACAGCAGACTGCCATGCTCCTGTTCAATGAGAAAAATTACTAGAGTCTGAAATAGCTGAGCAGGCTAAACAAAGAGCTGAAGTTGCAAGGTATTCAGAACAAGATTTTAAATTCTTTTTGTTTGTTAATATTGTTTAGAATTGCATATGTTTTCTAATGAATTATCATACTAATACCCCTTTGTATTCTACCAAGTAATTTGCATGCTTAGAGTACTTCACACTCTTAAGGGATCTGTGGTTAAGCTGAAGGGATTAGACATTGAAACCATCCATCAGCACTTCACTGCCTAATAGTCACAAGATGAATCAAATCAAATGGACCGCGACACGAGAATAAAATCAGATTTTTTTGTAGATTTTGATAAAAGTTGATGAAATAAGTAGTTGAAAACTGTGTATTTCATATAATATGTGGTTAAAATTAATTGAGAAAATTACATAAAATCAAGCATTTAAGTTTACAAATTCAAAAATCAGATCTAAACTTTATCTAATAAAAAATCGGGTATTACATAATAATTAAATATTAAATGTTTTCACCCAATTCAATTACAAACTCAGATTACATATTTTTCATATGAATTCGGATTAGGAATATAATCGGGTCGTGTTAAACATAAGTTTAATATATCTTGAAAAAGAATATTGAATAACAGTGAATTATCGATTGTCTTGAATGCATGAATTTACTAGATTTCGAAGTAAGAATTAAATTAAATGGCAATATGTGGATTCATAATTCCAATACAAACATTTACATATTAAATAAATACTTTATTTTTTTTAGTTTATGATTAATATAGAAAACATATAAACTATCTCTTTTAATATTACCACACTTTGAATTTAATAGTAGCTACTGAACTACAAATTAGACATTATTTCTCGTGGAAACGACACTCTTAATTCACAAATCTTATTGCTTGTAAAATGATCTTGTACGCTTGCGAGTTTTCACGCAAACAATTTTTTGGCATCGTTGTCGAGGAATACCAGATTTAATTTTAGTTTAGTATTTTATATTAAAATCGATTTTTATTTTTTTAATTATTGATTTTGGCTACCTACCTTGATCTCTCTTACTTGATATTCTGTCCAAGTGTCATTCAGCAGTTCATCTAAGATTCTGACGCTGGAATGGTAGAAAGATTTTTGCAATAAATAATCTCAATATGGACTATGTAGAAGAAGAATATATATATATATTGTGAATTATGTTATGGGTGCATTATATTGGTTACTGCGTGAATACATGCACTGAACCCTATCAGCTAAAGCTCATGTGGTTTAAACAATATTTAAGATGTCGAAAATCAGTAATTGACACATCTATTCAAGCCTACATGCCTGTGGGCGAGTGTATCCCTCCCGACACATTCGTGAAATTTTGTCTTCCATGTTGAACGAGGAGACAATTGCAAAATACAACACTGATCTTGTCAAGTTAGATGAAATCAAACTGCGTATGGGAGATGGCGTATTCTGGTATGAATTTAAAAGGTGGGGATACAATCCACTTGAAAAGTTTGAAAGAAAAAAGTTTACATTGCTCGTGGATTTAAGTTGTGAATTGGCCATTCAACCCGAAGATATATCAATTATGGAAGACAAGTACAAAGACGATGAAAGATCAATTACAAAAGAACAAAATGAAGAGGAAACAATTAATGAAGAAGCTGTTAACCCACATTCTGTTGATTTCATTGATTGTCCTATCATTGAATTTGTAATTAGGCCCGAAGATAGGAAAAAAGTCCACGTAGTTGAATTCAAATCGGAGGAGATATGCATATAATATCACATTGAAGATGACAGTGTTAAAATTTGTAGAATTAATGAAGAATGGAGCAAAGTTAGAAGAGGCAAATTGAGCAAGACATCAAAAGCGTTTTTCAAAGTTCCATGATGCCGAAACAACAAAATCAAGTTAAATGACTTTAAACAAAGCACTTATTTAGAGGCAACCCAATTTTTCTTCCATTTTATTTATTATATTTTCCAGTAATAGGATAATTTAGATTAGTTTTTATTATATTCAATTTTAGGGACTCATCATCCATACCACGTTTTCCCTTAGATTGATTACTTGTGACCAACTGTTTTAACTATAACCTTAAAATTTGATAATTTGTGACCAACAAATTTGAAAATACGTTACTGATTGATAAATTGTAGCCTATAATTTTTATCTGTGACCAATAAAATAAACCGTGACATTAAAGTTCGATAATTTGTGATCAACAAATTTGAAAATATGTGTCTGGTTGATAAATTGTAACTTATAATTTTTTTATTTGTGACCTATAAAATTTTTGATTTGTGATCTCGAATTAATCTGTGACCAATTAATTATTTAATACGTGATCAATAAATAAGTTGTGACATGTGATTATGTATCTGTGATCATTACTTATATAATCGTGATTTTATTATATTTAATTAATAAAATATAATTAATTAATTAATACTTATTTTTGCATTAATTAAATTTAAAACTGATTTTTGAATTATGCATAATTAATGTCTTAGTTGTGAATTTTTCTCAAATTAATTATTGATTTTGACTTGAGATTTTTAATGGATTTTAATCCAAACCTAACATGGGCTAAATGTGAAAAACCCTTTAAATAAATTTCCTTATGGGGAAGAATTCATAAATTAGGGTTTAAGTTTCAACAATTCAAAATTCAAGTTTTAAATTTAAAAAATACAAAAATCAGGTATTTAGCTAATTAATTAAAAATATTTATTATTTAAATATAATAAATTCAATGAATTATATATATATATAATTTGGTCACAATTATCTAATCAATTAATCAAAAATTAATTTTCGATCACAATTTATCAAATTATTGGTCACAAATTTTATCTCGGTCGCAAATCAAAAAATTTATATGTCAAAGACTATTTCTCGAACACAAATCAAAATCTCATAGGTATCATATTATTCATCGGCCACTAATTGAAAATTTTATTAGTCACAACTCATTTATTCATTGCAAATCGATCACAACTTATCAAATTATTGGTCACAACTTATTTTTTGGTTAGAAATCAAGAATTTTATAGCCTTTATTCATCGATCACAAAATTAAAATTTTTATTGGTCACAACTCAATTACAACTTAATAAATTGTGAGTCACAGTCACAATTTTTAGGTCGCATATTATTTATTTGTCAAAAATTAACCAATTATTGAGTAGAGAGATGAGAGAATGGAGAGGAGATGGGAGAAAAATTGATTTTAGGGTTTGAATAGGGGTGTGTATATAAATTAATTAATATTGCTATTAATATTAAATATTAATTTATAATAACTAAATGAATATCTGATTTTTAAAAAATGAAGCTTCCTGCCTGATTCTTGAATATTTTGATTTTGAAAAGTATGGATTTGCGTAATTTTCCCTTTCCTTATTTCGGTCCAATTAATTGAGTTTGTAGACAACAACTTGATCAGGAAGCCCAGTATCTACAAAGAAACAGACAGGCTCATTTCAAAATAAGAATCGGCCATAAACATGCCACGTAATTAACACGCTTGACTTTCCCGCCAATTCCCGTTCCCGCGCCCTAATTTATACACTCAACCGGCGTAGCCCCAGTTGCGTACATCGAGTTCCAAATTCTGTTTCAGAATTACCTTTCAAAGCCGAATTTTGCAAGAGAAGGAAGAAATCATGGCGGACCAGAAAATCACCGAATACGAGCGCAAAAGATTGGAAAACATTAAACGGAATGATGAAATGCTTGCCGCCCTCAAGATTCAATCCAGAATCAACGATCTCTCCGCCGTCAATAAGCGTCAAAGGTCTTTCTTTATGTGTTTGTAGTACAAGCGTATATATTCATATGAGTGTGTGGTTTTTGTGTAAATTTATTTCCGTTTATATGTTGCATATGGCCATTTAAATTGGGATTGCATCAAAAATTATGGATGAAGGATTTCTTAATGTTAGAAGTATATATGTAAACATGCGTTATTCTTTATAAACAAGTGTTTAATCGCATAGAATTTTGGTCAAAAGGTTGCTGCTTCATCTGTATATTTGTTATTTACAATTGAATTATGTGAAATTTTATGGCAGAACCGAAAGTAAATCATACAAAAAGAGTCCAACAAAGAGTTTGAAGCCTGAAACTCCAGTCGTCCTACGTCGTTCTCTCAGGACCCGTGGGGTGCCACCAGATGCAATCTCTGCCTGTGGGCTCAAAGATGATTACGATGAAACTCGAGTTAGTGAAATTTTGAAATTGGATTCCTCTCCTGTAAAGAAAGTATCCCCTCGAGGACCAGGGCCCCTTGCTATGAGAGATGCATACAGTAGTGATGATGCCTTGGATCAGAAGCTTATCCAAACTATTTCAGGATTTTCTAAGAAATTTCAGTTGAGTGAGAGTAATAAGTCTCCTTGTGATTTAGTTAAGGGTGTGGAGAAAAACGAGGATTTTGAGGCACCAAAAATGAGAAAAATGGCGAGTGGTTCAGTGAAAGTGGAGGCACTGAAATTGGAGCCAAAGAATATAGCTAGGGTGGTTCCAGGGAGAATTATAGATGTGCGGTTTTTTCCTACTGCCGATGTGACAATGGTTGCTGTGGGGAACAAATTTGGAAATATCGGGTTCTGGAATGTAGACATAGAAAATGATGATGGTAATGGGATTTATGTGTATCGCCCCCATTCAGGGCCAATTTCTGGGATTGTCATCGATCCATTTTCCATGTCTAAGGTAAGGATGCATTTTTTTCTAGTTTATGGATTATTGTCTCGAAGTATATGGTATTTAAATTATTATAATGCTGTTTAACTGCATTAGTTTTTAATTTGGCTAGAAATGTGGAAGCGTGTGTAGGACAATATTGCTTATTCTGTAGGGTACTGAAGTTTCAATGTGTTTGTTTGCATGGATTCGTAGAATATGGCTTTTGATTAGGAATAAGAAGAAAGTTAAACTTCAATATCAGTGTTATGTAGAATTCCAATTCCTTGTTCTGAACTCGATACACACAGATTCAAGCTTGGAGTTCTTTGTGGGAACATATGCTTAATTCGAAATGATATTATTGAGATAGGTCCTCACCAAATGGTATTATTTTGAAGTTTCTGTCTTAAAAATTTAAAGGAACAAAGTTTGTGTCAAAATTGTTCTGTCCTTGTACTTCAAAAAGAAAAAAACATTATTGTTGTTAAGAACCAAATATTTAGCGTGGATTGTCCTGCATGCCATGTACTTCACCCTATTGCGTGTCTGGATTAATGTTTCACAATGATGCTAGACACTGTACTTATAATGTATCTATCTGAGGCACTCATAACAAAATTCTGAACCATCCAGTCATTGAGTATCATGGTATATTTATGTAATACATGTGTGCATATATTGGTGATGCACTGAGTTGGGCATGTGAATATAATGCATGCAGATGTTCAGTTCTTGCTACAATGGCTTTATCAGGTTGATGGATGTGGAGAAAGAGGTGTTTGATTTGGTATACTCCAGTGAGCATTCAGTATACTCTATATCTCAAAGTCCGCATGATACGAAATCCTTATATTTTAGCGAGGGGTATGGAGGGATCAATATGTGGGATTTGAAAGCAGGAAAATCTTTGTCATCGTGGAATTTGCATGATAATAGGATTAATACCGTAGACTTCAATTCAGAAAACAGTAATATCTTGGCTACAAGTTCCACAGATGGAACTGCTTGCATCTGGGATTTGAGACACATGAGTGCAGATAAGCCCCAGTCCTTGAACACTGTTTACCATAAAAGTGCTGTGCATTCTGCTTACTTTTCACCTTCGGGAAGATTTCTGGCAACAACAAGGTTTGGAATTTTAATACTTCATTGCTCTTTTCTTTTCCTTGGTTGTGTTTTAAAAATTTAGCATATCAGTTTTGCAGATAAAATGCTTAATTTCTTCCTTGAAGATTGTTTCTTCATCTTTCAGACGCTAAAAGTAATGAAATCTAATTTTCTTGAAATGGTCAAATTATTTAAATCATCTTTTAGTTACTTTGATCTTAAAGGGTTTTCATGTCCTGATATCTATCTGCGCACAAGATGCAATGAAAGTGGTTTTTAATACACTTTCTTCATATAGATCAAATCAATCATATGCTACTGCTCTGTAGATCCATAAAAGGTAACTACAGGGTTCTTACCATATCGAGTGGAACTTGTAGTTTCTACAAGTGCGTAAGCTGCAAGAATAGATGTCATAAGTTTCTCTATATCCATGTAAAGACATTGATCTGGTGTGAAGCATCTTGCGCATGTCACAGAAATTGTCTTTATCAATTTATTTCTTTTCCTTTGACTAGTTGTTTAAAGGATCAGAATTTTTGTTATTTCTCTTTGTGCAGTGTTGATGACAAAGTTGCCTTATCGACTGGGGAAAATTATGAGGACACATCTATGGTATACCATGATAACCACACAGGCAGGTGGATTTCCACTTTCAGGTATGATTTATCCCCTAGATACAGAGTTATGTATCTACTTAGCTGTTACATTAGGCACACTTCTTGGTGTTCTGCTGTTTGTGTAGTTCTCTTCGCAAGTAAAGGTTCTACATTCATTCTTAGTATATCCTTGCAACACTACATTCGTTTTGTGAAACAAAAGCTAAGTTGGGAACTATTGGGTTTTCTTGCTATTTCTTTGATGTTTATGTAAGATCCATGCAGCAATTCATTGTACCTAGGAGAATAATATTGAAGTGGATAATGTGAAATAATCACATCCATCTGAGTGCATTTTGAGATTTTTATATCATATTTTTGTTGTCATTTGAAGGATATCAACCACTCATCACATAAGAGCCTTTTAAATTTATTGGGTGTGGATGGCGATTTATATGATCTAGGGCAAGTTGGATCTTATGTTTTCAGCTTTCCCTCTGCTAATATGATGCCCAATCCTGCTGCTCATATTTTGATTACAGCGACAGACATTGTGCTGGTCTTTTCGTGGGAAAGAATGTTATATTGAAAAATGTTGGTGCGGTAAATGTAAAACCATTAATTACACTATATATTTCAGATTATTAGTTTGAGCTCTTCCCATGAAGTGCAAGCTTTTATGGTAGGCACGTGATAAATCCATGCTAAATTATACTGCAAACTTGAGGCATCCATACTTGAGTGGAATGTTCTCTCTGTTATTTATTATGTCGAAATCTTCATCAACAACCATTTTTTAGCTTTTTCCCCCACTTCCTGCCAATGCATAATGAAATTCTGGCTGTGATCCAGCATTGGTTGGAGACTGGATATTCTTCTTATGCTTCCATAGACTATAGTTGTTCTGCATTTGAGTAGGTGCATGCATGTGTCGTAGTTCTATGTTGTTGCCAAATGACTAGTAATGAAATATTTATGCAACATGCTGTATCATTTGATATTGAGGATTAACCATTAACAAAACTTGTGGTATGTGCTTGAGGAAACAGAGGTAAATGGGGCTGGGACGATTCATCTGTCTTCATCGGTAATATGAAAAGAGGAGTTGATATTATTTCTGTGGCCGGAAAGAAAATTGTGTCTACTTTACAAAGTGAGCTCATATCAGCTATTCCATGCCGGCTTGATGCACATCCACACAAGGTTGGAATGCTTGCAGGGGCTACAAGTGGAGGTCAGGTTTATATTTGGAGTTTGTGACGAGAGAGAGTGGTATGAAAGCATATTAACATTTTACCTTTTGATCAATGTGTTGCAGTGTACATTATGAAACTTTGGAGGTTCTTACTGAGCTGTTTCCAATTTCTTTCTTTGTAGGCAGGCATTTTGCAGTGGATGGTTTATTCAGTTTATTATGATTACTCAAAAGTTGAGTTTTTTCTTTCAATCAACCAATCTATACATATGTTATTAATGGATCAATACAATTAAAATGATATGCTGATTCTTGTTATAACGCGATTGAACAAATGTTAGGTGAAATTTCACAAGCATTCGGAATTGTTGACAAGTAATAGTTTAGTTAGAAAGAATATCATCCCAAAAGGATTAAGCTTTAAATTGAATTGTATCAACTGGATATCAAATTCGAATGTACGTGTTATTCTACTAATTATATATAAGGGTTGGTTTATAGGAATTTATGGGATGAATGACTTGGACATATGAATTCGCACTATCTCTTTTGAGTGAAGTTAAAACTTATTTTTAACACGATCCGATTGTATAAGGTGATGGACTCTCTCTTACTTCTTTTTGTACCCCAAAACGGATAGGTTTGATCGCTCAAATATTATTATACGGCCAACTGATAATGAAGCACAACAGATGGCGTACACTTGAGTGACAAAGGTGACTGGTTAGGTTGACTTTCTTTTCCTGTCTTGTTCGGACATACGATTCCTACGAAAGATCAAGTTGGTGAGTGAAGAGGCTCTTCGTGAAGTGGTTAATGACTTGAGGTAATAGTATCTCGATCAAACAGTTGACAAAGAGGTACAACAAGGCCACTTCTGTCCATCGCCCTTCTCATGGAGCTGTACATGGACGACGGGCGCAGGGCGGACAATTTCAAAGCGGACCTATATGTATAGACGTGACAACCCCCCCCCCCCCCCCCTTCTTTACAGTACGTGTGATTCTTATGGCCCGCGTGCGGCTAGGAAGATTGATCGCAATCGATATTGGCAATTGAAGGAGTTTCATGCTTGCTCATCAATCAGTGCGACTACTCTTCTAAAGCTATAGGTTGAGGTCAAAATTATGGTATACAACTCTGGAAGAGGGGGTAAATTAGATTTCCATAGCAAGCTTGTTTCGCGGATGTATTGAAGTATGCTAAAGTGTATTGCCTCGACTTGGAAGATTCGGGCAAACATGAATCACAACAGGCGCCTCCAGTTGTTACGAAATCTTTCGAGAATGATGTTGAAATCATATTGGCTGATCGAGAGGTTAGACAGAGGGGTGCTCCTCCTTGCACTCAATATTTGATCAAATGGAAGGGGCTGCTCGAGTATAAAGCTACTGAGGAGAATGAAGAAGATTTGTGGAAATTGTAGAAGTAAATTTATTCTTATAAACATAATTAGCCCATGGTAGGGATTAGAATCATGATTTTAATTTATGTCAAAGTAACCACACATTTCATGCAAATCACAATTTTTCAACCACAAATTTCATCAACTTTTATCAAAATTTACTAAAAAATTGATTTTAATCCTCCACCAAACAGGGCTTAATGAGGCAGTGTATATATAGTCGTAAACTAAACTAATGAGGAAGAATTTACCACAGATTTGTTGTCATGCAATGGCCAAAAATCAGAAAAAGAAAATGCCAAAAAGGAAGAGAAAACAAAGTATTCTTGAATAGACTAAGATGCCAAAACAAAAGATTTATTAGATTAACAGAAAACTGAAAACTACAGTCACCTGGCCAGGCCAAGCCATTTCTGCAATAACATAGACTTAAGGGTTAAATCAGCTTTCTTGAATGGGCTACTGCTTTGTCTCCTGCATGTAATGGATTCTCCCTTCCTCCTAAATATCCCATGCGATGAATGCGTAACTTTCAAGCCATAATTTTACATACAGAGAGAGAGAGAGAGAGAAGCATATATGGATGCAGTGGAGATAATTTATGGAAGCATATCAGTTCTGAAGCGGTACAGGGAGAAAGAGAGAAGGCCATATCACAGACGCTGCACCTGTGAACTCCACTATTTAAAAAATGTGTACGCCAGTTATAGTGCCTGTTTTCAACACAAAAATGTTTGAGAGAAGCTACTTGTACAGGGGGAGGGGACGGGGTGGTTTTCGTTGACGACCACACACACATGGGGTGGCTGGGTGGGTAAATTTTTCTTTTTTTATAATCACAATGGGGTCCACCGTTGTGAGTGATTGTCAACCATTTCGGTCAACCATGGCTGTACAAATGGAATTGCTTGAAATGTTATTACATTCACCAAGAAACTGTCGTGTTGCAGATACTCTTTGTTCGTACAAGCTTCTTCTGTATCTCTCCTTAATTCATTTGAAAAGAATAGAGAATATTACAAGAATGTTCTACATTAATGAGGAAAAAGTTGGGATTTTACAAGCATATGTTTAATTAGTATAAGTTTCTGTATCACGCTCTTGATTTGGTGAGCCTTGAGATCATGAATTTTTTCTACTGTAATGAGAATGTTTCCACGATTCATGTTCACGTTCTTTATTAACATGTTCGTTAGGGAGGATTAGATGGTAAGTTAACAGTCAACCCCATACCTCAATACTTTTCATGATTAATCTCCAACTCTTCATTTTTCTGTTATTTAAATTCAAAAGATGTAATGGTCGAGTTGAATGCATATTTACTAAGGAAAATAGTCGAAACAGATAACTGTCACTTCAAAAATATTAAATTATCCTTTTAGCCAAGCCAATAAAGTACTTCTAAAGAAAAAAGAAAATTAAAATGACCAAATTTCACTTTGACCTTTGAAGAATTAGGATATATACAAGCCACAATGTTTGCAGCAAACATGAGATTTCCTACTATCCATGAGCAAGAATGTACATAAGGATGCATATTTGGTACATATATAATATATAGTACGAGACACATTGCTACATATATAGTAGGAAACAAAAATATACAGCACAAATAGAAGATTTTAACTTCATTTTCTTCTCTTATTTAGTGTAATCCAATCTAGATATTATCCTGAGACGACTAAAGAATAAGGCTACATATTTCTGTTTATTAGTAACTCCACAGGCAATCCAAATCTGAAATGATGGGGCTGAAAGAAAGGCCCTCAAAATCATCCAATGACTTCTCCCTTTCTGTTTCTCCTTTCGAAGCCACAGTAGTCTTCTCATTAGCCATTTCCATGCCAAGTAGGGCCGTGTCTTGGAGATCATTGAGCATAGTATTTGTCGTCAAGAATTGTCCTATCTTGTAAGTAGTCCTATCGGGATCTAGTATTCTTTGGTTTTGTGCTACAATTCTTAAGCCAGTTCGATCAAATTCTCTTGAGGGAAAGGTTGTACGAGGCTTCAACATCGAACTGATCATATCTTGGTGCTGGAAAGGAAGATCTAATGATGCTTGACATGGAAAGGTTGAATTAGGAATACCAATTTGATTATAAGAATTGGGATTTGGCTCTGGAGTTGCTGAGGAAGAATTTTCTTTGATGGATTCACCGTCTTCATCAGTTGTAAAGCTTGAACTAGGTCTATGAGAAACATCAATCAATGGTGGCAGTGCAGGGCTACCCAATAAATGTTGTTCCATAAAAGAGTCCATTCTTGACAGTTCTGCTCCTGGATGATTTCTGTTGAGAACTCCTGTGTTCTTGTGAAAAATTCTGCAAACAGCCCATTCTTCCTGGCATTACATGGTATTAATTAAATGAACATTGGAATTATATGCAAGAAGTTAGCAAGATGAATGTAACATGACGGGAAGAATGTTTAGATGAAGTGATTCAATTTCAGAGTACATAGAAATCCTATTTAAAATCTTGTCACCCCCATTTATGAAAGTTATACACATTTTTTTTGAAGTTGTGTCTTCAACACGTCCCATTGTGTGCAAAGCCATGTTCTTTTTGTCTTTTTTATACAAAAGTTTAGACACACAATGTTCACAAATGGATGAGAGCAACCCTCGAACTTTATTAAGATATCTACGTACCATGTTGAATTTCTTAATTTAAAAACTTAAACTTTTAGACGAGACAACTAAATACAAATGAGAAAGCAGCAAATATACCTTTGCTGTCATAGGAAGGCTGTAACTGCAAAAACTTCCTTCAAGTCTGTATTCATGCATGACCCAATTAGTTTTCTCTCCTTTAGGAGCTCTTCCTGTGTAAAAGACTAGGGTTTTTTTCATCCCAACAAGATATTTTTTTCCCTTGTAGATCTCCTTATCTTTTCCAGTGGCTTTCCAGTATCCTGATTCTGTTGCTCTATTTGTTCTCATGCCTGTTGTGTATTTCCTATCTTTCTTGCAAAAGAACCATTCTTTTTCTCCCATCTTTTCCTTTTCTGCACATTCAACAAACGCGGCATGGCATATGAAAGTGCTATTTCTGAAAGAGGACGCGAATAGCTGGGAAAACATGGTATAAAAAATTTATTATTTATTTTTATAATTGCATAATTTAATTTTAAGGAAGCTGTTTAACATTAAGTTAATTGCTTGTTTATATTTTGTATTAGAATTTTGAAGCATGCAATCCTCTTCTTGGTTGCTATGGTTTGCCCACAAAGAACTCACACTAAATTATTAGCACAGCCACGAAGGCAGAAGAGAATAAAGAAAAACGGGAAGTGCAAATCACAAAGATAAGCAGCCGATTTTCCACAAAAGAGAGGGAGTCAACAGTACACAGTCACACCCAAAACAAAGGCGAGGGCAGCATATAGGAATGTTAGGTTATAGTAATGGGTCAAACCCAATGTAGGTAAACAAGTGGGCTAGATATCACTAAGTGGGCCATTATAAACCGTCCAAGAAGAGAGGAAATGGACCATGAGCAATACTAACTAAATAAGGCAATTTCCAATGATCCACTTGGTTTTAGGGTTGGGTCGTCTTCATTTGAGGTGTCGATATTCCGTTCATCATTTGGTCGTCGTCCGAAATAGAAATACTAGCATTTTGGAAGTTTGCTTGTGAACTGCAAAGAGACACTACTAGTGGAGACTTTTTTCCACTTAATTGAAATGCCAAATCATTTGAATTTTAACTATTTTTTTCTCACATGTATATGTAGCCCACAGTATTATGTAAGTTGCATTAGACAATTACAGAAGAAACTAAATTCCAATAGTGCTTAGTGTTACTAGTGCATGTTTTGTACCCAACTACATTTTATGGCCAGGAGCAGGGAACTAATTTTATTTATTTTTTATTTTTTTATTTTTTTAACTCTAGACTGTTACATACAGAAGAAAAAAAAATTGTAAATTGATCAACCACGTTTATGAAATAATAATAATAATTCAATTACCATAGTTTCCTTTCATAATTAGAAAGTCTTTAATTTTAGTCGTACAAGCAATATTTAAACATTTTGCGAGGAATGGCAATTAGAATTGACTCATATTCAGATAAATTTATTATTTTCTTTATGGCGTGGAGCATATTTGACCTAGTTAAAGACCCATGCAAAAATCAACCTTTTTCCAGCATGTAACTGCAAATGAAATCCAAGAAACGACTTTTTAATTATTTATTTTTCTTTTAAGCAAGGCCAGACATACTTATTCTCTTAACAGATTCCTTTCTTAGAATACAACTAGCTTGGCACCCTTTGATGTGTCATAATCGAGTCCATTGATTTGAATAAGTAATATTGTTAAAATCAATAGTAAAATGATGTATCATGTCAAAGAACGTAAACAAATCTTTCAACCATGGTGTAACTTGTAAGTGTAACAAAACTGTCTTTCTTAATATTGTCTGATTCTAACCAATTTTTTTTGCCAAACCTGCACTGAAATCTGTATTCAGCAGAAGAAGCCTGTAAAAAGCTTTTTTTTTTATATGCTAGACCAAACATCTCCATGTTACTTGTAGTCTAGCATATTTCTCTATCTCAATATCCTAGCCAACCTTCCATATGAAATGTGTCAAAAGCCATGTTTTAATTTCTAGACAATTCTAGATTATACAACAGAGTATAATGAACAAAATATCTCATTCTCAAATTTTTTTTGGTAAGATTTTAGTTGATTTTGTAATTGGCAAATTCTGTTAACAAAATAACCTAATTTGATAGATTGTAAAAGTTCATGGAGTTATGTGCAATTTATTTAAAAGTTGGTTATTAGGTTTAAGGTTTCAAGTTTGAAACAAGGAGGAAAACGGCCCGAATTTTCGCTAAACTGTCGCCAAGGGTTGTCTCGAGCTACAAAAGCAAAAATATCATCGCTAGACCGTCGTCCCTCCTTCGCTCAAGCAACACCTTGTCGCTCGACCGTCGCTAGCTCTTCGCTCGAGCGATAGCTTTATATGGGAAATTTTATTTTCGCGTTTTAAAGACTTTCATCTTGTGTGAGTGTTTTGGTCAGAAAAACATTAGATTCAATATCCAAATACCAAAAATCAAACTTCCTACATATCTGCCAGAGGTGCTGAAGATCGAGGAAGACGTTCCTATCTGTGAAGAACAGGTTGTTCTTCGTGATCTATGGGAAATCGACGATTCTACCAAGTTAGGTGATGTTGCAGGATAGCGTTGGTTATTACAACTGGAATTGGTGTAAGGGAGCACAGAATTCAGGAAGGCTGAGAATTGCAATCAGGAGATTAGATCATGTCGTGTCGTATCTGGTAGACTGTAAGTACAGAATCGTTTATAATAGATTGAATGGAAAAGTGCCCAAAGTTTTTTTCAGTTGGATTTCTCCATGAACAATTTATGTGTTCTTTACTGCTTTATTATTTATTATTTATGATATGCAAACTATGGTATTTTAATATAGGATAATTTAACTTGCATGATTAACTATCTAGATAAGAACTAAAAGTGACTTGTTGTTTAATTCGTGATTGTTTTTAATTCCGCATTAAATACTTATTCACCCCCCATCTAGGTATTGTTCGGGTCAGACTGTGTGTTTTTCAATTGGTATCAGAGCTTAATTTTGATTTTTGACCCTTATTTGATTTAGTCTAGATGAGTAGTTTTTTGTCTATCCCGCCATATTTTAATTACAGTAATTATGCATACTAGAAAGTTCGAATACGGACTTTTCTTAAGGTATTGGATGAACGTATATGAATTCGTGTGCAAAATGGGTGGACTCCGCCTACTACAATTGTTGAAGGTGTAGTTACACCCACTGATATTTCTTTATGGACCAAAACAAACTTGGATGAATGTAATTGAAATAGTAAATGTTTGCATGTTTTGTTTATAGCTGTGTCTCCTGAGAAATTTAGAAGAGTGTCTATGTGTGAGACAACGAAATAAGTTTGAGATATTTTGGAGATAACCCATGAGGGTACTAAAATTGTGAAAAACTCCAAATTGCAAATGTTGACGTTTAGATTTGAAGAATTTAGGATGGATGATGATGAGAGATTTGATGAGTTCTATGTTAACTTGTACGATATTGTGAACTCTAGTTTTAATCTAGGCAAAAGGATCCCCGAGTCAAGAATCGTTCATAAGGTTCTTAGATCCCTACCTGAAAGGTTTAGACCTAAGGTAACTGTAATTGAAGAAAGTAAGGACCTAGACAACGTTAAAGTAGAAGAACTCGTAGGATCCCTCCAAACTTATGAAATGACCTTAGCACAGCCTAAGACATGAACATTGTTAGAGAAGATGAGAGTGAGTCCACTGACTCTGAGATACTTAGGGACGAAATTGCATATTTTGTTAAAAAATTCCAGAAAGTTATGAGGAATAGGAGAAAGCCTCAGGTACAGAGTAGTGAAGTCTTTAATAAACTCTTGAGAGGTAGACGTGAGAATAACACCTCTAGGACTCCCACTAAGAAGACTCAATATGTCCAATATCATCAGTGCAAGGGCTATGGTCACTATAGGAATGAATGTCCTAATCTAAATAGGAGCTCGAATACGGAAAGGCGTAAGGTTTTAGCAATGACCATGAATGATGAGGAGTCAGATTCATGTTCTCAGAATGAGGCATCTGGTGATGATGATGAATAAAAATTCATGGATTTCACCTGTGAGATTGAGGATGGGAAAGGGGAGAATGAGAGTAAGCTGTCCGATGGAGAGTCTCATAATGAAATGAACATTCACGGGTCTTATCGTGAGTTGTTTGACGAGAGTCTCAAAATCAAGAAGGTAAACAAAGACGTTCTGAAAAAGGCGAACGAGCTTGAGGTTGAACGTGAAAAATTGCTGAGTGACCTTCAGGACTCGACCAAGAAAGTGAGTGAGTTGAAGCTCGTCAATGAAAACTTGGAGATTAAAGTTAAGTCATTAACTTCTGATCTTGGAGAATCTAATGCTCAACTCCAATCATTCATGAGTGGCTCGCATAAGCTGGATAATCTACTTGGGATAAACAAACTTGCAGGTGACAGGCATGGTTTGGGTTATGTTTATTACCATGATGCTACAGCTAGTACATCCAAGACCATGTTCGTTCCTGCCACGAACAAAGCTCGTGAGATTGCTTATCTGAAATCTAAAGGTAAGCATGCCATTGGATCGAGACATACCGAATAGCATAGGATCAATCGTCCTACTTATCGGCATCAACCACTGAGCAAGTTTGAACCACGATTCATTCCCACTTGCTACCACTGTGGTGCACTGGGACACATTCGACCTAAGTGTCGTAACCATGTGAATAGAAGTAAAAATCTAGATCTCACTAGTAAGGTTGATTTTCTTGCCAATTAAGTCAGTCATTTAACTGAGATGATGACTCTGTTAACTTAATCATCTTCTGCTTCTAAGAAAGTTTGGGTCAAGAGAAGCGACCTCGAAGGTCGTGAAAATGGTAGTGCTCCTAATGGTAAGGGCACTCAAATTTCGTCTTGATTTGATGTTTAGATGCATACATGTGCGGTTAATTGTATCCCTTCATTCATGCATATATTCCACTTTTTTTGCGCTTGGTGCATTCATGTTTTTATTAGAAAAATAAACAAAATCGTTTTCTTTTATTGCTTTAGTTTAAAGTTTTGCTTCAAAAAAAAAAAAAAAAATTGAGAACAAAAGGAGTTTTATTTAGAAATTGGTTTTACATCATAACATACAATACACTTGATTTTGTTGGTTCTAATCAAGAGCGAATTTGTTTGGTGAGCTGTAATATAATTTTCATTGCTAGCTTATGATGCTTATGTAGTATTTAATATAGGTCTCTTTATATACCATCTGCACTGCATATACTATGATCTTGACAGTGAGACTCTATCGCGTGTGTGAGATTTGGGTTGACTGTCACATGTTAGTAGGGTGACTTTGAACATGAATTGACCATTGTTATTAGACCTAAGATCGATATTACCCCTACATGAATCAATACCTGTTTGAAAAAATAATTATAAGGAACTCAATATCTTAATACTTCTTTTCGGAGCCTACGTGGCTTGAATAATTAAGCCTGCGGTTTTTCATAACTTGATGCCTATGGTCATCTGACTTAGATTAACCGACCTAAAGCTCGTCACAAGAGTCATGTTAGTTGTTTAATGGAAAGAAGTTTGTACTTAAGATGAAAAAAATATATGAGTATTCCTATTGAAAGTTGTTATAAAAAGAAAAAATATTTGTATTGTAAGTCGGGGAAGAAAAGAAATTCTTCCTTAGAAATGAGCTTTCATATGTAGGTTCTAATGTGCTATATGGTTTGACTTTCATAAGTAGAAAAATATACTTATTAGCAGTGATATTTAGCATGTCATTTCTCACAAAATTAAGGTATGAAGTCCTACTGCCAGAGGATCAGTGACACCTAACACATATGAGTCACGTATATCATTTACTTCATGGGTGCGTTAAGTTGGAATTGTTCGAAAGTTTATTGTTCACTGTATATGCTTGTGATTGCTTATACCTACATTATTGAGATGTGTGATTTTGGTTTGTCCCTTATAATTTTGTGACAAAAAGGGGGAGAAGAATTTTGAATTGTGAAAGTGATTTGAATTAATATCATATTTTTTAGTTGCATTTATGATTTGCATTTTATGTCTAGAGTGGTCGTTGGGTGAGACATAGATACATTTACACACTTTTACACATTGATATCCTTTTGTATCTTGAGGGGTCGTTGATGTGAGATATAGATACATTACCTACTGCTTAAACACATTGAGAGTTTGCAGTAAGGGAAAGCACATGCATATTTGTTTGAATTCAGTTTCACTAAATTAAGTTTTTGATGTTTTTACAGTGTTAATGTCTCGTTTTGGTATGTTGGATTGCATTGATACTATGTTTTAATTTAACTTGTGATTTAAAAACTAAAAAATATGCTATTTGAGTTACAATTGGTTAAATGACACTTACAAGTAAACTGTTTAAATTGTGATTATCTTTGATACTGTTTTTCACACATTTCACACTGATATTTGAATTGTCTATTTCAAGAAACAGGCACTGCAAAGCTCGTTCAAGATAGTCTGTAGTTTAGGTTGTGTCATTGTTTTAAGTCTGTAACTTTTATTTTGTTATTGTCTTGACATAGATTAGTGTTTTATCACAGAATGCCAAATAGGGAGTTTGTTAGGTTTTAGTTGATTTTATAATTGGCAAATTCTGTGAACAAAATGACTTAATTTGATAGATTCTAAAAGTTCAAGGAGTAATGTGCAATTTGTTAAAAGTTGGTTATTAGGTCTACGATTTCGAGTTTAGAACAAGAAGGGAAACAGCGCGAATTTTCGTTAGACTATCCCCAAGGGTTGGCTCGAGCTACAAAAGTAGAAATATCGTCGCTAGACTGTCACCCCCTTCACTCGAGCTACACCCTGTCACTCGACTGTCGCTAGCTCTTCGCTCGAGTGACAGTTTTATACGGAAAAATTTATTTTCGCGTTTTAAAGACTTTTTTCTCGGTCCATTGATTTCTTTACCTATCTATATATACTAGAACACGTACACAACATTTTTTGGAAGGTTGTAAATTAAGAGAGCTTCATATGTGAGAGATCTATTCATTCCATCATTCAACATTCATCTTATGTGAGTGTTTTGGTCAGAAAAACATCATATTCAATATCCAAATACTAAAAATCAAACTTCCTACATATCTGCCAGAGGTACTGAAGATCGAGGAAGACGATGAAGTTCCAGTCTGTGAAGAACGAGTTGTTCTTCGTGATCCACGGGAGATAAGCGATTCTACTAAACTAGGAACTGCTGCAGGATAGCGGAGTTTCAAAAGATATTGCAGTTGGAATTAGTGCAGGGGAGCACATAATTCAAGAGAGCTGTAAGAATTGCAGTCATGAAATCAGATAGTTCGTGTCGTCGTCTAGTCTGGTAGACTGTAGGCATATAATTGTTTATAGTGAATTGACTAGCAAAGTGTTCGGAGTTTTTTCCAGTTGGGTTTCTTCGTGAACAATTTTTGTGTTCTTTACTGTTTTATTATTTATTGTTTATGATATGTAAATTACGGTAATTCAATATAGGATAATTTGACTTACATGATTAACCATCTAGATAAGAATTAAAAGTGTCTTGGTGCTGTTTAATTCGTGATGATTTTTAATTCTGCATTAAATATATATTCACATTCCTCTAGATATTGTTAGGGATGAACCGCGTGTTTTAGTCATGTCCAATATTGTCATTCAATGGTCTTGAACAAGAATTCCACTATATGTATGCTTCACAAATTAAAGAAACTTATCATAATTTATTAATTCAATTTTCATATGTTCGCTTTTAGCTTCTGTTTGATCTAAATTAAAATCTCAAATTAAAGTTAATAATTAATTTTAACCACACATTTTATGGGAATCATAACTTTTCAACTACGTTTTATCAACTTTTATCAAAATCTATTAAAAATCTAATTTTAATCTCTACTAAACGGGGGCTTATTATCTGCCATGCACCAGAAATTAACACAAGTAACAAGTCAATACCCCTTTTTAAGGGGAAAAAAAAAAGAAAGAAACCAGCAAATTCATCCATGAAGCAAATATCTAGAGAGAGAGAGGGGGAGATTACTTGTTAAATCCCATGGCTCACACTTATTCAGATCAGCTTCTTCTATGACTATTGCACTGAATCTTCTGTCCAAAACTTTCTTCAAAAGATAATGAACAATGATCTCTTCGTCTGTGGGATGGAATCTGAATCCTGGAGGCAAATCCATATTAATTTGTTTAAGCAAAAAAAAAAAAAGCACTTGCAGAAGCTATTAAAACCCTAATTTATGAGGGAAAAATTTTGCTGGAAAATCAGTAAATAAGGAAATGAAAGTCTGGAAGAAATGGGATAAAGGAATTATATATAGATGGAAAGAATGAGGGGTTTAATTAAGTTTCTTGGGGAGAAGGAAATTGCAGGGAAACCGTTGGACTTTTACAAAATAAAAAAACAAGACTTCTGGTGCAAGTTTTACATCACAAGACAACAATTACTTTGGCTGTTGGCATGTAATATTGGACAAGACTAAACAGTATAATAAAAATATATTAGCTTATTTTCTCCCTCTAGATTGTTTAGTCTCAAGTAGAAAAATGGTTTTGTGGGATCTGGCCTTTTCAACTTATGATGTTGTCATCATGGTGATGATATTACATGGTTTCATGGATATTGCCGAAGGATATATTCTGTCTGAAGATACACGTTCATCCAACGTGTTTCTTCGTGGAATACTATGATGACTATATGTTTAGTCACGTCAACCTTTTTATCTTTGTTAAGAAATTTCAACACGTTCCTTTATATATAGATAAAATTTAGTTTCTTATGAGATTTTGGAGTTTGGAGACGTGAACGATTTCATAAAAATGATGATAGTGGAATCATCTCGTCAAAAAATTCAAATCGAAAGTAATTTATTTATTTAAATCTAGTTTTTAACATATCGTTAAAAAATAAATTAGATTAAAAGAAAATGTAATAAAATACGTTTTTGCTTAAAATTGACAAAAATATGAATATTTACATAACAATATTGTCTTGCGCTCATGAATTTATGAGACATCGATCGTGACAAGGACTCTAATTGAGTTCAGTTTAATTAATTATACAAATTAATTGAGTTTAGGTGTTCACTTTTAGAAATGGAGGAAACAAGCTTAAGATTTGCTTGAAAAAATCATTTTTCTCTTCGAGTTGAACGTTTTATGACGACAAGTACACGTCATGATTGAGTCATTTTTTAATTATAGTACTCTCAACTTGTTAATATTTTGGTTTGGAATATTTATAAGCAATCTCACATATTGATTACGATAATGATCATTGAAATTTTGAGTAGTTAATTTCTTATAATAATAGTCACTCAAATTTCCAGCAGGTTACACTGATGATCATTTGGTCAAAAAAATTTAAAGTTAAATTCTATGTGACGTCATTAAGTGTCAAATGTTAAGTGGCATTATTTATTATTCCAAATCAACAAAAATGTGTGGGTTTAACTTACAATTTAAGCCCAAAATATGATCAAAACTAAAGTCTCATTACATTTATTCATATGTGATAAGCCAATGATTTTTTCCCCGTATTTTAGAATACGGTTAACCAACATGTTAACTAATTGATTACGCTTCTTAGTTCTTAGAGCAAGTTCGGTATGTTTTTAAAATAAAAATAAAAGAAAAAGAAAAGAAAAATGCTAATTAGTGTACATAATTATTGTACATAACCCTCACATGCGGTGGAGCCCACAAAAATGTGGGCCCGCCGCATGTGAGGGTTATGGACACCCCTATGTGCAATAATTATATATACCATGCAAAGTCCGAAAAGAAAAAAAAAAGTGTTACCAAATATATTAATATAAATAATTTTTCTATTACTTTTAAATAAATAAAAAAGTTACTCTTTTAGAAAGTATCATTCTCCTCATTGACAAAATAATTAATTAATTACTTTTAAAATTATCTTTTTTTAGTAAATTTACTTCAAAAGTAGAACTTACCAAACATGCTCTTTAGGTAATAAAAATAAAGAAAGGGCAAAGTATTCCATTAGTGGAGACAGTTGGGTGTAACTTAGACAGGAAGTAGGGAAGAAAATAATTCAAAATATGCGACGTGTTGCCTAAATAGAGTCACATGTTTAATTTAATCTTATCTTAAGATTAATTACATATTCAAATAGTCAATAAAATTGACTTCTCTTTATGTTAGGTACAATCAGACATTAAGTCGAGGGAACTTTCTGACTTCTATATCTAAAATTTGTGCAAACTATCGACCATTTTTTATTTTATTTTTTTCCAATTAATATATTGACTAATGTCAAATTATTATCGAAGTTTATTTCATGTGGAAACAAAGTAAATTGAATTGTCCATATCGAATAGGTTAGATTGGTCATTATACTATTAATTTGAGTTTTAATTATTATTATTATTATTTTTTTATCAAAGAGGATACGATTCCGTAATTTGTCGAGTACATTTGATTGAAGTAGACAACAAACAAATTTTATCGTTTATCTTTCTTATTTCTATAAGTTCTTTAAACTAGGAAAATTGCCAAATCGATTACACAACACAATTTTCTTAAAATTACTTCTTTTCGAATTTTGTAATTCTGCCACAGGTTTGTTATTTTTTTGTGGGCCTGGTGGTTGGTTGGCATGGGCCTTTTGGGTAGGGTAGAAAGAGTAGGGCTTTTAGTGGGTCTGGCCCATGATCTGATCTGGGCTGCCTGAACAGTAGTAGTGGTAACATCACGACAATTTGTAATCGAGAGGAATCATAGCATTTTTGACATGTTTATTTTAAGTTACTTTTTTGTAATCATAATGTAGAAAATTAAATTATTTTAACAATAAACAGAGCGTTATTTCAAAATTAAGGAACATAGTTTTATGGTTGAAAGACAGGGCTTTTTTGTATTTTTATGTCACATCAATTATTTTATGGGATCACACAATTTTTTCTCATTTTTTTTAACCACACGTTCTCAAAAATTGATTTTCACTTAAAAAAATTGCCAAACAAGTTTTTAGTAGATTACATCCACGATATTTCTAGAACAAAGATAGATATCATTTCATCACACGTCCTAGTATAAAAATATGTGGTTGAAATTAATTATTTGCTTTAATTTATTTAAAATCTAAATTTTAATTTTCAACCTAATGAAAGCATGTATGCGTGTGGATTTAAATTATGTTTTTTTTTTTTTTTTTTGGTTGGTTCCCTTTAAGAACCTTAACCATACACTTTGCTTTGATTATGTACAAATCACGAGGCTAAGGGGCCCACGTTGATCAGTGATTATGCATAATAGAGAGGTAGTAATCAGTTCGCTGCAACCAAATGGTCCCCTTCTGAAATTTTAACAAAGAGGTTTTAGGCATTGAATTATGCTAAGTGTTTGTGTACCTCCTTTGTTGATATTTTGTGAAGATTTAAAAAGTATTGGACGGAAGAGTGTTTTTTTTTTTTTTTTAAAAATGTTCAATCATGAGTCGACACGTGGTACAATATCAAATAAGAGTAGGGATGTCAACGAGCCGAACCCGAGCCGAAAAAAAAAAAAGTTCGGGCTCGGCGCGAGCTTTTTTGTTCCAAGCATTTTTTGGCCCGAGCTGAGCCGAGCCCAGTCAAAAAAAATAAGGTTCGGCCCGAGTTTTTGGTCCGAGCCTTAGCGGGCCGAGCCGACCCCGGGTTGGCTCGATTTTTTTATTTTTTTTAATATCAAATCTACATTTTTTACTTAAAAAATTTAAAATTTGTACGGTTTATACGTATTATAAATTAAAGAAAAAAGCTCGGACTCGACTCGAGCTTTTTTGTGCCGAGCTTTTTTGGGCCCGAGCCGAGCCGAGCAAAACCTGGCCAAAAAAATGAGACTCGGCCGGAGCCTGGCTCGTTGTAACCGAGTCTGAGCCCGAGCCGACGAGCTTTTTCGCCATCCCTAAATAAGAGGTACATATAACATGATTGTTTAGGCATTACGTCTTAGGTGCAAAAAGGTAAAGCCCTCTCATTAGGAATTTGCACTATTAGATTTCTTAGAGATTAGAGTACGTATAGCATTCCCAACAATGGCTATCAGCCATCTTACCATTTTTGACCTCTATGTGGTGTACGAAAACATCACCAAGGAAACCAGATAAAGATGCTGAACAAAAATTTCGTTGCAGACTAAATCAACAATAATCTCAAAATCATTAATTACAAAATCAAAATGAAATCTCATCATAAGTGATAGTATAGTACTATCAGTGTTGTTGATGATGAATGTTTATGAGGGACCACTGACATTTTTACTCAAAAATGAACCTGTAATACAGATTACATTAAAATGGATCTGTACAGTGCTATAAATACTAAATTGGAATCCTGTGTTGTTACAAACACGTTTTCAAGATCGATAAATAGGACGCATTTTGAAATTCGAATTTTTTTTTTTTTTTTTTCCTTCTGAAAGGTAAAAAATGGTCCAGACAATTTGGATGTCAAGAAATTGACTAAGAACAATAAAATTTTGAGTGCAAAATTGAAGAATTTAAAAAAAAAAAAAAAAAAAAGGAGGACTTCCTATCATCAATTGTGGCAGTTATATATATTATATACATAGGAAGAATGGGGGGACAGAATTCTAATTTCCAGCACAAGAAACAAAAAAAAATGTTATTGTGTTAAATTTATGTCTATTAGTTATCCAGATTAAGACAAATCAGTCATGTTAAGCGTGATCGATGATTAAATTATTGATAGCTTAATCGAACTAGATTAATATTTTTTTTCCATAAGTGGTAGGCCCATCGCTAACCGCGTGCTTGAATTACAACCGTGAGTATTAATTGTGTAAAAACGCCTTCAAACTTTTAAATATTTGATTCACTTTTGAACACCCGATGACAATAAAAAAGAGAGAGACACACACATTTTCCGTGTGAAGTTATAGAGAGAATTGTGTCTTCCATTACCTAAAATATAATTTTTTTTTCACGTTATCTCAACCAACTTGTTACTAGAATAATGTCCACTTGTCCTAAGAGGGTCATTAGTATATAAAATAATTATAATTTTGAAATATATCCCTTTCCACTATTTTTTATTTTTTACAATCAGAATTTACCCAACAATGCACAGGGATAGTGATATTCAACTATTCAAGATTTGCCACCTAGGACATAGGACAGGGGACAATTTCCGTTAACTGATTGTCTGATTCCAACACATAACATGGGGCTATTTTGATCACTTTAAATCCTGTCCCATTAATCAAATTCTTCAACTAAACGATGATCATTAATTTTTGAAAAAAAAAAACGCGTAATCAAAAAGTATAATTAAAAAATTAGATTTAAGTGTAAGATATTTTATTATTTAAACGAGTGATTGAAAGTGAATATAAAAATTAAAGAATTTAGAAATAATAATTGTGTGGCTAAATTTTCTATTCGCAAGACTAAGACGTGAAATTAATAAATAATTTATGGTAAATTGCATAATAAGAATTATATAGTCTCAAACTATGTGTATAATACAATTTTTGAGTAAAAATCGAGACATTGCATGTTTCGCAACTTTTTATTTTTTATTTGATAATCATGACGTAATTTATAAAAACATGACCAAATTTTCGAAAATTTAAATTTAATCAAAAAATTGAAATTGAAAGTGTCATTAGTTTTTCTTTCCTCTCGATTCAGTGGCGAACCTAAAGTGGATCCTAGTGGGTCACGTGACCCACCAACTTTAAGGTTTTTTTTTTTTAAAATAGAATATGGAAATTGGGGTTAATTTGGATTGGAAATGTGCTATATTAATTTATTACTTAATTAAGAATGGCTTTTTCCTTTAATGCGTTTGGATTCAATTAGATTATTATTTTTTCTCAGAGAATCATATAACACGGTATATTTTCAACGAAAAATCGAGTGGAGTGAAAATGTTCATATAGTCAATCTTAAATTCAATTAGAATAAAGACTTTGTTGTTTATTGTTAATTTATACTATGAATTCTTCATTTGATTTGTGCTAAGAAAACCAACTCAAGTCTATAAAATTTAAAATGTTAATTGCTTAAAATAACTAGGTCGGGGCACAACCATATTCCTCATCTCCAACTCAAGAAAAGAGTGACTTACTCTTTTGTGTTGTGTGTTTGTGTCCAAATAATTTATTTACTACTTTTTGGACGACAACAAAAAAATTTGACTATGTTAGTATTATTTAGTAGAATTTGACGCTGCAGATATCTTGAAACTTGAAGATCAATTAGATACACATATTTTTAACATGCAAACTCACGAAGATTTTGGAGAATTACAAGACTTTAGTGATCTTGCACATAAGTTGGTTACGAAAAATAAACATGAAGTGTATTCATTAGTCTACAGGGGGAAGATTTTCTACCATAACTTATGTCAATAATTATTTGTACAATCGAATCGGAGATCAATAGTTAAATGATGGTTTGGTTGCATTATAATTATATTGAGAAGTGTATTTGACAATATTGAAAATGATATAATTGTGAAACGTGATTAAAGTATGAGAATGCGTAGAAAACAACTATAATAAGTTATCAAATACTTTAATTTTTTCAAAAAAAATTTACAAGTTTGATTATGTCCCTAATTTAAAATGTCTTTGCCGCGCGTTCTCGAATAGAAACCATGGTATGAAAACAACACTAATAATTGTAGATGAAATTGTAAAAATGTCCACTATTACATAATCATTTACAAAAAGAGTACGCACAAATGTTGACATAATTGACAAATAACGACTCCCATTTGTCAATTATGTCAAATGTTGTGTGTACTTTTATGTACACAGCATATTCCTTACAAAAGCATCTGAAATATGTTCAATGTTCATTTAACTATAATTTAGACCAAAAAACTCTAATTAGCAATTTTAAATTCCACCACGAGGACAAAATTACTCATATAATTAAAAATTTACTGGCCAATAATAACTGACACATAACATATTCTACTTATTTAAAAAAAAATACCACGTCAATTATGTATTAAATGCTTACTTCTTTCTATAATTGGGTAAATAAAACATTTATGAAATGTTGAGAACTACACTTTAAATGTCAAGAACTTTATAGAATGTAGAGAACTTTTATGTCCAATATGCAATCTTGTTCTAGATAAATGAAGTGTCAAGTGTAAAAGTTTAATCAACTCGCAATTTGGGTGAGATTAAATTTACTTGAAATGAAATTATATGATCTTCTTATGCCTTGGAAGCATATAATTATTTTTTAGTGTTAATGGCTTCTACTTAAATCTTTTTTCATTTTTCCCAAAATCATTGGTCAATACTTGATAGATAATGAAAGCAAATGAATCAATTAGGTGTTAGTTAGAATTAATGTAGGTTCTCAGGGCAGTTTCTCTTTTCAAAATTCGCGACAAATTGAAAAAAAAAATTGTTTCGTTTTTCATTAATGGTATAATAGATAATTTGATATCAAATTTGATTATTTTTGTAATAGTTATCAAAATAAAACACTTTTTAATTGACCAGCCTGAAATTTGACATTTTTATAAATTCCCCATAATTGTATTAGGTTGTGTTTGATATACATAGTTTTCTAGGGAAGTTTTCCAACTTTATGGCTGTTAGATAGCCAAACTTTTGCTAGCAATTTGTTTTCTAGCAGCCTCCTTCACACCACTTTACTAGCCTTTTGAGGATTTTGTTTTCTCTTGGTTTTGGTGGAAATATGTTTTCCATCTTTTTTTTTTTTTTTTTTTGACAATTGGAACATATTCCAAACTCAATGGTAAAAAAAATATATTCATTTAATTGACAATGTGCATGTGAAACAAAGCCAAACGAACACAAAAAAATTTCGATTTTTTTTTTTTTTTGGGCAATCCAAACAAATTATATTCCTAATTCTAATAAAATTGACAATTTTTATGAAAAACAAAGTCAAACGAAAAATGTGGAAAATTATAACAATCAAACACAATTAATTACAATTTCCAATAAAACAAATTCTAGAAAATTCAATTTCCTAAAATTTATTTTCTCTCCACCTATTTTTCACATTTGCAATCAAACGGACAATTAGTAAAAGAGTAGGAATGCATGAAAAAACTTATAATTAGTTTAATTGTCTTATTTGTATTTTAAAAACTTTTCTAAAAAGAATTAATAAAATAATCTCCCAAATGAATATTCTCAAATTCCCACCCAGAGACTGAAACGCACTTGACTCGTACACATCACTGATCACTCCTCCATTTTTGTCTGCACACACAGAAATTGGCATCTCGGAGGGCAGAGAGAGCAGCAAGTAGAGGAGGGGACCGAACCCTACGTCAATCTGTAGGGCCCACAAGAATGCATCTCAGAAAGTGGGGCCCACCTTATCTGCCGTGAAAAACAACGCTTTTCAGCCGCCGGTGGCACTGCCGCCGTCTGTGTCGTTGCAGCTCTGGTAGTAGCAGTCGCAGTCGCAGTATAAATGTAAAGAGCTGTTATATACACATACATACACATTTACCTCAAGGCTTTATGCATAGGTACAAAAACGGGGTCCACCTGTCGATTCAGCTTTCTGTACCGGTGGGCCCGAGTTTGTGGTCCATGAAAGGTGAGAACGACAGGTGGTAACTGTACGGAGGCTGTTGTCATTGTGTGCAGTTGAATTAATTACCGACTGTTTTGCGCACCCCATCTATCTGTCTGCCTTTCTTTCTTGCATTATTTCGTGGATTAACTTATTGGTATAACGTTGAATGGCAACGTTGCTGACAATGTGAGTTCATAAAAAATTGGTCATTGAAAAAATAAGTTGTAGTTCAAACTGATCGATACATGTTATCTACAAAATTGAATATTGTACGTCAAGCATGATCAGGGGCGGACCTAGATTAGTTTTTGAGTGGGGGCGAGATTAAGGGTGGAGTCAGTCCGTTGAAGTAGAGAGGTCCAAAGTTTAGATTTAGTTGCATTTTCCCAACTAGTTCATGCTATATAGGTCATGAACGAAGCCTCCCACCCTGCATCAAACCCACAAATATATTCACTCTGACCATGCAACACTTTTTGCAATCATAGGTGGTCAAAATGAGATTTACATAACATACGAATTCTTCAGCAATATTAGCCACCTGAACTACTACGTGACCAAAATACTTTCCTTTCGAATCGTGGACTTCAATTGTCAAATCATTTTCAAACCCTTCTGGCAAGCTGTATTCAAGTGGGAAGGAAATTTAACCATCCACTCTATGAGATTGAAGAACATGTAACAAAATTAAAGAGAAAAATATTACATACAAAACATGAGTTTCGCCAGATTCTGGCTGCATTCGAGATAGAAAATAAGCACAGTTTTTTTTTTTTTTCAGTGGGGGCGGCCGCCCCCGCTGGACCCTTCGTGGGTCCGCCCATTATTTTCATCTTCTTGATGCTGTCAACTTATGATTTAAAGGCCTTAATTTCATATTAATTCATTTTTAATATTTCAATTTTAATCAGCGATGGGGTCAGAATATTTTACTTGGGTGGATTAAATTATATGACAAATTATAGAGCAAAAATAATTATAAATACTATCTACAAGTCCACCTGTTAACCAAAATCTAGATTACACTTGTACGTGGAGGGTGGTGTTAGAAAAAGAAAACAAGTCCTTCCACATGAGAAATTGTTACGTGGCTATTTGCTTACGAGGTTGCCTAAATGTTTTGGGTTAAATGCTAGCAAATCATTTAAAAATCCTTTTTGGTTGGGAAAGAAGAGGAAAGAAAAATATTTCAATCAGGAAACAAGGGCTCCATAATATATGATGATGAATTCAAGGGAATGCATAAAATGTTGCTATATAATCTACTAGTTTGTTTGAAAATAATTCCTTGACACACAACAAGAGAGTGGAGATCGTATTTTCTAGTTGAAAATAGTGAAATAATATATACAGAAAACAACAAATTATATTTTTATGTTGGCAAATGCCGTGCTAATCAATAAGTAATAAAACTACAGAAACAATGTATCATTCTTCTCCGAGAGATTGATACATTTTGAGTCAGAATTCAATGTCTCGTCTATTACCATATTATGCATCTAAGTTTATATTGTAACTTCATTAATCTTCTCCAAAGAAAGCCTTCATTGTTTGCATTCTTCAACAATTGAATCACGATCACAAATAGTGAAGATAAATAAATCATTTTTAATTTTTAAAAATGGGTGGGCCACCGACCAGACCATGGACCACCCTTGTCCCTAAGTGGCTCCGACCCTAATTTTAATCCGAATAAAATCTAATAATAATTTGTTGTTTTTATTTTGGAATAGTTATTTTAGAATGCAAATGAACCACGGATCATGGGCGGACCTGGGGAGTGGTTGGGGGGGGGGGTCACGTGCACCCCTCAGATTTTGAAGATTTTTTTTTTTAATATACAAAGGAAAGACCTATTTCTCCCTAAACCAACTTCACACGCAAACTCATTTTCTCCTCTCCAACACGATACCAGTCACACCACCCTTTTCAACCCCTTTTCTCCCGTCCCGTCTAGTGCTCTCTCCCAGTAGTAGAATCGACAGATTCAGTCCCGCCGTCCCTCTCTAGCTCTCTCAGTCCGGACCCGTTTTGAGCTACTGCTACTGCTAGGATGCTCCGCATCCGCCCAAGTACAAATTCCAAGCTCCGACGACGACCTCCAAGATAACTTAATGCCCATTGACTGTCAAGTGTTAAATCTAATGTTTTGCAAATTGTAAGTGCAATTTTCCCAATTTCATTTTCCACCAAGTTATAATAGCTAATATTTTGAAGTTTGAACTGCATTTAGGGATAATGGATTGATTGTTAGGGATTGATAATTAGGGATTTTAGGGATTTTGATTGTAACTTGTTGTTTAGGGATTGATCGTTGTCATTGATATTCAAGGATTTTAGATTTATGGATTGAATGTAACTTGCACATAAACTGATTTAGTAACTTCTAATGTGATCGATTTTTTATTTGTTTCAGTTATAGACAAGTAGAGAGCGGTTGTAATAAAATATCTTTTACTTTAATTTTTTCGTCACTTTTTGAAAGTTTGATTGTGCCCCCCCCCCCCCCCCAACTGTTTAAGAAGTCTGCGTCCACCCTTGCCGCGAATGGTGGTCGTGGTAAATTTCAGTATCTTGCGCTGCACTAGTCTAGCTAGCTAACTTCACCTAATTGTTATTTTAGTTTAGTGCGCCTTCCCTCCTCTTACTTCAAAAAGATTTTGACAGTATTTTTGATAACCTGATCAAGAGAATACAATACATCGACATAAAAAGATTGAGTTGAATCTGTTGGGTTGGTTACGCGAGGATTGAGAAAGCTATTGGATGCGTCATTAACAATCTCAAAGTGCTTTGGTAGTTTGAAATTTTGAATAAGCGAGTTCTTCTCTAATATTGCAAGAATGTCTCACCATGAGCCCTTTTCCTTTGAGGTCTGAGTTTTTCATTTTATAAAAAAATTAAATGTAACTTTACACTTTTCTGGTTGAGCAATTTTTTTTTTAAAAGTTATAAAGTTTTAGAAAATTTGTTTATGAACATTCGACGAACATGGTGGAAATGAAAATGATAAAAGCATAATTGAGAAAACACCAATTAAATGTAATTCGACAATCTTTCCACAATCATATGAGAAGGAGAATCAATTCACTAATCCAAACATCAATTATAAATTTTTTCTCTCTTTCAACTTCTCCTTGCACAAAATTAAAAAGTTCACGTTCGCTGCACACATAAGCGTACCTTTCTTCTAGAGTCACTCGTCTCGATTTTTCTTTCTTTACAACATAATAGTCTCTTCCGCGGTTATGCCACATTCTTTCTATATAAAATTGATACACTAAACGCACGTATGTATTCTTTTCTTTCTCTTCCATATTGATATGTTTGGTATTCAAATTACTACATAAATTCCTCCAGTCGCAACTCTTCCGACCATGTAGCTGAATTGTGCCAAGATCTCTATTTACAACATTAGCCCTTCAACTTTATACTAGTTTTTTTTTTCTTTACCCTTCTTTTATTTTTTTTAAAATTTGAATAAAAAAGTCCAACGAGGATCACCGATTAAGGCGGCGTTCGATCAAACAAGAAACGGATCAAGAGAAATTCCACCTGTTGTGAAAGGAAAATATATTGAATGTTCTTAAAACGAACAATGCACTAAAAATTTGTAAAATTGCATTTATAAATTAAATAAATAAGAAATCAACTCTAAAATAAGACAATGAAGCTATTAAAGAGCTGTCTATCGTAGATAAAAGGAGTTCCATTCATTCCGTTTCTTCGTTTTCCACGCAAAATGGGTCAACTGCAACTGGTACACACTCTATTTAGTTGAAAATTCTTGCCGCCGGCCCACCAACGTCAATTATCAATACCAGTTCTACCCTGACATGGGGTTCACGTTTTGAAAATTCATAGGCAAAAAACAAAGTGGAATTTAGCCCACCCATTCATTTCTATTTCTCTTTCTCAGTCTCATTCTCATTCTCATTCTTCATTTCAACCATACATTTTTCAAATAAAATAATATTACACACAAATCAAAAACTTTTCAGCACTTTTCCATCACACATTCTCACATCAATCACTATTTCAAAATTTCTATTTCTCCCAAAATGGGTTTTAAACAGGGGCTTAATTGCTGAGAAAGTAAATGGCATTCCCCATCGGCTCAGCTTGAATAGTAAACCGGTTGACTCCAAAATGAAGCTGAGGTTGTGTTTGAGCTACATTTTTTTGGAAGAATGTATTCTGAAATAGTAGATTAACAGAGAATGTGTAGTTGAAAATGAGTACAAGAAAGAAAATGAAATTTTTAATGCGTACCAAATAGGGGCTGAATGAATGTTGAAAATAGGTGACAGGGAGGGAAAGTCCGAGTTGTTGTATCTTGTATGAGCGTCTTATTGTTGATCAATCTTGTTATATGTACATTATGTTTAACATTATTGTGAGATGATAATTTTTTATATATTGATTTTAACAATACTTTAAACAATCGACGATACAAATTTTGACACATCACAAGTGTCAGCCTTAATGTATATTTTGAATGTACAACTAGCACACCTGATTGTGGATTCATATTGATCGTGATTTTTTGTTGAAATTATGTTAGTTGTACACTCCTAGGTGACGTTATAAATGATCTTGTGTGATGTTTGAAATATTATACTATTGATTTTAGTAAGTGTTGTTAAAATCAATTGTCCAAAGCGTTATCACTTCAAACAACGTCATATATGTCAAACTTTGTACCTACCACAAAATAGGGTTCCTTCCACCGCTTTATCCAAATGTTCAAACTTAGAGCGTGTTTGGTAGAAATTAAAATTGAAAAATTAGTCGTTATTGTTAACTTTTATTAGACGAGTGAGAACCAACAACAGCTAAATTTTGAATTTTAATTGAATTTTAATCTCTACCAAATACGACCTTAATTTTACTATGGACCCATTTTTTTTTTTTTTTTTTTTTTTATGGAATTCATAATTTTTGTCAATTTTTTAATTATATATTTCATCGACTTTTATCAAAATTTACTAAAAATATAATTTTTAGCAAAACCAAACAAGGTTTCAAATTTACTAATTATTTCCTAATAATTTATGCAAGAAACTAGATCCCTTTTGAATCATCGATATTCTCATTTTTTCCATTGATCACACTTTAAGGACCGAATTAGTTATGAGAGACAATTAAGCCACGGATTAAACTCAGATTTTTAACATTTTTTAATAGAAGTTGATGAAATGTGTAATTGAAAAGTTGTGAGACTCATAAAATATGTGGTTAAAATGGATCGTTGACTCTAACTTGAGTTAAAATTTAAATCTTAATTGATATCAAACGGGCTATAAAATGTACTTCAACAAAGCTATTATGCCCTATATCATCCATATTGTTTTTGACTAATGCTACTTAGTCTTATTGGAATTATAACATCAATCTATGTCACATTAATGTGATAGAATAAATGAAAGATACAATTAAACAACTCATTTAATTCAGCTTATCATTTAATGTCATATTAGAGCCACAAATTATAACCCCAATAAGACTAAATATCATTACTCTTGTTTGTTAGGTACAAGCGTAAAAAGTTTCAATAATATTGTACTTTTAACATGGTGTCTTATTAGTCATTGGATTTAAACACGATTCTTTATAATCACTGTAGTGTCGATATTATTTTCTACACGTGACTATTTCGATGACGTGATAAATAAAATTAATAATTTTAAACTTGCATTCTTTGCTTTACATGGTTTTTGACATCCCCCTTATTTTCAAAAAATTGTGGACGGGAAAAATATTTTTGTTAGACTATTCAACGGTATGTTGACACGTGACATAATGTAAAAGATATCTGTACACCAAACAAAATCCAAAAATACATGGAAAACAACTTTGAAAGTACAACGGCTGTTTTAAAAAATTTAAAGTTCAATGATTGTTGGAAAGCATAATTGATTTCTCTACTCTAGGCCCAATTATAATTAGAGGTGGAGGTTGGCTAATCATCCAATTAAGCAACATATGCTGGTTAATTAACATTTCTATAATCAAACTAGCTTATTATATTATATAGAGAATTATCGACCTTTTTAATTACCTTTTCCACGATTCTATGCCTATACAATATTTCTATATACTGACCATAATTTACTCCTTGAATTATATTTCAATTTTTAGCCTAAAATATTATGTTTCGTGTCAAATATTTTCCTGCAATATGTCGATCGATCCTAATTTTAATCAAAATTAGGGTTCACATTTTCTATCTTCCAATGACGCGAAAAGTGTCGAAGAACATTCTAAAACCAAAATGGTGAGGGATGAGTTGGAGAAAGAAATAGTAAATTATGCCTTTATTCGTGCCCCATTTTTTGGGGAAAAAAATGCATTATTGAATAGCTTTTTAATCTCATTTCAATAACACATTTTTCAATAAAATAACATTACGCGTAAATTAAAAAAAAATTCATATTTTTTAATCACATCATTTTGTTTTTTGATAAAAATGGGGCTCAAACAAGCCTATATTTTGTTTGAAAGTTAGGTCTAAAAATCTTGAAGAAATAAGTAAAATTTTTTGACCTTAAAAAAACTGTTCTAAGAAGTCCAAATTTTTATATTAATTAAAAGCTCTCGCTTTCTCGACGTCCATTGTCATTACAAGAAAATGGCCATTGTCATTACAAGAAAATGAATTATAATTACTTTTTCCCTCTCTACTTTTTCTCTCCCTACTCTTAATATCATCAGCTGGTAGGCTATTGTATAGGCTCATCATACCAGACATGGCGTTTCCGGACCACCATCTCTCTCAAGAAATGGCCCTCCACCACCACTTCCCCGACCACCACCACCACCAGTCCTCCGCCGTCTATCAGCACCACCAGCACTCCTCCCCGGACGGCCATACTAAACCACCATCTACTTGGCTCAATAGCTCCATCCTCCAATCCCACCCCCACCAGTGGCTCTCCACTCAAAGTCAACCCAGCCCACCAACCACCGCCGACACCGCCGAAACGAATGTCAGCGGCGGTGATCGTCATCAAGACAGCGGCGGAGGAGGAGATAATAATAATAACTGGGAGAAAGAGAAATGCATGGCGGATATTATGAATCATCCTCTGTATGAACAACTACTGTCGGCGCACGTGGCTTGCCTAAGAATAGCGACGCCAGTGGACCAGCTGCCGAGGATCGACGCTCAGCTGGCTCAGTCGCAACAAGTGATGGCTAAATACTCTCTGTTCGGACAAGGTCAACAGCCCCTTGATGATAAAGACCTCGACCAGTTCATGGTACTGTTCACAATTTACTTTATCCTAGTACACTTGTATCTTACGGTTACACGTATAACACACGTATATATTTGTGAATCTGTGATTACGAAGCTTAAACTTTTGCGTGTTGGGCTTGAATTCTTGAGATGATATTGTGACAAACTTAATTTTTTTTTTCTTCCTAAAGAATATTTTTTTTCCCTCTCTTTTAGAAGGAGAAATTTGATCGCTCTCTTTTGGTTCAAGTGTCAATCTTGGTTCTTGGATTAATTTTTGTTCCATAATCAGAACTGATTAGGATCTATAAAATGATTAGTCTATTGTGCCTCCCTATGCGAGTAAGTGTGTGTGTGAGAGAGATGAATAATATATGATTCTCGACTCCAGCAAATTATTCCTCTATTGGGTTTTGAGGTATAGAGAATAAATAATTTAAGTAACTAGCATCAAATTTTGATTATACACTGATTTCGTTAGCTACTGATTTTCATTCTTGATGGGGGTATACAGACACCACTTTTCCTTTACTGCCGTAATAATTGTAATTCAGTCTTTATTTTATTGCTTTGAAGAATCTGTCCTGATGTAATTCTACTTTACTCATTGACTTTTTACCCTGGTTGTTTATGTAAGTGATCTTTAGCTTCATTAGACTTGCATGTCCATTTTATTTCTGACATTCGTACAAGTTATGATCCTCTTAAGTTTGCAACTCCTGATGTCAAGGAATGGGTGCATTTTATCTGCAAGAAGCTGCAAAGGAAATAGTTGAATTCTTTTTTAAAATTTGGCTCATTTGTGAACAGTTCTGCGGATAGGAATCCCTCGTTGACTTCCTCCCATGTTCAAATATTGTGTCCTGTTCAATTGTACAAGAACATGGTTAAGGTCAATAGTTTTACAAGACAGTTTCTTGCAAGTCCATGAAAACTGCTAAAATCTCATTTTTCCCAAGTTATATTTGTTTTCATGAATTTATGCATTCTTGTTCTGCATACTTTTATTTCAATGTATAGTATGCAGCCTTGAATAAGACGATTGTCCTCATCATTACCTATCAATCGTCCGTCTTTCTTCTTTATATTTACAGAAGAAACACGAGTTCACGATGCAATCTAAGTTTTCATCTTAATCTTCCCTCTGTCTTTTCTTTTATTTTCTTGTTCTTTCTGATGTAGACGCATTATGTTCTATTGCTCTCTTCCTTTAAAGAGCAACTGCAACAACATGTTCGTGTTCATGCAATGGAAGCAGTCATGGCTTGTTGGGAACTCGAGCAATCACTGCAAAGCTTGACAGGTTATCATCTTAATTTTTCTAGTTTTTCTTTATCCAATAAAAATTCGGCTCGAATTGTGTGGTACAATGATGCAAACTATGCAATTTCTTTCCTATTTTTCTTCAATCTACCAACTAGGATTTGCATTTATCACACTTCCCGCATTTGATTTTCACATGGAGCACATTCATTCAACTGATGTACTATGATCCTTTTCGATTATTGCTTGACAGGGGTACCACCAGGTGAAGGTACAGGAGCAGCCATGTCTGATGACGACGGTGAAGAACCGAACTTGTTTGACGAAAGTCTAGATGTATCAGATAACATGGGATTTGGTCCTTTAGTGCCCACTGAAAGTGAGAGGTCCCTGATGGACCGTGTGCGACAAGAGCTGAAACACGAGCTCAAACAAGTAACAAACCATTAACTTTACAGTTGACACTCTAGGTTCATGTCATCATTAGAATTATTTAATGTAGTCGGATTTCTTCTTTTAGGGTTACAAGGACAAGATCGTGGACGTTAGAGAGGAAATTTTACGTAAAAGAAGAGCTGGAAAACTTCCCGGGGACACTACATCTGTCTTAAAAACATGGTGGCGAACTCATTCCAAGTGGCCATATCCTACGGTAAGCATAATTACAGAACACCACGGCTGCTATGAGCTCAAAACATTTAACCCCGTTGAACTCACTGTTGACATATTGATATCCTCTACTCTAATCAGGGCATGAAGCTGTATTTTCGTTTACTTGTAACAATGTTCTAAGAACCACCCGTCTAGTTGGTTGGAATGGAAAAACCAAGGAATTCTTTTAGTTAAGAATTGATTCAACCCTGACATATATCATGCATATCCTTGACATTTTAGAACCATATTTAACCTCCGTTTGAAATTATTTTTACTGTGAATAACAGTTCTGTTGTACCTTGCTTTTCAGGAGGAAGATAAAGCAAAACTGGTGCAGGAAACTGGATTGCAACTAAAACAGATCAACAATTGGTTCATCAACCAAAGGAAAAGGAATTGGCACAGTAATCCTTCATCATCATCTTCTCACAAAAGCAAACGCAAGAGGTAGATTTCAACCCTTGTTCTGCCTAATCAAATACTTGTATGAGCCATACACAAACTTAATTTTGAGATTAAATAGTAGTGCAGGTGACAAAGCAACCAACGAACGCTTTATGTGAACGGAAAATTCAGATGGAAGAAACACGTTCATCCTTCATGTTCATATACCATGCTCAGTTCCTACATCCATCATGGCTGTTGAGGGAAGCATAATGGGACTTTTAGTTACTTTAGTGTTTGTAATGGTAGTAAATTGTTGTCAAGGAGAGCACTAAGAACTGAGACTGACAAGGGGACTTGCTTTGCACTGCTGAAATCATGCGAAAAATATAATGGTGTACAAATTGTGGGGTTCAGTGAGAATCCTACAATTTGCAAGAGTTTTGTTTTGTTCATGTCGCGTATTATTGCCCAGCTGAACTCTTTCTTTCAGTATTGTGTATGAATTGACTATTTCTGTAGTCTGCCACACAAGTTTCCCAAATACAGTTGAATGCTCGTTTCTTGCTCACGTTGCCTCGTGAAAATGGTAAACACGATTGGGTTTCCGGGGGGGGGGGGGGGGGGGGGGGGGATGGATCAATCCATCGTATGAGATTCATTTTGATCTTCTGCACTCTAGATTTCAGCTTTTATGCGGTTTGTTTCATATCTTTTGCTACAATTACATTACAACATGGCTACCTCAAAAAGATAGGATATTATTGGAGCAAAGACTTTATTATCCATTAGGAAGAAAATACAAACGTTCTACTTTCTGAGCATAACCTGCAAGCAGCTAAAAATAACATATTAGGGGTGATGTTCTGGTTTACCAAAAATGAAGGCAAGTGAGAACCTTGGCAAGTTGAAACTGCAAAGTGAATTATGTTATAAGTGATTATTTGTCTATGGAAGTGGCTATTGAATTTGTCCTTTTAGTGGGAGCTTAGCTGCCATGGACCGTAATTCATTTGCAATCTCAGTGAAACACGGCCTTTCAGAAGGTTCAGACGACCAACACCTCTCCATGAGTGATCTCCAATCCAGGCTGCATGAATCCGGCACTGGAGGACGCAACGTGTTGCGCACAATACCCCCTATCATGATAAAGGAAGCATAAGATAGCTAAAATCTCCTAACAAAATTTAAAGCAAGAAACAATGATTGAAAGACGTATACAATACGAGATCTCAAGAAATGACTAAATCTATTCACACTATCAATGACCCTGCCAGATCTGGTGTATCATAAGTTATTTGCTTGCTATAGTGATTACGGATTGGATCAAGAACAATTCTTGAATGAGGCCAAGAAGAATTGAAAAGGACATTACCGATGATGGCTCCATAGTGTAAGTCTGCATATGGTTCTTCTCCAGTAAGAAGTTCCCACATCACCATTCCAAATGAGAACACATCAACCTACAGATCAAAACATCTCAGAAAGAACCAAGATTTTTCCCATTTAAATTCTTGGGAAACCATATTAAACTGATCATTGTACAGAATCAGCTAATAGTTATTTTCTTCCTCCGAAAGGGGAGTGCTGTGCCTGAGTGATCGTTTGGAATGAGAGAATGTCGTAAATTAAACCTTTTCAGAGACAAGGCTACTACTTCCATTTAGAAGCTCTGGTGCCATCCATGGAAGTGTTCCCCTCACACCGCCCGAAATTAGTGTATGGCATTTTGCTTTGGACAGCCCCAAATCACCAACCTATAAATGGTTAAGATACATGATAACAATTAATGCAATTATAACACAATGTAACCATAAAACATGCTTACAAAGACACCACACAGAAGCAAATCTGAACTATTACCCATAAAACAGAAATCATGAAATGCCAAAAAAAAACTCACTACTTACTAAAAGTGGCTTCTTCAATTCTTCCTTTATTTAAATTCCTGGTAATTCAAATTATTTGCTTATTGCCTTTAAGAAAACCATTTAATAAAAGCCTGACATGCTCATTTTTCATTACATTAAATCCAATGGTTCAATATAACACTAACAGTGTTACATTTTAATTTGTCTTAATCCTCACTTAGTATGTTATTGAGCAAATCACTATTAACAAAAAGTTGTCCTCTTGTGCCAATATTGCTTGAATTCCAGCAGCCAATCTTTCTCTCCCACATCCTCTGTTTGCTGCTAAACCTAATGCCTGAACAAAGTGTCTCCATCTCTCTTTCTCTCTCCACTTTCTTCTTGCGTGCAACAAAGTATCATCAGGAACATCTTGGGATCTGCCAGCTTGCGAGCCAAGAAGCAATTAAGAATCAGAAACTACATTTTTTTATGTTTTCATAGTGACATGGATGAAAACCATCCAGTGAGGACAAAGGTGTTACAAACTTGAAAGGTTGGAAAAATAAATGTTGGAGACCAACTTCAGACAACACCAATAGGTTGGGCACCTCTGTTGCAATTTTCCTTATTAAAAACCATGTACTATGATCTTTTATATGAAACCCTGTCTGCATTGTCCAGTTTACTATTCCATTTTTTGGGCATACCTCAGAACTAGACTTCTCAGTTACATCCTATTTATATCCATGGTTACTCCAGAAAGTAGGACGAGAATGAAGATTTATTGAATAATATACCAACCAACTTCATGTCTAGGACATCATCAAATAATTGAAAAAAAAATATTAGTAATCATTGATACACAAGACGATAATGAATCATGATTTTGCTTCTGACACTAGCACCTTTTGTAAATGGTATAATGCAATGTCAGAATATTTACTCTATGAACAAATTGGTTATCAAAATGTAACAACACGAAACTTACGGGTATACCATGGCAAAATTATCAATGTTGATGCACCAACATTTTGAGAAATCATGAAATGCTATCCATTTTCTTGTAAATCTCAATTAAATGTCATCTATGCAAAAAACTACTGTCCAAGTTTGAATGTCCGTGATCAAAGTTTCAGACATGCTTTTGTGAAAAAAATACCAGCTGGGAAAATGCAAAAATAAGACAGCTTAATCTACTGCAATGCTGACTTTGGTAGGATGTAAGTTATTGTCTTGCGTCGCATATATGCACAGCTTCCACATGCACATCCTTCTAATTATGTGGATGATTGTTTCGAAGACATTCAGCATTCCCACAAAAATAATAGGATGGCCGAAATGAAGAGGACGCGCACAGGTACACTAGACAACAGTATCCCTGAACTCCCTGGTACCCCTCGTGTAGCCATAACATCAGCATATTAATGTTTTTAAAAAAATGAGATTCACCATACCAGAAGATCATGTCAATTAATTTCTAAAAACAGCTTGCAACATTTCAATGTCATCCAGTCTAGCTCGTAATTCAGAGAGTGAGATTCTCACATGTGCAACTGGTACATTCTCCCAACCATATTAAGCAAGAATTTGTCCCTCCAAATGAGTTAGAGAAGTTGTGGCAACAAGCTAAGTTTTATGAAGTCGTGGTTCTCCTATGCATAGAATCCATTGTAGATTTTTTCCTTTTTGGTGCTATGTAAGAGCTCTTTAACAGAAATTTGTACTGCCTTTATCATTATTTAGTTATTATTAATTTTTTTAGTGTCTGTGTAGTGGAAGGGGAGGATCAGCAGCTTAATCAACTTAAGAAAAAGATACTATGACAAAAAGACAAGAATGCAGTAAAACTTATGAAGGATCTATACCTATGGGATCATGATATAAAGAGCATCTTGGGATGAAAGATAAAGAAAACTAGAAAAACTCTAGTCTTTCTTTGTACTGTTGAGAAAGCATGTTGCCAAGATTCAGTTAGGCCTTGCATTTTTTTTTTTTTTTTTTCATGGTCATTTTTGTTTTAGAAGTGTATTATTTTATAACTGTCGATAAAGGCTTATATCTTATGGTAGATCTTGCTAAGGGCTCATCTAATGTGTATTTTTGACGATGCTTGATGTATCATACAGAAAAATGAGAATTCATATTCCAAGTGGTAACCACAAAACATCCAAGTGCAACAAATTAACAATGAGCACGAGACTCAAATATCTTCAGTATCTAACAATAGCATGTTAAATTAGTCAAATCAGCAAAAAAGGTAGCTGTTGTGTGCAGGTATAGATTAATATCATGGGGGGGAGAGAGAGAGAGAGAGTAGACTGAAAACCTATAAGCATGTCACCTGTGTACATTGCTCCAAATGAAACTGAATAAAATTGAATGGAGTCACTAACCTTGCAAATTGGCCGATGTGGATCACGGAGATTAACTAATAGATTATCACTTTTTAAGTCAAAATGCACTATATTCCTCCCATGCAAGTACTCCATTCCAAAAGCAACATCCATCACAATCATTAGCCTCTTGCGTTTATCAAGAATCCTGATAACATTATGTGTGTGTTTAAAAAAGGTTATACCTAAATTTCAAGTTAAGGTTCAAATGATAAGACTCAAATATCATCACCAAAAGGGAAGAAATATAATAGACAAAATTAATCCACAAGATCATGTTTGGTACATGGAATTGTCCAGTACAAGACACAAGATTTAGCTTCTTTTTCTGATTTAGTAATGTCCACTACTCTATCATCCAACTTACCAAATAAACAACAAATGTTTACGTTAGAAGGTTCAAACCAGACAGAAGTGTGATTACCTCTCAGTCTTCTGCAAAGCATTTCTCAACGAACCATTAACCATATACTCAGTAACAGTCGCAACTGAACCACCGGGACCATCCAACACGACACCATAAAAAGCAACCACATTGGGATGGTGCAAGTCAGCAAGTTTGATAGCTTCATTCCAGAAATCATCTATCTGATTATTTATATGACAGGCAGTATATTGAAAATGTAAGCGAAGTACAAAAGGAATTTATCATTTGAATTTCAAGATTTTCAATTGTGCAATTTGTAGGGACTGACCATGCGTTCTTGTTCAGAAGGTTTCCCAACAAACAATCTATCATTGATTCGTTTAATTGCCACATCGGTGCCTCTCCACTTTCCATGATAAACAGTACCAAAGGTACCCGAACCCAGTTCACGTAGCTCTTCCAGGTCACTATCCTTAATTATCTGATTGCAATGAAGAAAAGAAAAGAAAACTGGATAAGATAAAGGGGTGACAGAAAGAGACAGACGAGATGAGATTGCTAGGATAATAAAGGATTGCAAAGAGCAAATCACAAACCTGTAATCGACCAATGCTATCTGATACAGGAGACCCAAGACTGATCTTCTCTGACCAAGTAGAATTTATATCCTGAAAAATAAATGGCTAAACAAGTACCTTACCATTTTAATGCAAAAATACTTATACAAGAAAGAGGAGAGACAAATACAAACCTCAAAGATATCTTTCTGCTGCACTTCTGTGATAGAGCCTTGAACTTCACTCTTTTCCTGGGTAGATGCGAACTGAATCCCGGCATGTACTAATAGATCAGGGTTAGAAGGCCGAAACGAATGAAGAACAGAAGCAGCTACACCCTCGCCTACAGCTTGATGTTCTTGCTTGCTCATTTCATCTGTTGATTATTTTTTATTAAGAAAAATGCTAATGCTTAACCACACAGTAAGGTGACTACAGGAAAATGACACAGAGAGAAAATGGTTCCTCGCCTTTATTGGAGATAACGTGCTCCAAATACAAATCCTTGTTCAATTTGCCAGCGGGCTGAAATGATGCTCCGTGGTTTGAGTTATCTGGCACATCTGGAGAAGCAGCCAATGGCCTGTTTCCTCCTTGCGTTCCAGCTTCGACATCACCAGAAATCCTAGGCTGAGACCAAGTGGCAGTATCCTCCTTCCATTCACCAATAGTTGGAGTCCTTTCATTTGCAGGATCAGACTCAACACCAGAATACACATACTTGCCAGAAGAAATCTCACGAAGAGCCAAATGATTAATCCCAAGATTTGAATGAGAGTACAAATTGGGATTACCTAAAACGGGTGGTTCTGTTGATTCATAGGATTCTACTGATGGAAAATTATGTGTGTTAGGAAGTCCCCTCCTAGCAACCTGTTGGGATCTATTTTCTAGTACATCTTCCTTTCTAAAAGGGTGTCTCAAGAGACTTTCCAAACTCCCATCAATTTGTCTTAGATGGTTAAGGGTAGTGGAAGTAGAATCTTCTTTAGTAATTGATCCAGGAACTTTAACAGAGTAATCATGTATAGGCATGCCTCCAACAGGGGAAAGATCATCGTTAACTTGCTTGTTCATAGTGGTATCGTGTATAACCTTGTGTTGAGGAGAAACGACTACTCGTTGTACAGCATTATCTTGGGACATTTGAGGAATATTAGCCGCAAATACACCATATGGAGATTGTATGCCAGTGGTCACCATCATTCCCTGTGGAATTGATACATTGGAGTTTTCAGAATTCTCTACCTTCTGAAGAAAAATTCTATCATTTCCATAGTGTCCATCAACATTCTGGGAGAATCCAATTCCCTCTGCTTGAAATTTCCCAGTTTCATAATCCGCACAACCCATACCTCTCGGTTGAGTCCCGACTACCAGTTGTTCAATATTCATCGGTTGTCCTCGATTATCCAATCTGAGGCTTTTATAAATCGATCTCGAGTCAGACGAGGTGGTTGGAGAGCCTTCTTTTCTGTTCTGAGCCACTGTATCTGAATGAGCATGTGGCAATGCTTTTTGACACATATAGCAGTCTTTAAGTCCGGGAAGTTTTCCAGAAACCAGAACTGGTTGGGAAGGCAATCCGCCTTCCACTAAGGCTACCTTCTCAGAGTGAGGAACTTGTTGCCACCCGTACACTTCTCCTGGCAGTGCTGTTGGGACCTGAGCATTAAGTGCATTATACCCTTGTTGAGTAGGAAGTTGGACTAGTCCTTGCGCACTTTCTGTAGGATAATTCTCTAAATGAACTTGTTGGGGCTGAACTAGAGGACTACCTGAGTTTGGTTTCATACTGACCAAAGAAGGATTAGTAGTCACTTGTACCGCAGTTAGAAACTGCTCAGGCAAAGCTCCGGCAGGGATATGTTGTTGGGTGAGCACGGGCTCAACTGCCCCGAAAAGCTGAGCTGGGAACCCCATCTGAGAAGGAAGTTGTGCATAATCAGCATGGTTTAAAGCCTCTTGGCGAGGATCCACGTAAGTCTGTGCATAAGGTGAAGATGTGGGACAAGGCACTCCGAGCTGCTGCAAATCATATGCTACCTGTGGCTGTAGATCAGTAAGAGGTACAGATGGAGCAGCAGAAGTATCCACGTGTACCGAAGGACTAAGATCAACACACGCCGTTCTTGGAGACGTTTCACGAGAGACAGTATAATTTCCGCCAACCAATAACCCACTTGTAGATAATGAACATGTAACCTCCCCGTGACCATGACCCAAGTTATCGGAACCCTCGGTACCACCTATATCAGAATTCTGGGTCGAACTAGCACTATCAATGCTCTCCTTCCTTGCAATGCGACTATTGACACCACCACTACTACTAAATCCATCAATAATCCCATTCACAGCCTCAACGTAGCTTTGACCACCATCCGGCAAATCCCCAATATGCACTATACCGGAAGACTCGACCTCGGAAGGTAAAAACAAAAACAACCTCAATTTAGCTGATCCATCCGAAGATCTCTTGACCAACTTCTCATACTCATCCATCATATTCTCAAGATCATCTGGACATGAAACTGAAATGAGTGCATCAAGATCCTCCTCCGGCAACTGGTACTTAATAACCAAATTCTGCCCATTTGTATCTACTTTTCGAACCAATTCACTAAAACTCACATCCCTCTTAACACTAATAATCCTCGTCTGTCCACCAACATATCTCAATGCCCCATCATTTGGCCTCGGCAATATTTTCCCTCCATAGCTACACAAAAACTTAACTTTTCGCCCCGACACTATCTCTTCACTGCCCTCATCACTAGCCTGATCAGAACTGCCACCACTGGGCATTCGAAAAGGCGGACTATAAACATACCCACTAGTCGAATTAATCCCAGCACCACCCAGTTGGGGTGGCGCAGTATGGGAGACCCATCCAGTCACCCCGGGAACGGCTCGCATAGGTATAAATCCAGTTTCAGAAACTGCAGCCGTATAATAGACCACGGGCGCAGACTCCGGGCTACTGCCGACATCACAAAACCCGTCAATGGGTCTTCCGGACGAGGTACCTGGTACAATGCGCGGATCTTCGGGCACTGTTCTAGGTATATTTAACGGTCGCAATTCTTTGAGCATTGAGTTCTGATCAAAAGCCATAATTCAACGTATATTTCTCCTTTTCTCCAAAATCAATAGATAACGAAGAGGGATCTCTCTATTAAATCTCCTGAGCCTGAATTTTCCCACATTCAGCTGAAATAATAGAGAGTAGCAAAGAATCGTTCGTAAATCATTAAGATATTAAACAGAAATTTAAGATGAATCAATCGGGCTATAAATAAATTAAATTAACTAACGAAAGAAAGAAAGTACCAGGTTTCAACGATGACCTTCACGAAATAAAGAAAAAGAATTGAGAGAGCGAGAGAGGTGAAAAGGCAGAAACTTTCGAGTCGGTATGCTTATCCGAGTCTCCATACATGCATAATTTCTATATATGAATGTGTTCGTAGTATGAGATCTTCATGGGAAAATTTTGTCTCGTAGAGAGAATGGAGTGTCACCATCCATTTGTACAGTTGGAATAAGGTTAAATTACAGAAATGATCCCCAGTCTTTAATCTTGTCCTTAATAATTTTGTAACATTTCTATCCCTCAACCTTTGAATTATTAGTGAGGTTAGTCCTAACTCCTAAAGGACAATTTTATGTTTCTCTCAGGGTTCGTTTGATTGCAAATGTGGAAAATGGGTGGAAAGAAAATGAATTTCAAGAAATTGAATTGACTAGAAAATATTTTATTGAGAATTGTAATTAATTGTGTTTGATTGATATAATTTTTCACCTAATTCGTTTGGTTTTGTTTTTCATGAAAATTGTCAATTAAAGGGATATTTTTTTTCTACAATTGGGGATAGAATTTGTTTGAATTGCCAAAAAAATTAAAAAAATTGAAATTGAAAAAAAAAAAATGGTGTTCGTTTGGCTTTGTTTCATATGAAAATTGTCAATTTAAGGGATAATCTTTTTTACAATTGTGGATAGATTATGTATCCATTGCCAAAAAAATTTCCACCTAAATGGTGAGAAAAAGAATTCAAGTAAAAGTTAGAAAGTGTCATCGTGTGGGAGAAAGTGACAAAACCATTTGTTAGGTTTTTTGATACCCAATAAATTCGGGCTATGATGTTAAACCGTTTTGTTGGATTAGTCTTCATAGGCCTCGGCCGATGATTGAAGTGGAATGTCGACACCACAATGAACGTATCATCCCGACACCCTAAGTGAGCCATTTGAAGTAACCTAATTTGTTTAGTGTTGCTCATGGTCGGCCCATTACCTTGGACGACTTTTAGTTGATAGCCCACTCGTTTGTTGAACTTATTGGGCCTCTACTTGTTTAACCTAAAAGCCCACTCTTTGGTATATATCCTACCCGGTTTCTAGTGTGTGAGGTGTGGAAGAGTTGGAGCCGTGAGTTGAGAGGGAGAAGAGAGAAACCGACCCTTGCTTTGTGCTCTTGGGTCTTGCTTTGTGCTTGCCCTCTTCTCTAGCCTTTGTGGCTATCTCTTGGGGCTGCCATACTCTTCACATCGAGTCCTTTGTGGGCTGTAGAGGGCTGGAGCAACCGGTGGATGGGTGGTGGTCGGATTTGGAGAGATTGGTTGTCATTGTGGTGTTGATTGTGGTTTAATCTGAGCTCGGTTTTGGTTGATTGGAGGCCCAAAATCTTACAAATGGTATCAGAGCAAGGTTATGGTGGTTTGGGCGAAAAAATCTGACCAGAAATCGACCAGAAACGGAGCAGAACCAGCAGGAAGAAAGCTATCCAGATTTTGTGCGAAAACCGGACCTGCAATCGTGATTTTCGGCTAAACCAGAAGGAATTTGGAGAAACGGACACCACTGGCGGACTCAGCAGGTCGAAGCGCTACTGGAGTGGTGGCGCGTGAAGACGGCGACGGCGCTTATCACCGACGCGTGAGGCCCACGCGCAGCGCCGGCGATGGCGCGTGCGGGCGCGTGGGCCATCTTCTGGCAATGTGGTCTTCAGGCAGTTTGTCCAGGACGTTGAGACGGACCTTGCGGTGTTGACGGATTTCAGTTTCAAGCAATACAGTGAAAGTTGGACGAGTTTGCGTTTCGACGTTCGGGTTTCGTGCGTCGTTTTGTGTTTCCGTGGTTGTCGGAAGACTTTAGGACGAATGGAGACGGTCCTAAAAGTGGTGAATTCGCAGCTCTCGATATTTACGGACCTTCAGACGTGGTCTGCTCAGTATCGTGTTCTTTGTCCTTTATTATTACAGTTAAATTTATTGTGTATGATAATCTATTTTTCGCATTAGAAGTCATCGTGTGGGGTGACATTAGGTTTGGGGTTACCGTGAAGGGGTAACCATTGCTTGTTGCTAGACCTATGAATTATTTGTTAATTATTTGCCTTAAATTCTTTGTGAATTTGTTGCCAAATTATTTTTTCATTATTAGTATTGCACGTGATACTAGGAAAGTTTATTTGACTATTCTGTGTGAATTATGTCGATGCTTTGCTTGTGGTCGTTGTTGGTTGCATTTTTTATTTTGTGCATTTTTTGGGTAAAATGACGACACATTACGAGTTATGCATGTTTTAATGAAAATGTGATTTTATTTGGCAAATGTGGTTTAAGGCATAGGCGAAAAATAAAATGTGTTTTAACTGCATTATTTTGGATATGGTTGAAATAGTCTGTCCTATGGATGATAAAAGGAAAGATGATGAGAGTGGTGAGACGAATTTTGTTTTTTTTGGGTCGAGTGATGACCTGTGTGAGGTTTATTGTGTGTAACCTTGTTACTGCATGTGCATCCGTATGTTATCCTTTCGCATGTGTGTGATTGCTTAATTCGGTTGCGTGATTATATATGCATTTTTCAATATGTTTGATATGTACATTGACATGAATTGAAGTGATCTTATTACTTGGTGTAATTGTCAGCATGCATAGTAGGTTGAGATTTATGGCATACTCCGTTTGCTCTATGAGTGGTGTAAGAGAGTGTGGTAGTGAGAAGTAAGAGGGGCAGCCATTTTCTCCTTCATCTTTGTGAGCCTGTGTGGTTTGTGAAATCATGTGAGGCAGCTTGTAGGGGTTTTTCTTCGTTCTTTGTGTGAGCCTCTTTTATAAGTGTTGTGAAGTAACCAACTCTTTCTTCTATTCTCTTTGTGAGTGCCACATTCACTCTTCCCTTTGTGGGATTTATCCTTTGTGGATTTTTTGAGCTTTGGTGATTGGAGTAACCTTGTGGTGCGTGGGTCAATTTTAATTGAGCCCTAACCTTCGTGGTCGCCGGAAAGGTATTGATTTGCCATAGTGGGATTGTGATACATTTGCAGTATGTGGTTTGCCTTTTGATAAGGTGGAGTATAGATGCCTAGGGGTACATTGGTGATTGTACCGTGGGATGTAGAGTGTGACATTTGGATCACGGTGGAGAGGTGATTAAATGTCTGGAATCCTTTATATGTAAGAGACCCTGATTAGGTGGAGTGCAAGTGAGGCACTTCTATCACTTCTGTTAGGTGGAAACCCATTATCCACGTAGGTTGGAGAAGTGATGTGGTGATAGAGGATTATCCCTAGAACTTAGGATCTATAGAGACTTACCAGTTAGACATGTGTTTGGTTGAGTGATTAGTCTAGTGAGCATGGTGGGCGATGGGGCGAGATATGTGTTCTCGAGGAGTGAGCAATACGGAATGGGATAGGATAAGTGTGGTGAGATCTTTGTGAGGTTATTTATGCATTTGTTGCGTATGTGTTGGTCTGTTGATTAACTTGTTAATCTGTTGTTCTGTGTGAACGTGTGTGATAAGATCTCTGTGTTATCCTATATGATATCTCCATCGCATGTTTTATTTGCTCTTGATTGATTGCTATGCTTATCTGTTTCTACTTGGGTGTTCTTGACCTTAGCCCTAGTGAGTATATGGAACATGTATGATATGTGTTTCAGGTGGAGACACGAGGTAAGATCTGTGATACCAATTTTATTGGTTACCTTGATTGTGCAAGTATAAACTGTGTGTTTTGTTTGCTTGCAGATTTATTGGGATCAAAGTGGAGATTTGTTGGATTTTTTGATACCCAATAAATCCGGGCTATGATGTTAAACCGTTTTGTTGGATTAGTCTTCACAGGCCTCGGCCGATGATTGAAGTGGAATGTCGACACCACAATGAACGTATCATCCCGACACCCTAAGTGAGCCATTTGAAGTAACCTAATTTGTTTAGTGTTGCTCATGGTCGGCCCATTACCTTGGACGACTTTTAGTTGATAGCCCACTCGTTTGTTGAACTTATTGGGCCTCTACTTGTTTAACCTAAAAGCCCACTCTTTGGTATATATCCTACCCGGTTTCTAGTGTGTGGGGTGTGGAAGAGTTGGAGCCGTGAGTTGAGAGGGAGAAGAGAGAAACCGACCCTTGCTTTGTGCTCTTGGGTCTTGCTTTGTGCTTGCCCTCTTCTCTAGCTTTTGTGGCTATCTCTTGGGGCTGCCATACTCTTCACATCGAGTCCTTTGTGGGCTGTAGAGGGCTGGAGCAACCGGTGGATGGGTGGTGGTCGGATTTGGAGAGATTGGTTGTCATTGTGGTGTTGATTGTGGTTTAATCTGAGCTCGGTTTTGGTTGATTGGAGGCCCAAAATCTTACACAATTGCCAAGAAAAAACATGCTATCAAACACCAAAAAACATGGAAATCCATGGAAAATCAACCATATCAAACACACCTACATTAATTACAAGAATGAAAAAATAAAGAAAAGATTAGAATATTAATATACAAAGTTTTGACGATAATTTTGAGCTACTGACTTCTAATCTTTTCAATTAGGCTTTTAATACTGCTAGTTAGTTATTCTAATAACTTTCACAAGTCATATATTAACATGTTTTAGCATAATAACCACTCTTCCAATAAAGCTAATGAAAGAAAGTTGATACAGTGGCGGGTTGGGGGGTGAGCTTCTCGAAGAAGAACGAAGGGTGAGGGAGATCGAATATAAATTGTCCTTTAGGATGAAACCTGATAATTATTCATAGGTTGAAGGTAGAAAAATTACAAGTTGCTACCATGTATATAATGTTCATCATTCCAATCGTTCTTGCTGAAGAAGATTTTCACTTCATTTTGGAGATTTGAATCCATATAGAATGATTTTTCAAGGCCTATATATTAAATTTGTGAATTGAGACCCACAAATTGAACTTAGGGGTGATGAAAGAAAATAGAGAAGAAGATGGATTCTCATTATTATTTTTGTATCAAATGAAATGTGCTTACATTTATAAACGGCTTACAACAGCATTGCAGCTGAACTTTAATAACAGTTTTATCTAACTAAACTAATTAAATGCATCTTACTAATTTCCTTGTCAACTAAACATGTATAATCGGACATAACTGGTACTCGATTGTTATGGGAGCAACTAACTTGGCTAGAGCTGCTGAAACTATTTCTGACTTAGGTCTAGGCTGAAGCTGTGGAAGTTGTTGAATCTTCTCTGTATCGTAAGATCCCCCCTCAAGAGGGGCATGTATGTTGAGAATGCCTATCTTGAAGATATCCATTTTGAACAATGAAGAATAGAGGGGTTTTGTTAAAACATCTGCTACCTGATGTTGGGAAGGAACATGGAAGATCTTAACCAAATTAACATGTAGTTTTTCTCGAACAAAATTACAATTTATTTGAATATGCTTGGTTCTTTCATGTTGAGCGCTGAGCAGGATTAGTAGCAATGGAAAGTGCTGACTTGCTGTCAGCATACAAGAGTGCATGTTGATCATGATGGAGACATAAGTCCTGTAGAAGGTAGACCGGCCATTGGACCGCACAGGTTGTGGAAGCAAGTGCCATGTACTCAGCTTCAGCAGAAGACCTGCTGATTGTAGCTTGTTTCTTGGATTTTTACGAAATTAAGGGTTCAACAAGGAAAATGGCAAAGCCATATGTTGGCCTAGCGTCAATGCGGTCCAATCACTGTCAATGTAAGCTTTGAGATGCAGGTCCAAATTGCTGGGAAAGAATAATCTTAATGTATATGAGAACTCTGTAAGCTGCATCCAAATGTGATTGAGTAGGTTTAGACATAAATTGACTAAAAACTTGAACTGAATAGGACAAGTCAGGTCTAGTGATTATAAGGTAGATCAATCTGCCAACAAGTCTTTGCTAAACTAAGGGATCAGTTAGGAAGTTGCAATCTTCAAGACTTAGCTTGAGGGTAGAATCCATTAGGAATGCCACAGATTTGCAGTCAAGCCAGAGTCTTCCAATACTTTGAAAAAAGCTCAGGGACCGTTCTCTTTGTGTTTCAGTTTTTAATTTTGAATTCATTTTGTGTTTAGTATTTTGAGTGTCTGTTTTGAAATTACTGAAAATGTCTTTTTGTCATTTTGGAAAACTATTTCTCAAAACATAAAAATGGAAAACGCGTTTACTTTGAAATTTTGAGAATATTTTTTTTATAATTTTTTATTCAAAAAATCTGATTATTCAATAAATTTTAATAGTGTAATGTTAATATAATATTAAATAATATATATATTTTAAAGTTGGTGAATCTTGAAATATTTTTTTCCAGATATAAAAAACACAACCTAAATTAAATTTGGCAAGTCCTTGTTGTCCTTATACGTAACTTGTAACAAGAATTAACCAGCATCAAGTCACAACCAAACATAATCAAATTGCAAAAAATGGGAGCACTAATTAATGTTACAAAATGATAGTATACAAGTACCCAAAAATCAGTCACAAATTAATGTTCATCAAACAAAATTCACCATGAATAAAGAAGAGTTTTTGTCCTAGTAAAATTATCCCCCAAATCCCCAAAAACGATTCTAATCATATTCCAAGCCAAAACCCTCTCCCGAATTCGTCTCCCCCTTCATTCATCCATAAGAAAATCTCAACAATTAAATCACTTGTACAAAACTATTTTACCTGTAAAATTGCAAAAAATACTCACATGGGGGTGGACCCCATGTGAATAAAATATTATTATAAAAAATGGGGCCCACCCGCCATGTTTGTATTATGTTATTTTTTACAGAATTGTTTTCTGTAACAGTAGTATTGTTCAAACCTCATTCCATAATCATCATTTTTTTTATCGTCCACGCATTATCCGCAATACGTGATCACCAGAATATCAAACAAATCTACCCATTGATTCGTATTTTCAGTTGTTATTACCAACATTCAAGCGATTATAAAACCCTAGTCCGTGTAGAAAATTTCAAAATCTCCTTGTAAACGTATACCATGGCTGCTGATGCAAATACGTTTCCATTGGGATATGTATGGCTTGTGAGAAATGTCGAAGAGACTCTAGTCGTCGTCGTCGTCGTCGTCCAGAAATGACGTTCGTCCATGGACCATGGGTAACATCAAGACATAGCAAGCAGGCGAATACTCCAAGTCCTGTGAGATTATCGAACCCAAGAACGAAAGGTTAACAACCCTACTCGTCGCATTACCCGTTCTATTTACATATCTTAACATTCGAAAGATTCTGCCAGCCGTCCATCTGCTGCAAGGGTCGTGAACACCAACGCCAAAGTTTGGGGAAGATTATCCACACAAAGGACAAGGGTAAGTGGCACATTGAAGATGCACCCGCAAGTTCATGCAAGAGAGAAAAAATTTGGAGCCCCACACAAACCACAAGTATTTTTTTTCGATGTCTTAACAAATATTTTGGATCCTTATACCGGTTATGATAGCAAATTTTTATGATTATCAATTTATACATTGTTTCATTCAAGTGAATAGATAGAGGATTGTGATTGTTTAAATCTGTATTCTCGATTTAACGTGTAATTGAACTCCTGAATATGATTATGATTGATGCCTAGGATATGGTCATTTATTGTACATACAGTACTGCTTATGATGTTCATTTAGAATAACGAAATTCCTCCTTTGTATATGAACATAGAAAGAAGTAGACAGAAGGGAAAGGAAGTCTCATTACATAATGAAGTAACATAGAAATTGAGTGTTAGACTGTCATAATGAGTCTCATATATTATGTTTTAATAGTTATTTAAGATGTAATTACTTCGATGATCATGTAGTGCATGTGCAATACAAGTCCAATGTATAAATAAATTTCATGAAATTTTGATTCCTATATTACATTTTTCTCATAGGATTTTATCATTGAATTGTATGGATTTTTTGTTTTTGCTTCAGATCAATGCTTTACGATGCACATGTTTCTATATGCGAACGGTGGTAAATAGCGCGTTTTAGTCAATTGCATAATAATTTCAATATCCATATGACACGACTTTACCACGTATGACGTGTAATACAAAATATATTTATATGAACATGTAATTCAAAATGTTTATAAGGTTGATTTTTTAGGAATTCACACGTATGTTTTCAAACAAACTAATGTCACATGCTATTCTTTGTTAATTTTGCAGGATTCCGGATATTTCATAGAACCAAAAAAGAGAGTAGGCGCCAACATAAATGTGTTCTTCAAAGATGATGTTATTTCAAATCTGAAAAACAATTTGACCGATTCTTAGGAAATGTTTTCAAGAACATGTTTCGGACACTTCCTACAGATAAAGTATATTTGGATACAATGCCAAACAAATAATGCAATCCAATGACAATGAAATGTGGTTCAAGGTTGCCGGCAATCTACTTAGATTTTCTATTCAAGAATTCTACATGGTGACTGGATTGAGATGTGCTCAAGAAGATAACAGGAATATGTTTAAAATTGGTGAATGCAGACTAAAAAAGAAATACTTTAGCGGCATAAAGAGTGTGTACAGAAAGGATGTGGAACAGAAATTTCAAAATCTTCCCCGAGAACACGCCAAATGATGACGTTGTGAAATTAGGTGTGTTGTACCTTGCATCGTCCTTCCTGTACACAACTCCACTGCCCACCATGGTAAATGAGGCATTGATGTGGATTGTGGACTCTCCAAATATGGACACGTTCCCTTGGGGCAAAGAGTTGTATCAAAACACATACTCCACATTAAGAATGCACTAGAGAAGCCTAAACAGAACGAATGGGATTCGAAAGCTATAATATCATATAGATTCAATAGCTTCTCACTAGTTTTCCAAATTTGGATATATGAGTCGATACCCCTCTTATCTGGTGAAGTATGTAACATAGTAGCTCATGTTTTCCCCGCATTTTAAACTGGTGAACGGATGAATCACGTGTTTTAGCGGCAGAACTGCACAAGATGCTATATGATCTGGATGAGGTATGCTTAAAGGCTCTCAAATGCACAATTCACGCATGTTCTATTTGTTTGGCCCATTTTTATGTGAACTTCATCTAATTCGTATTAAGACATTATTTTTCCTTTTTAATTTTATTAGGTTGAGGTATTGGCGATCCAGCCTAGCAAAGAGGAACTGCGAGCATGTTATTTCGTTGGGCTACGCATCAAGGAACTAGCATTTAAACCCATTGCTACCTACCGCCGTGTTCCCGATGTCGTGAATGTTCCTGTTCAAAATCAAAAAGGAAAAAATAAACCTAGCACATCCAAGGGTCCTTTCGTCCCTTGCTTCAAACTGCTGATAGCTGATATATCAAAAGAGCGACAGGTTGTTAGTGTTTGATTATATGGTATTCACGAAAAATGAAAATGAGAACAAAGATGCTTTGAATATAGTCCGGGTTTTTATTTTGTGATTTCCCATATATGTTTATGAATATCAAATAACATCACCAACATGTTTGTTGTTAATTGCAACTTCACTTCCTCAAGATTTTGGAGGATTTACAATGCCATGTGCTGGGCATTCAAGCTAAACAGACTCAAATTCTGGATCTATAATATGATATGAAGTTGGATATTCACCGGGTCGAGAGGTACATGGAAACCAAGTACGACTGTCTTATGGAGGAGCTAGGGCGAAAAAATGAATGCAGGCACCATGATGATGGTAACCATGTTACTGTTTCGAAATCTGATAAGAATTCAAAAGAAGTTGCAAAGGGATTAAACAATACAGACATAAATTTCACGACATTCGTCCATCCTTGTATGCTCGCCCTTAAAGCCATGAAAGCATACATGAAGTGGCCACTTGCGTCGACTTCAATGCCAGTTTTAGACCCAGGACTTTTTTCCATAAGCTCATTCATGAACATCGGAAGCTTCCCATATGATTGATCAGGATCGCCCATTACCATCTCAAGTGTGTGTTCTCTTGCCCTCCATGCTTTTCCATATTTCAAAGACGAGCCATACATTTCTAATCCCGGCAATTGCTTTGTTCAGATTTCCAAAAACTCCGTTCAATTAAGATTACAAATCCCCAATAAATAATGATCGAAATATGAAGATAGTCTTAGGATACAAAGAAAACAGATTCAACAACTTCCACAGCTTCAACTAAGTCCTAAGTCAGAAACAGATTCAGCAGCTCCAGCTAAGTCATCTGCTCCCATAACAATCAAGTAGCAGTTATGTCCGGTTATACCTCTTTAGCTGGCAAGGAAATAGTTAGTTAAAACTATTGTTATAGTTCAACTGCAATGCTATTGTAATCTGTCTATAAATGTAAGCACATTTCATCAATCCCAAAATAATAATGAGAATTCATCTTCTTCTCTATTTTATTTTATCATTCCTAAGCTCAAATTATGGGTCTCAATTTAGAAATTTAACATGATATTAGAGCTTTTTTTTTGCAAGAACTCCCTGTTATTTCATCTTCTTCCCTGAGTAAAACAAACCGTGAAGATAATTACACTTGTTGGAGCCGTTCAATCTTTGTAGCACTGAGTGTAAAGAATAAGTCAACCTTCATTGATGGTTTTCTACCAGCTCCAAGTCCACCAAGTGGTGTTATATACAATTGTTGGGTACGTGTTAACAATCTGGTACTATCTTGGTTATTAAATTCAACCAATAAAGAAATTCGTCAAAGTTTGTTGTATATTTCATCTGCCTGTGAAGAATGGAATGAATTCAAAACTAGATACATTCATAGTGATGGTCTTAGAGTGTATCACTTGGAGAAATTCCTCAGCTCCATCTCTCATGGCTCACAGCCATTAACCACATACTACAATTCATTCAAGGCCACTTGGGACGAGTACATTAGCTACAGAACACTCCTAAAATGTAGTTGTGGAATGCTTTTCAGCTGTACCTGTGATATACTACGCAACATATCTAATACACAACAATCAGATGATGTTATTAAGTTTCTCATTGGGCTAAATGAATCCTATTCAGCATTGAGAAGCCAGTTGCTACTAACTTCTCCACTTCCATCATTAGCTCGAGTATATGCTCTTCTCCTTCAAGAAGAAAGGCAGCGAGATCTACATGCTCACTCACTCTCAGAATCAGTTGCAATGACATCAAGACAACCTCCCAAAACATTTATTAAACCCCCACGTTGGAAGGATAAAAGAAGCCTAAATGTACTCATTGTGGTTATCTTAATCACACTGCCGATAAGTGTTTTCAACTCATAGGCTATCTCTCGGGCTGGAAAGGTCCTAGATGATCAAGAATGTTAGTTAATACTCTTACTGTCCATGTTGTAGCAATAGGTCAACCTTTAAATGAGGAGGGAGGGGGGACCAAGTAATCTACTCAATTAAGATCTTTACCATCAATTCATACCCTTTACCAAAACTCAGCAAACACCATTTCCAAGAACACATAACCCCACATTAGATACTATCATTGCAGGTATATCTTGTAATAACTCTTTCAAACTAAGAAATATTTCCTGAATAATTGATACAGGTGCAATAGATCACATGATTTTTTCACTAAACCTTTTTATTTCCATTGATTTAACCACAGGTATCAATGTTCACTTACCAAATGGCCCCTTCGTACCAGTTATTCACATTGACAAAGTCCAAATTTTTGAAAGCATAACTCTTGACAACGTTCTATGTGTACCTTCTTTTTCATTCAACCTTATTTTAGTTTCCAAATTAACAAAGTCTTCTAACATGTGTGTATTATTTTTTCCCTCTCATTGTTTCATACATGATCTATCCAACTTGAGGATGATTAGTTTTGCTAAGGAAAGAGGGGACTTATATCACCTATTGATTAGTCATGATCAATCTATGCCCCAACCCATCACCAGTCAAGCAGCACATGCCTATCAACATTCCAACTATGACCTATAGAATCGCAGTCTTGGGCATATATCCAATGCAAGAATGTCCAAGATCCCACAAATTACTTCTCAAATACCTTGTACCAATTTACATATATGCAAAGTTTGTCCTCTAGGAAAACAAAAGAAATCACCCTTTCCCATCGATGAATCAATATCAAATAAGATTTTTGATTTAGTCCATTGTGACATTTGGGGTCCATTTAGTGTGCATTCTTTCAATGGTTACATATTTTTTCTTGCTTTGATGATTATTCCATGTGCACATGGGTTTTCATGATGCAATCCAAATTTCAAAGTCGTGACCATATCAAAAACTTTTACCAAATGGTCATTACTTCAATACTAGAATAAAATCTATTAGATCAGACAATGGTATTTGATGAGTCCAATTTAGGTCTAGCCCGAGGAGTGCTTTGTCCATTCGGCCATCCTGACCCCATGATCTCCTCGGTCGTGTCTCCTCGGAATTGCTTCTCCTTACCCCCATTAGGTCTTCCTCGAGTTTACTGCAAAACCTCGTGCCATATACTCCTTGATTTAGTAGGGTTCCCTTTCATGTCAAAACTTATCCAACTCTAAGAAATTGAGTCCTGCTGATAATATGTTACCTTATCCTGAAAGGATCATACCACTATAGTTCCATCTTCATCCAAACACATGGGTGATACAAAACCAATCAAGTTGCAACTTCCAATCACGATAGAACTCCTATGAATTTCAACAGTAAAATCCTACTAGGAATGCACTACCTACATTTATAAATACATCATTCCAACACATTATCAAGGTACATTTTACATAATTTTCAGCACATATTTATTCCCAAATTCTCTCTGTGACTTAAGCATCGGATGGGTAACGAGGATACACATCGATGCCTTTGTTTCAGGTACCAGAAGATCTCGTTCGTGCTCATTCTCAATAATCAAGCTCAGAAATCAATACGTACGATTTTTGGTAGCATTAGTGTTGAATTACTCATGACAAATTTTTATCAATCTCATGGGATCCTCCATCGGGAAAGCTGTGTGGTCACCTTAACAAAATGGAATAATAGAAAGAAAGCACTAATATATACTACAAGTAGCTAGAGAACTTCTGACGCGAACTTGGGAGCGGGATTAGCTTGGAAATCGTGAAATTAATTGCAAAACGCAGGAAAAGTCCAAATTTAGGTTGTAGACAGTAAAATCTTGACCCGCAAATTATTGAACCAAGCAATCAAACAAAAACGAAGTTTGAATAACCTCTTGATTACAAAACCAACAATCCTCGATTTGCGAACGCCACAAAGGGTGCATAATCTTTTAATAAGTTCTAAGGGTTGAACGTCACAAATATAATAATATTTGATAAGTTTGGTACATGTTCAATCAAGAACAAAAAGAGAGAAATCTCATTTAATTCATAATGTCAAAAATGTTCTTTTTGTTATAATGAAATAAAGTTTCCTATTTATACTAAACTTAGGAAAAAATGGAAAAAAAATGAAAATATCATTTAAAGATTACAAGAATCTTACCAAAACTAAAATTCTAACAAAATAAGAAAATTCGCGAAAAATTAAAATTCTTGCCAAATTGTTCTCGACATGTTTCTGTACGATTGCAAACCCAAAAGTATCATGCGCTCGCGAGACTTTGTGCAAAATTTTGTCATTTTCGGAATGTACTCATGGGCGAAAATTCGACAACCGAGTTGAAAGTTATGCCCGTTTTCATCCAGCCTGGTCGTTTTCTTTCCAAATCTTGAATCCAACTCGTTTTGGCTTCCGAGCCTTTCACAAAACTTGAACCTTGACTTGTCAACTTCTACAATTTGGACTCCAAAACTCAACCAAGTGATTCTCTATCCCGGATCATAACACCCCCTCTCTATTCGAAAGGAATTGTCCTTGAATCCGTGTCTTTTGATTGCGTAGAGGATAATCGACCTGCTACACAACTTATCACTGCACCACCTGGATCAAATGGACATTTTTTCCTTCTATGATATAGAATCAATACACAGTACCCATCCATTTTGTATGTATGGATGTATTGCAGCACAAACGCAATCACCCATAGATGTATGAACTCTCACTTACAACAATCCACCTGAAAGAAAAAATTAAGCAAAATACGGTTGAATTTGTTAGCTTCTCCCGGTTGAAACTTGAACATTGGCTTGTCAACTTCTTCAATTTGGAATCCAAAACTCGATCAAGTGATTGCATATCCCGGATCATATCATCAATGACACGAACCCGGGTATGGAATCAGCGTGAAAATCACGAAATTAATTGAAAATGTCGAGAAAGTCCAAATTTATGTTGTTCAAGAACAAAAAGAGAAAAATCCCATTTAATTCATAATGTCAAAAAAGGTTCTTGTGTTATAATGAAATAAAGTTTCCTATTTATACTAAACCTAAAAAAATATGGAAAAATGAAAATATCATTTAAAGATTATAAGAATCTTACCTAAATTAAAATTCTAACAAAATAAGGAAATTCACGGAAAATTAAAATTCTTGCCAAATCATTCTCGGCATGTTTTTGTGTGATTGTAACCCCAAAAGTACCATGAACTCACGTAGCCTTGTGCAGAATTTTTTGCCATTTCCGGAATGTATTCATGGGCGAAAATCCGACAACCGAGCTGAAAGTTATGCCCGTTTTCATCCACGCTCCTCGTTTTCTTTCCAAATATCTTCCAAACCTTGAATCCAACTTATTTTAGCTCTCGACTCCTTCACGAAACTTGAACCTTGACTTTTCAACTTCTTCAATTTGGACTCCAAAACTCGACCAAGTTATTGCCTATCCCGAATCATATCAACTTATTTTCCAATCAATGTTCCTCTCATCTTTTGGAGTGAATGCATACTTACAACAGTGAACATCTTAAACAACCATCCAGACAATGGTTTGCAAAGCTCACTACCAGCCTCATTTTATATGGATATCAACAAGCCAAGTCATATTCTTCCACATTCCTTCACACTACTAATGATTCATTCATGGTGCTCTTGGTTTATGTTGATGATATCTCTTGCAAGTGGCAATCTCAAGGAAATTCAAGCTCTCAAGAAATTTTTGGATAATCACTTCACAATTAAGTACTTAGGTGAGTTAAAGTATATTCTTGGACTGGAAATTGCTAAATTATGGAAGGAACTAAGGGCATGTTCTCTTTGCTGTTTTAAAGCCGTTTTCTGTTTTTAATTTTTCAAAACGGTGGAAACCCATTTACTTTCCCGGTTTTGAAAACATAAAAAAAAAGGTTCAACTGAAAACTCAAAACGTCTAGCGTTTTCTTCCTTTCTTCTCAAAACATGAAAACACGGAAAACGACTCCATTTTCCCCAAAATTCTTCCTCCTACCGATCCACCGTCTCCTTCCATCAATAACTTCCACCACCCGCCACCTAAGCCGACGGACCTCCACACCTCACTCTACAACCTCCGACCATCGCCTACCTACCAGACCGCCGAAAACAACTCCAATTTTCATCCAAAATCGCGAGCGCAGTCACGGTTTTTCCCCAGTTACTACCACATCCGGCCATCCTCTTGATCGTGGAGCACCACCACAACATTTTTCTCAACCAGGCGCATCTAGTTCTACCATAATCGACTGAGCATGTTGGAGCAGTCCGGTAAGTTATTTCCGAACAGCTTGGAATTTGAAATTTGTTTGGTTTTTGGTTCCAATTGTTTTGGAATTTATTTGGTTTTGCATCTAGTTGATTATATGGATTTGGTTTTGTTTCCAAAATTTGAATTTTTGGTTCAGTTAATTTGGAATAAGGAATTTGGTATTTTTGTTCCAGTCAATCAGTTAATTTTTTTGAAATTTGGTGGTTTAGAGTTTCACACGAGAACACATCGGTACTACATTTTGCATTTGATTTGATGTTGTTTATTTTTACGATGTACAATAGAATGCTGACTGAGATTTTGATTTTTTAAATTGTGGACTTAGGTTTATATAGTCTTTTTGATCAATTTGTTTGGAGATCACTTACTGAATTTAGCAGCTTTAGTTTAATGGGTTCCTTTTAAAATTGAAATATTAACACTTTTTTATTATAAAAACTGAATCTTTTAGATTTAGCTACATTGAGGTGTGATAAAAATTGTGATTTTTTTATTGGTTCTGCGTTTTACATGAGAACACATCGTTACTGCATTTTGCAATTGATTTTATTTTATTTGTTTTCACGCTGTACAATAAAATGCTGATTGAGTTTTTGATTTTTTTTTAATGGTGGGATTAGGTTTATTTAGTCTTCTTGATCAATGGACCAGAGGATTGATTATGAGAAAAGATTGCACACTGTATCAGATTATTCTGAAAATGAAGGGATGAAAAGAAGGAACCCAAATGATGAAAAAGAACCAAATGTCATTGGACTAGACGATACAGTTTACCGTTATTTGTCTCCATTGAGAAAAATTGGGAGCATTATTGGAATTGGTGGGGATATTGCTAAGCAGTTGAGAGCAGAAACCCATGCAAGGATTAGGATAGCGAGACTATCCCGGGGTGTGATGAACATATAGTCACCATTTATAGCACAAGTGGTGAAGCAAATAGTTATGGGGAGGACCTAGTTTCACCTGCACAAGATGCCCTTTTTCGGGTGCACGACAGGGTGGTCACTGAGGAGTCACCTGTGAATGGTGCATTTGAGGAGCCTCTGCAAGTCATTGTTCGCTTGTTTGTGCCATCTGATCAGATAGGTTGTGTGATTGGGAAGGAGGACAAATAATCCATAACATACGCAATGAAACTGGTACTCAGATTAGAATTTTGGGTAGCGAGCATTTGCCACATTGTGCTCTGAGTTCTGATGAACTTATCCAGGCAGTGAACCATTTTTAACTGGTATTCTTATTTTCTTTTACTCATTTTCCACCCACTATTTTAATTTACTTGTTGCTTGCAATGACTTTTTTTGAAATGGATTTTAAGAGTCGTATTTTCAGTATTATGGTTTATCTGGTGGGATCTTAAGAGTAAGCATGTAGGATAGTTTCAGACCTTTTAGAATGAATAAGATGGTTTGTTTTGCAGTAGCTTGAATTCAAAGGCGTTCCAATTGGAGAAACTGCAGCTCCGAATGGTCGAATACTGTAGGTGGTTCTGGGGATTTATTCGGTATGCCACAGCCTATGGAATGCTTGCATGAGACCCAAATTCCTCCATTCTTGTCCAAGAGTTTCGATTTGGTGGATGATCCTTCATTGGATTCTATAATTTCTTGGGAGCATAGGCCGACAACTTTGATGTGTAGGATCTTGTGGAATTTGCTAGGATTATTTTGCCAAGGAATTTCAAGCACAACAATTTTTCAAGTTTTGTTCAGCAACTTAATACATATGTGGGTATCCATTTAATTTAACCATGGATGTTCATGTTCTTGTAATTGTATTTAGCTTGATGTAAATGAAGCCGTAGAGCATTTTTAGTGCTGGTGGATCACAGGCTTTTTGTACTGAAATATGGAATGATGTAATTTTGTATTTCATACATTTTATTTCTTTGAGCAATTTTAATGTTGGATGAACTTTTTTGTATCAAGATTTTGTGTAATCTTGGTGATATTTTGGGATAGTTACAGTGATGTGATCATATTACTGGTAGCTGACTTTTGCTATTTTTTAACATTTGAATTTTACTATAGAAAAATAGTATTTGTAGGGGAAAAAAGAGTATAATTTAAATATTTAATTAAAAACAGGTATGTGGCATAATTTCCACAATAATTTATTTGCTTGCTCTACATTAACTTTTATATTCTTCCATATATCATTATCATAGTCTTTGATTTTTTTCAACACCTTTTTCAAATCGTTCCCCAAATTGTGTCACACGGGGGGGCAATGTCATGGAAGATGTACACAAGAATGTAGCAAAATTTTTGGAATAAAGGCAACTCTAGCCAAATGATGGAGACTAAGTTTGCAATTTACCCAACTGTAACTAACTTAACTGTTGAACAACATAAATGGAGGACTCTTGGGCAAATTAGGATGCTTGAAGAAGGTTAGGTTTTGGTTAGTCACGTGGCCAACCCAAGTATGCTTGTGTCGTTTCTCTTTCTCACCCACCTAAGCGGTCTACCATGAAATTTCTCCTCTCTTTCTTCCTTCACTTCTCAAATCTTCAGTTTATTTACCTACAAATACAATCACAATCATATCAATGGTGGGATCCCACCATTGTCTCTCAATTATTTTTCATTACTTACCTATCTAGACCATTTCCCCGTTAGTTTTCCGAGAAATTTCCTCCCATAATCAATTCAGAAATTCGAGAAAAATCAGAATTCTAGAAGAAAACACTCAAAAAGCTGTGATAGTTCTTATTTTACATAATCACTTATTTCTGCCTAATAAATAATCATCTCAATGGCTGGTATGCTTCCTGGAGTTGAATCTGCAAGAAGAAGAAGATTCCATTCTGATTCTCCAACCCCATCTGGTTATAACTTCACAAGGCGTTCATCTTTTTGTTTATATACAAGCAATCATGAAAACCTTCACAGTTCATCCTCTTCCATGGTACTAAAATCAAAACAATCTTATGGGATTTTTGTATCTATATGTATGTGTGTATGTATGTATGTATATTTTTATTTTTGTGGAATTTTTATGAAATTTCTGGGTTTATATTTACCGTTGAAAATAACAGAGGAATCCGATAAGCCAGGCATATTGTGATGAAAAGCTAGGGGCTGTGGCTAGAGAAGCCAAGAAAAGGTTGGATGAGAGGCTGAAAGCACAGTCGACATCAAAAATCAAAAGGTAATACCTTTGAGATGACATACTATGCTTAAAAAATAATTTATTTTTTCTTGCCACGAAAAGTAGAGCAACTTTTAGGCAATTTTTGGAGAACTCAATGTTTGATAATTTAAAGATTCATTTTTCACTAGAATTGAACAAGACAACCACAATAAAAAAGAAGAAGTAAAAAGTTATAACGAAATATTGTAATATTTGATTAGTATAAATTTCATCATATTATAAAACACACAATCTTGAATTTGATTTTTCGAGAATTAACTAAATTCCCTCAAAACGAAATAGTCATGATTAGATGAGATAATAAATAAACTTTAATCACGGGTTCAGATGTACTCTTGTATTGTATGTTAGAGGGCGAGAAATAAAGAAAGATGTATAACTAATAAAATTTGTCACTTGGAGTCCTCTATAGTTCAATCTGACTCAACATACAAGTTTATACGGTTGTATGCTATCAAATTTTTTTTTTTACTTGCAAAAAAAAAAAATGCAGAAGATCAAATTTTCATCAAACTAATTTTATTATTTTTCACATTTCTTAATCAAATGTAGGGTTTCGAGTCCTGCAATTGAAGGGACGGAAGTATTTGGATTAAAGAAAAAGTTTAATTGGGCAAAATTAAGCTGGAAATGTACAGAACAAGAGGAATGTGCAGTGTGTTTGGAGCACTTTATGGCAGGAGACACCCTAATGCAGTTGCCATGTGCCCATAGATTCCATTCAAAGTGTTTGGTGCCATGGCTGGAAAGTAATGCACACTGTCCTTGTTGTAGAATGGTAATTCAAAATTGAAAAAAAAAAAAAAAAAAAAAAACCGTTGTCATGGATTTCGATAATAAAGCTACGGAATTCGACGTTGGATAAGTATAGTTTAATTTCGTTGTTTACTTTCTATTAACTCTTCTTTTCTTTTCTTTTTTTATCTTTTTTAACTACAGTCAAAGAAGGTTAACTGTGACAACAATGAAAGATAAAAAAGTCAACAATACTAGCTACATTGACAAAATGGAGATGGGGGAAATAGTAATTATGCAAAACAATTCTAGAGTAAATTTGACATTTTGTAAAAATTATGTCTGAAATTCTGAATCCTTTAATCCTACTCATACTTACATATTCAAGGTTCATATTTTGTACTTAAAAGTAAGTTATTCAAATATGTTTTAAAATAAAAATAAAAAGTGTGGCCTAAAAGTAATTTTATTCTTTTTAAGCTTATATTTTAAAAGTAACTTTTAAGTTTTGTATTTTAAAATATTAATGTATTTTTTTAATTGTTTATTAACAAACTATTGTAATCCTATTCATGGTGGTGTTGTACCTAATAGACACTTAATTCAGTACAATTGATAGTCAGCATTAGTTATAAGAAATTTAAACCAATTGTACAGACAAAACTTATTTTACCAACATTGATGTTCAATCGATGCATGAATTATTCTTGATATTGCATTTTGTTAATAATAATCAGTAATTAAAATAATATACTGTCAAAATTTAGAGTTATGCTATATGTACACCATACTTATATGACATGGTTTACGGCCCCTTATGTACAACCATCATTTTCCCAAAATTTAACCATCCAAGGGGGAAAAAAGAAACTCAGTACATGATTTGATTGTTTGATGCCATGACTTTGCAAATGAATGACAGCATGAAATGGACACATCACGACATTATCATTATTCTCCATTATATTCTCTTTTTCCTTTGTCACAAGTATCAAAATTGATCCACTAGCTCAACCCTTGTTTGAACCCCATTTTTCTAAAAATTCACTTTTCAATACTCATTTTCAACAAACAAATTCTCCAATAAAATAATATTACAATCAAATTCTAAAAAAATTCTTATTTTTTAACTACACATTCTCTATCAATTTATTATTTCAAATATGCATTATTTCCGCAAACTCAAGCTCAAACAAGGGCTCGATTAAAAAATACAAGATCAGCCTGAATTTAGTCTAACTATAAGTAATAAATTGTAAATTTAAAAGAATTTACGAACCACAGGGTTATTACTTGTTTAACCACTTGTTGGAAATATATATATATATATATATATATATATATATAGCTGATTTTGGCATGATTTTTGAGTGGGACCCGATTGGCTATTTTGAAAGATAAAAGTTGATTTGTGTTCTCCTCCGTGAGTACATCGAAATCATATACTCACTTGTCAAAAATAAAGCTTAGGTGAATGAGAAATTGAAACTCAAAGTATGCCATGTGAAAGGAGTTTGTTGGTGGAAAAATTAAAAAGTTAAGGTTTGTCCCACATAGGAAGTGGATGAAAACTAAAACCACTTTATAAAGGATTACACTTTAGAATAGTGTAATCATGTGTAGCATAGAGGCTCTCTCCACATGCGCCCGCAGAGAGTGCAAATCTGGGATCGAAATAGGTTTTCGGACCTTGAACTTGTGTACAGGGGGCACTGCGTACACGAATGTCGAACTGAAAGGAGCAAAATTGACCCCTTAAGAGTGTCTACGTTTTGCTACTGGTTTTAATTTTTCAACAGACTTTTCATTTTCCAAAACTCCTGTTAATTGCCATTTGTTAATGGACAAGTTACAAAAGTCAGTCTTTATGTGTGTCTCGATTTTCCACTGTCTAGTACATGAAAAATTAATCTGCATATTCATCTGCACAGAGTTCTTGTTTCTCTGCATTTTTCGTTTCTGTTCGAGTCTGGTAGTGATATATTTCAAACACAAAGTCAGTTCGCCGGAGTAGAGTCTGTTGTGCTTGGATTTTACTGGTTTCTCCATTATATCCTGGGAAGTAGACGCTCAATTTACACCTCAAGCATATATGGTTAGAGGGCGAATCTGTTTTAAGGAAATTGTGTGTAACACTGGCATCGGGTTAAAAATTTTATTATTGTTTAATTACTGTTAAATTATTATTTTCTTGTTATTTCTTACTGTAAATTAACAAGTCAGTGAATTTGTTATAAATATATAATTTAATCAGTTTAGACTGTAAATTCGATATTAAGTGTGTAAAATCGGTCAGTTCTGCATATACAATTATTTGTGCATATACGATTATTAGTGCATATACAGTAACCACTGCACATACGGTAACTGTTGTATATCCCGTAAGTCTTGCATATACGGTAAGCCTTGTATATACGATATTTAAGTTGCAAATACGGTATCCAGTAAAGAGACACTTTTGTAACACCACTTACCTTTTTCAAGTAAATGTCCGTTCTTATTTTTGAAACATTGTCACACCATTATTTATCGACTAAAAAATAAACTTTTATTAGGAGAAAAATATCATACTTTTTTTTTAATTTTGCAGTGTATTGTTGTTAAATATCACTATCTATGTGTTATGGTCCCCAAATAATCTTGTCTGTAATGGGACCAAATAAGTTACAACTTAGGGGACGATGCATGAAATAATTAAGTATAAGTGACATCGAACGTAACATCTTTGATAAGAAATATGTAGCAATAATTATGAAGTTATCTTCACATTGTAAATATCATGAGTTATTTTCTTATATAAATTCATATTTGTTTGATTTTTTTATAATTTTTTTTATATACTTTTACCAACCTCCAATCAACAATAAAGGGAAAAAAAAAAAGAAAAAGTCAAGTTTCAATTGAAAGGTTTCAAATTAAACAAATTTCTCGACTCCTATTATGATATCTCGACATACTTCAACTGAATAATTATTTTCTTTTATAGAAAATGATATATCTCGGTAGAAAGGTATAATACTGATATATTAAAATTGAGTTATGATTTATTTTTAAACATAATTCTTTCTCATTTAAATTTGTAATCGTGACCCTCGTGAGATTAGTATACAAATTGACCCTGCTAATTGCATGACCCAAAGTTCAACTCATTTGGGTCTATTCTACCTTGTCTTGAGACTGTAGCCCAACGATTCCAAACACAAGTACAAGGAGACTGTCATTTGACATGTTCCAAAAGGCAGACACAACAGATGAGAGGGGCATATTCAAATACACGGATTTAAGGTTTCCACATCAATCTGTTGTGTCCAACGATATTAGAGAGGTCGAATGCCAGTGATGTGGCGTGTCTGAGGAATGCACCTGAGCCTACATCCGATGCACGAGGGCTTGGTTTTATGGCAAATGGGGCTCGGATTGTACATGAAGAATGTTGACCTCCAAAACGAGCCAACGGAAACTCAGGCCTCACTCATGTCCACGTAAGTAGAAACCAAGCCACGCATAAGAGGAATCGCTCTTTGAGACACAACCCAACAAAGTGTTTGAACTCCGGAGTTAGATCAATGCAATAACAAAATAAAATATTTTTAGATCAAAGTCCAACACTCAAACAAATAATATTGCATATGAAAAACTAGAGAGAGATAGGTGTAGCTTTTAATATTTGAAATTGCATTAGTTTTAAAATAATACAAGAGGATATTTATAGAATTGCAATTGAAGCTGTGACGGTTGGATGAAGCGCATATGGCTTCTTTTGCTTTATCTAACTCGCTAGGACCTCCCATCACTCACTAGACTGCACTTGAGTATTTGGGAAAGGGGGAGCTACTGTTCACGAAAATATATTTCGAATAAAACACACTGCAAGTATACGGTTCGTTAACAAGTAATAAAGTTGACTTTTTGAGTCCGAGTGTCGTCCCACAAGGATTAATTAGTTCTAATTTTAATTACCGTGAGTTTGACCGAAATAATAAAAATGAGAATATTCGTTTTGATGAATTTATAACTAAATTAATGATGTGGATACGAATACGATTATGGATGCTTTTACTAAACTAAATGAAATTTATGTCAAATGCAAATTGAAGATCTTCTACCATATGATGAATGTAATAGGATCACATATCCCCATGTAATAATTTTCTTTAAACATAGTTTTACTCCTTGACACACGATTGAAATGTTGAAGAATCAATACTTCTAAATTATTTAATGGTTTCTCTCGAGTAAAGTTAAACATATTCCAAGATGTGACCCGACTATATTTCTATGACGGACACGAACATACAAGAATGCATGTGTTTTTATGAACACTTAAAAATTTATATAGGACATAACAGTATATTCATATTCCCTATCGGACCTTATGATGATTTATATTGTGTCGAACATATTCCCCTTCTTTCGAATGCATGAAATGTGTCACCAAACTCACACAATTACGTATACAATACTTATGGAGAAAAGAAATTCGTATAAACCATTCAAATATCCAAAACGTATTTTTGATATCAAGAATTGTAAAACTAAAATTTAATAATTATATTACATAGTTCATCTAACCTAGTACAGAATTAACCTAGCCTAGCATAGTGGAACGAAGAAAATCAGAAAAATAAATAAAAAACGACATCACCAATTCGATTTTTGAGTTTAAATTTCTCTTCGTAATGTTGCTCTTCTTGTTATTGTCTCGTTTATTCTCTCAAACCTTATGAATCCCCTTCCCCTTTGTTCTGGACGGCCCTAGAGTTTAAATACGCATCCCAATATTTGTTCCATAAGTATTTTACTCAAACAAGAAAACCAAAATTCTCGCGTCAAACATCAACTATGCGACTGCATAGCATACCTCTATGTGATCGCATAGAGGAGCTGAAAGTGCCGTTGTTTTTTTTTTCCCCCCCGAATGGACCTATGCTATGTGACCGCATAATAGTAACCAATTCCAAGTTCTTGTGTTTTGGTACTCGAACTTCATTTCGCCAATCTCGACCTTTTTTCCACCGTCTTTTTCTTCCAATGCTCAATTGCTCCTCGACATCTTCACATCACTAACTCCTCTTTCGTGCCATCTTTTGACTATTTGCAACTCGATCCTTGAACTTTGGTTTTCTTTCGTTTTTTTTTTCTTTCCCCCCATGTTTCTCATATTTTTCACCACATTCATTATGTTGTCCTGCAACACACAATTTACATAGAATTAAACTATATTTCAATACATTTATAAACAATTGTCCGTGTTTGTAGCATGAAATAAATGTGTAAAACGCACTTATCAACCACCATATGAATTGTGTCAGCACTCCACTCTTGGTGAATAGGCTGACAAAATTTGACTTGTTTAGGATACAGCTTCTCACGTCAATTTCATTCACCAGATCCTCAAAGGATATGGGAAACCATCTTTGATCGAAACCCCTAGACGTTGGGGAGCTTCGGTGAGGTGCTTCGTCCATTATGTGTGGGCTTCGGTCATTGTGCATCCTCGCTGACAGAGTTCCAAGTGAGGTGCCACATGGGCAACAACTTGAGCCTCGTTGCTGAGGCGTAACAAATAAGCTCTACATAAAAAGTTCAATAAAACCATAGGAGTGAATCATGCCACGTCTCTTGCATATGCCATGACCAAATTCTGAGAACAATCTTCTACAAGAATATATGATGCCTATTGGACAACATCAGTTTCGTTTTCTTCTTTAACACGTTACCAAATAAAACATTAGAGCGGATGCATTTATGCAACAAATTTCAATGTTTATGGAAATAAGTTCAATTGTTGCTTTCCAACAGTCCACCTTAAACAAGTGTTTAAAACTGAATTCACATTTCCAAATGTAAACGCTATTCTGCAGAACAGTAAACGAAGTTTGGACAATTGCAAAATACCTCAGATAATAAATCATAAAAGCTTGCCCGGTTTGGGACATTCCTTTCATTCCAAGTACAGCGGAAATACAAGACCTGACAATTCAATGACTGATGATCACAGTAGATAACAAAGAAACTAACCATGAGCCCATATAATACTGGTCAATCGAATTTGCTAATCCAAGCACCTTCATAACCAAAGAATTTCAGAAGGGTCAGAAGTTTTTCTTCTCTTTTTTTGGGCACACGATATAATTACTGATTTTACAACTAAGTGAAGACTTTCTTATTTTAAAAACCAGTAGTTCCATTCAAAGGTTATAGATGAATGTTACATTCTGAGAGAAATACAAACTCATGGGCTATATATCACCTCATTTACATAGCTATATACAAAATGTACTAAAGAGAAGGGGTTTCCGAGTTCGAAACAGAGCCTTCTGGGAAGCCTTCGCGAACATCCCCCCGGCAGAGTGGGCAAACACTGGAGCACAGGCACATAATTTACATCTAGATATTGTAAAAATTAGAAGGCAAAGGGGTGGGGGATAGGGAAAGAACTGCGGCAATGTCACATACCCATGAATCTCCTTCAGCCATTTATCTACACATGCCATGTGATACTCATGGTGACATGGAAGAACTCGAATTTTGTCTCCCTCCTCGTACTCAGCTAGGCAAATGTAACACCTGCAAGACATAGTTTCATCATAAGGTAAAACTAAAGGCTATGGCGAACAACCTACAAATATAGACAACATACCATTAAACATTCACATAGAATGCTGTATGACAAAACACTAAATGAAATATCACCGGTAAACCAGTCATAGCAGAAAAGAACTAACGTTCTCTTTGTAGTCCATCAATATTAAAAATGGGCACGTTTCAAAAGATATGATCGTAGTTATGAAAAAATAACGTAACCGATCTGAATTCCATAATTTTAGTGATTTTAATTGCACTGTTGAAAGCAATCCATCCCTCTTATTGGCGTCTTAAAAGAACTGCTAAAACTCCTGAGTGGTTACTTCTCTAACCTTTTTCTAGAGTTGAAATATTGTCGAGCATAATTAGCAAACAATGTGAGAAAAAAAGAATTCAAAAGACTTTCGTCACCGAATTATTTATTTATTTCATCGTAAATTTTAATATAGTGACTCTCAAATTTTATGAAGTTTACTCTTTCATTATTTGGTTTCCTCGTTTAGGGACATTGTCAATTTCCATTATTCATAACCAAAGCTCTCCATAAGGTGGGCACTCTTGAACAATCGAATTGCGTAAGAGAATGTGACTTTATCTATCTCCCATTATTTAGTCTCCTCCAAGAATTGTTTCTCTTTCTTTTATATAGTTTTCTTGCCAAGAGGTGCTGCATCACCCTGCTTAGGTTTCCTTTCTGAGATGCAAAGAAACCGAATTGATTAGCCCATCCCCATCCCCTTTGTTTTTCCCTTTTTTGGGATCTTCCAACCACTTTGAGCATGACCAATTAAATGGGCAGGGGAAAACATACTGCTGATTATCGTCTCCACTTTGCGAGTTTTCAGGCTTTCTGTGAGTCTTCTCAGGAAAAGAGTCAACCACTGATTCTGGAGCTGGAAGTGACACCATAGACAAGGAAAGTGACATTGGTTGTCGATGAATTTCATCCAGTACCTGCATTTTGCAGATAGTAAATTAGCTTCTTCAATTAGGACACATCAATAGAATGTTTGTTAGCATATAGGTTTTGCTCATAACTTATTGGAGATCTCAAATATAAATATAATTTCTTACTCATTGTGAGAACGTAATCATATATTAAAGAGATGCATCTGATAACAAACTTCATTCTGAAAAAGATTCTCTTTGCAAAATTTAATTGACTCCAATAAACAAACTTCATCAACATAGCCGATAAGGAATGAATCAAGCACTTACAAAAAATAGTCAAAAGAGAAAATGTTTATTAATTATTCTCTTGAATATAGTAGTTTTATTTCAACTTTACTGTCCTCCATTCTTTTTCTAGCACAAACCTAATACTACTATTCATACTTCTAGTAGAAGCATTCTATTTTATGCACATGAATGAATTCTATATCTAATTCATTTAACATGTGTATATGAATACACACTTCAAATCTAATTGATGAATTTAATTGATATAACAGACTCGCGGTCATTCTTCTAAAATTAATGATAAATAATTAGTGTGGACTACTATCAATGTTCAATTTATCATCTTCAATATTCATGACATGTTAAGATTAAGTTTCAACCTCGCCCCTTAGGCTAGACTAGTCAAACACCAAGATTTTCTTTCAAGCTGGTTGCTCTTAATAAATTTCTTTATGTAGTCATTCAGAAATGCCAACTTTTAACATTCCTTACTTTTCGGCTGCTAATTTGAGCCCCGTTCGGTAGGGATTAAAATTGAAAATGTGACCGTTATTGGGTTCCACTTGTCTAATAAAAGTCAACAATAACGGTTAGTTTTTCAATTTTAATATGATTTTAATCCCTACTGAACGGGCTCTAAGTAATTAATCGAACTGTCTCTATGTAATCACTGACTCACTGTAGCAATAATTCTCTATAATCAAACCCTTGCTTCTGCTTATATCCTTTTACAGCAAGCATCTTAGATCTTATTTTCCATGTCCTTTGGGACAACCTTTTTCAAGTAACTCATATTACTGAATTCTCTCTTGGCTCCTTTAAATACTTTCCCTCTCCTGCAATTTTTTCTTCATCATAATGGCATATTTATGGTCTCTCAATTTCTTTCTTCCAAAGAGTTCACTTTTTTCAAGGATCTCTTTTCGTTCTTTTATATGTTGCAATTTCTCTTGTAAGCTTAGCTTTTTTTCTCATTTTGTGATTGCCATTCCTCCTCAAACTTGTTTCTACCTTGTTCCAAATCTTCAATTTTCCCAAAAAGGAATTTTCTTAGATATTTGCTAAGAAGCACCGACACGGACACGAGTGTCCGACACGATACGTGTCGGACACGCCGACACGCGATTTTTAAAAAAAGTTCCGACACGATACGTTGATTATTAATTTTTTTTTTTAGATTATTTTAATTTTATAGTCTAAAGTAATATTTTTTTTTATACTTATTGAATCATATTTATAATGATAAATAGAAATCAAACTTGACATTAAATTCATAACATTAAATTTTTTTCTGAAATTTTATGCCAATTTTCGGCCCTTAACAGTGAGGAAGAAGTGTTGGAGTTTTTATATAAGTTTGATTGTTTGTTGAAGAGTAAAATGGTGCAAATTAATTCAAACAAAATATTATATATTGGTTTATTAAAAAAAAAATACAGCTAGTCAATAGGAAAAGACTAAAAACATATACAAGATGGCCTCTTTGCAGTGGTGGGCCCTACCATTTAAATTTTTTATTGATAAAATGATGAGACTTTTCATTCCACTTTTCAACCACGTCCCTGACCCAGTGACCCTTTTTCCTTTCCAGACACGGCACGTCTCTTCCCTTCCTCTTCTCTTTCTTCTTCTTTTATTCTCTTTCTTCTTCCAACTATCACATTTTTCCTTCCAGTTGCTGAACTATTCAGGTACAACAATGGAGAAGAATGGATGGTTTCGCATTTCCTCTTTCAGATGAAATGACTAGTAGTAAATGACTTCCTCTTTCTCTCTTTTTCTGCCTTCAGTTTCGCGGTGACCACCTAGGCCTCCGACACGCGTCGGCGACGTGTCGGAGGTGTATCGGTGTCCGACACGTATCAGACACCGATACGTTGTCGCCGGCAGCGTGTCGGTGCTTCTGAGGATATTTGTATCTTTTTGCTCATGCTTCAATCCATTTGAAAACAGAGATGCTCGTTACTCTCATTTAATTCTCAACTTTTCAGTTTCTTCGCGAATCTGCAATTCCTTCTGATTAAGTTCAGCCCTAATTTTCTCAAGCTCATCATTGAGAATCTGCAAATTTTCCTTCTCGTAAAAAACTTCTCACCAATTTCTTTTCTTTTCAATTGATTTCCCTCTGTCCTCTACAACTTTCAATTTTTCTTTGATGTCGTTCTATTTCTCCTTAGACTTGTCTGTTTGCTTTCTTGACATATGCTCCCACTTTCTCAGTTTGTTCTCCATTTGGTTTGTTTCAGCCGCCTTCAGTTGAAGCCTGCAACTGATCAAACTTCATTTTCTTCTCTTCCTCAAATAACTTGTCTTTCTCTTCCATTCCCAACTCAAGCTGTTTCCTTTTTAAATTGATAGCAGCCAACTGTTTGTTGAGAATCTTATGATCCACTACGTACATAGTAAATATGTTCCCGGTTTGTTTTGCTGATTTAGTGTTCGAAATTGTTTAAAAAATCTCTATAATTTCTGGTAAATCTTGGAAACCATACTAACACCATCCCGCTAAATTTAGGAAGCTCTGGCAGCAACATATTATTTGACGTCATGTCTAACCCTTTCTTCATCAAAACTCTGATGCTACTTCATAGGAAACAAAGGTGGGGGCACTCACAAGAACACTAAGGCCCTGTTTGATTTGGCAATTTTTCCATGGAACTTGGAAATGAAATTCCATCTTCCACCAAAAGTCATGTTTGATTGGGAAATTTTCTTGGCAATTCATTTTCCTTCTTTTGCCTCACACGGTTCCAATTCCTTGGTTTTGCGGAAAATTATTTCCCACCAATTTGGTTTTCCAAGCTACTTTTTTTTTTTTTTTTTTTTCAATGGAAACAAATTCTATCCCTTTAATGGACAAATTCCATGTAAAATAAAGTCAAACGAACTCCAAAAGATCCAAAATTTCAATATTTTCCACGTGGAAAATTATACTAATCAAACACAATTAATTGACAATTCCCAGAAAAACAATTCTAGGCAATTCAATTCCCTGGAATTCATTTTCTTTCCACCCAAATTCCACTCTTGCAATCAAACGGACCCTAAGAGAAAAAGTTCATGCTCTTGAACAAATTAGTTCTCATTCAACTTACTTTCTCTTACAATTGCTTCAATCTTCTTTTAATAGAAGCCTAAGACTCCTACTTGTACAAAGAACATTCTATTTAATATGCACACACGAATCCCACGTCTAATTCATGTAACCTTTATAGATAAATTCACACACTCTATATCTAAATACATTTTATGTGTATTCATGAATTCTATTAATATAGTAGATTTGTGATCCTTCTTCTAGAATAAATAATAAACAGTCATTGTAGACTACCAATGTGCAATGTATCATCTAGATAAACTTCCAACATGGTCAACTTCAGAAGTTATCAAGAGGTTAACTAGCTGCTTTAAATACAATCAGCTTTAAAAGTCAAAACTATCAGCAAAAAATAACCCAAAGATGAGCAAAATATGGCTGATAAATATTGATTGTTCAAAAAGAATTACCTCAAACAAGGCTTCAGCTAGCATGACAATTCGTGAAACACCAGCACGAGAACCAGATTCCTCAGGTGTCAAACTGGACTGACACGAGCATGTGCTATCAGTGTGTATCCCTCTAGGACAAACTGCAATTCGTTGTTCACTTGGATCAAGACCACCACGAAGTCTTTCCCAGATCTGTACACAGTACTTGACCAAATGAGTGTGGAAAAATCATGTATTACACAAAATTACAACATGGTTATATGCCCCATCAGAACAGTGCTCTCGTGTACAGAGTGAAGGAGGAATATCCTCAAAGTAATGAAGTCTACATCTTAATAGCCCAAATTATATAGCATGAAATTACAGCGCATCAGCAGATAGAGCCTTTCTACAAATGTTAAGAAAAGATGCATTAACCAACTGCTGACATGATAGGTCTTGATGCCTCAAACAAATAAAGAGGAGTATGTATCTTAAATGTTACCTCAGATCTAGAACGCCGTCTTTGATCATTTATGCCTTGCGTCCTGCTTCCATAAGATCTAAAATCTCCTCCAACTCCACTATTAAAGAAGTCGCCACTAAAATCAAGAAGCCATCTGTCATGAGATCTCAACGTATCAGAGTCACCAGATGGGTAAACAAAGGTTCTCGAATCTGTATGTCCTCTAGAACTGCGCCTTGAGAAAGCATCCCAAAATAGTCTTCTACTATTTCTTGCTTCGTGACTGCTTATTTCAGCAGAACTACTAGGCAAAATATCAGAGGAGGCGCTCGGCACATCAACATGAAGTACACTTGTATCCTGCCTAGTTTGTTCTCTTTCTGATATGGGATGTCCTAAAGCTGAAGGAATTACCTCCTGTGCAGTATCACTTCTTGGTGAATCGGCATGTATAGGTGACTCCGAAACAGCAGAAGCAGACCCAGAACAAGAATCAGAGAAAGAAAAATAAATTGCTTCATTGACATTATTTTCAACTGAAATTTCATCTGAGGAAGAATTGAGCCTGAGAGAAGTTGCATCAGGCCAATTGGTCAGCCCTGCACCAAGTTGAGATGAATTTCCATTCATGTTGCTGTTTATCCCATTGACGGCATCAATAGTGGGCCTTTCATTTGCAGATGCTGAAATAGAAGATGGTTGATTTATGTACGAAGTGCTGGCAGTTTCATGAGTCCTAGAGCTGATGATTGATTGATCAGAAGGAACTGATTCTCTACTTTCAGACAAGCATTTCCCTTTATCACTCGTGTCAGCATTGCTTGGACTACATTCAAGACCAGGATTCTCATTAGCAATCATAGGTCTTCCTGTTGGGATCCCATTTTCAGTTTTGCAGATGGCAAGGCCGGCTACGCTACCAAGGGGTAAAGCAGAATATTTTCTTGGGAGTTTGAACTTTTCTGAATGATAATGTTCTGCAGAATTCACCAGCAATTCAGCTGGATCATCTTCCATCTACAGAAAACAAGTTAAAACTCATAGAATAACCTTTGACACCTCATTTACCGATCACGTCTAGAAATGTTTATAATATAAGAACAAGAAAATATTTACCAAGAGTTGTGCCTGGTCCATTTTTTCGATATATCTTTTAAAATTTTAGAAGTCCTTTAACACTATTAACATTTGAAGATGGGCTTGTCAATGAAGTTTAACATAGTTTTGCCCTGCTCTATTGCATGTCCAAATATGATGCAAGAACAGAAAGCACGCTAGATGGCTCAACTTAGAATAAGTTAACTCAAACCCCTAAATTTTCCTTATAGTATATGATGCACACTCAGAAGAGAGCGAGACTCGCTAATTTTCTCGTTTTGGGGGGAAAAAATTGATGCTTTGCCTAGCTGCCTGTGCAATTTTACAGTTATAGACTCCTAGTAAGTAATTAGGAGAGTACAATAGTCAAAGAAAAGGGGCATCATAGCAATGCTAATTGTTTGAATTTTTTTAATTCAAATAAAATTAAGAAAAGCACATGGCTTTTCAACCATCAACATATCTTCTTCCCCTACTTGCAGCATCTTCAATGGACATTGTTCAAAAAAAAAAGGATCATGGAAACACGATAAGATTATTCAAGTCGAATGAAATACTTCAACATGTTATGAGCTATAAATCAAGCACCAGTTCAAATCTTAGTATTGCATTTCCATCACAGCTTATTCTTAAACTGGAGAAAAATCAGGATCTCATTTCTATAAAACAGTAGGTACTCCATTTGGATTGCTGAAGCCTGAAAGCATTGCTCGGAAGTAAAATCTGACCTTATTCCTTTGAACAATCAAGCAAATTCTTACCGTTTCAACTGCCTGCAATTCTTTTCGAAGTCCAGTCTCGTATGGTGAGAGTAAAAAATATTTTGTTGCCATATTTTTCAGATTTAAGAAAAAGTTCTTTCCGATAGTCAAATTTATTTCTACCCACTATTATTCAAATGCATCATAATCGCTTTAAAAGTCTTAAAATAAATTGAAATTCACTTTACAATTTGAATCGCGATCATCTTCTTACGAAATGTATATCAACTTAAACGGCATAAATTCTAAGAGAAAATTACTGGGGTTTTTTCAGAAACAAAAACCATAAATTCGTAAAAAAAAAAACAAGAATAAAGAAAAAAATAAAAAACAAATCTATAATAATTAATAACACAACCCCAAATCTTATAAAACGGGCAATTCAGATTCAATTTCATTTATAATGTGTGGGCTTTGTACCTCGTCGGGAGACTGAGAAGAAGAGGCACCGCAAACAAGGATAGAGGAAAGAGAACGTTTGACGGTGGGCCGTCGGCGTTGGTGGGTCCCGGCCCCATCCCGAGGAGATTGGCAGGATCCCAGCCGGCTGCTGCCCGATCCCATTCTGATCAACTCCTCCTCCAACCAGAGAGAGATGGAGACAAAGATATAAATTATATATATTGTGTATGTATAATGTATGTGCTTTAGGTGGAAGGAATGGGTATATAGAAAGTGATAGGGATGGTCATGGTGATAATAATGGAGGGCTCTGTATGTTTTGTGCGTGTCTCTGTGTGTGTGATCGAGAGAGAGGAGAGGAGAAGTTATAATTATTTTGAGTTTTGAAATGTTGAATTGGTAGTTAATTAATTGGGTATTAAGGTTCTAAATAGTATTTTTGTTGGGTTACCAGACTTTCAAAATGTGTTACTTTAGCTATCGAACTTTTTATTCTCGTATAGATGACCGTCCAAGTTACAAAGTTCACATACCCGTTAGTTGATTTATCAAATTTGGTAAAGTTTCTAACGAAGATATTTGATGTATGAAGAAAATAAAATTGCATATGAAAGCTGTGTAGTTAGTTTACAAATTCCGTATTATTGAAGTCATCGCCCGCACAAACATTGACATTAGCCGACTTAAAAAAAATTGTTGAATTTACTAACATATACGAGAAAATTGTAACAGAAATAACTTTGCAAGTTATCTATGCTAAAAAAAAATTGGTGACTAAAGTCATACTTTTTTTAAAGATGACCAAGATATTTTAACCCCTATTTTGGGTAATTGTTTATGATATGTTGGCATCACTTTTCATTTGATTTGAGATAGGAACCTAAATGAGAGAGACGTGACATGATTTGTGATTTAAGAAATATAATAATATTACTATTTTTCTAATACTTCCTAAATCTTTTTGTTAATTAATAATTTGTATAGTGGAGATTTAAGGATTATGTTATTTATTCACAAATGTAGCATGGATTTTTTCATGATTGGCCACCTTCGTATTCGGATTAGAGACGAGGAGAGCATGAAAGTAATATTAATTTAGGGGTAATTAGCGTAAAACGTTCTTACCTTTACATGATTTGTGCAAAACGTCCATACCTTTCATTTCTTGGTGCAGAACGTTCTTACATTTTCAATTTTTGGCGCAAAACGTCATTTTTAACCATTTTACCCTTCTATTGAAATAAAACAAACACAAAAGAAAAGATAAATAAAGAATAATTTTCAATCTTACTCCTAAACTTCTAAAAAATACAAATCAATCCAAAACTTATAAAAATATTAAAAAAACAAAAAAAATCTATTTTGCCCCCTTTTTAGCCAAATACATGAGCTCATTTTTTCGGCGACTCTCTGTCGTCCAAACCGTCAGATATTGGTCCCAACATGTTCTCATCATTACCCTCTAAAAACCCCCATCACTCGTTGTAATTTGGCCGAAAATCAAATTCAAAAATCGCAGCCTGAAAAATCAGTTAAACACCCACTACTCGCCGTCCGGCCACCCAATCGGCCGGAATCCACTACTGGTCGACTCCCCTCATAAAGTCGAAACTACTTATGTAAACAATTTCCTCCAACAAGCAACCAACAACCACCAATTTCAAAGAAAAACAGTTCAATCGTTACGCTCGCGAGTTTGCACCAGCGAACATTTCAGACCTAAATTGAAGATGATTGGAGCCAAATTGAATGGGACACATGGCTGGGCTAGGTGCGTTAGGTGATAGAGCACCCAACACAGGTGGTCTGCCACCATAGGTTGTCACGGTGGCTTCGGAATTGGAGGAAAACTGGTGCGATGTCGTGATAGTCGCGATGGGCAGCTTTCAATTTGAAATTCAGATCTTATCCTTGCTGTTTGGGCTAAATTGTTTGCATGGTCGAGGTCGTCTTGAGTAGGGGAGTTGGCCGGTGGTATATTCCAGCCAGGAAGGTGGTCGGACGGCGTGATTCTAGCGTTTGACCGCATTTCATGCGGTGAAGTTTGTAGCTCAATTCTGATCAAATCCATCGGAGTAGGGGCTGGTGGTTGGATGGGTTGTGAAGAGGACAATGAGGGCTTCAAGGTGGTATGTTGGTCCGACGGCCAGGTGATCAGACGTTGGGGATTTTGCCTTCAAATGTGGCGGCTTAGGGGTTGATGATTTTTTCATATTTGTGACTAATATGCACCTTTTTAAAAGTTTGAACTCATAATTGTAATTTATTCTTTATTTTTTTTTTCTTTTGTGTTTGTTTTATTTCAATAGAAGGATAAAATAGTCAAAGAGGACGTTTAAATGAATATTATGTCTCCTGCAACCTGTTCAACCTTTGAGAATATTATTCTAATATTTTCGTAATAATTTCAAGACTCCAAGTCTATATATTGACTTAAAGTCAAGATTGTAATTATATCTTAAATAGTTTTTTCCATTGAAATTTCTCTAAAATCAATATTGATTTTCTTCATAATTTTTACGTATAAACTTCAAATTTCAAGTATGACTATTTTAGAACTAATATTCATATAATTTTACAAGATAAATAGTTGGCTCTAAATACTGTTACTTGACCTCGTCAAGACATCAAATTATTAAAGTCATTAAAAAATTATTAAATCATTTTAGAAGATTTGTTAAATTTACAACTTATCTGATTAACCTATTTTAGTGCTATTTCTAGTTCTTTGCATTGTCTTAGAAATCATTGGAGTTGGGCTTGGGCTTGTCATATTGTTATAGGGAGCCTTGTTTTTATGGATATTTGGGCTACTGAAGTTGACAGATGGATTCCTATAAGCAAATAAATTCCCCAGAATTTTCAAGTACTTCACTATGTTTTCCTTTCACAAATTATTTTGTTGTAGCAGCCCAAAAAATTCGAATAAATTTTTTTAGTAGTCTAATAAACTCCTAAACATATATTTATGAGTAATAATATATGCTCTAGAAGACTCGCTAATGCTTACCAAGCATATCTCAATTAAAATAGGTTTAGCAACAAAAACTCAAGTTCAATGAGTAGAAGTCTTTTAGTCGAGGAATCATAATTTCATAACTTCCTAATCCAATCTCCAAATAACTTACTATTTGACGCTCAAGCCTCTCGTAACTTTCTATATTCTCATAGTAAGTCCACCTCCCTTTTGGTTAGGGACGTTAGCGTTCTCGATTCGAGAGGATGATTGAAGTACGAAAAATTCATTAGTTTGTCATATCATTTTATACTCGCAACATGTAAATTTAGTATTTAAACTATCAAATCATGAGGTAAAAACTACTTTAATAGAAAAGACCGATTGTGAAGAGTCATCAATTGGAAAATTAAAGAAGATCTAACTAAAACGAGTCCAGTGACTATTTCTAATATCGTCGTCTTTTTAGAATTTCCTCGATTGATACATTTGGCCTTTTGTCTTGCATGCAGACCTATTAACAGTTGAGTGCAATGGCTTGAATCTTAAAACCATTTGAACAAGGCATGATCATTAAAGGTCCATCCCATGAGTTTATAGTTACTGTGAATAATAAATTTGTGAATTCTACATGACATGTTTGTAACCCAATACTCTCAATCTAACTTTGGGTCCCAACAAAAGTCATATGAGCCCACATGTCAGGATTACCATTGTAGTCACCTTACAAGCTACAATTCAATTAATGTTTACAACACTGGTGGCCCGACAAGATTTAACTTTCATCAGATAATGCAAATACAAAATAAATAACCAAATTGCTAGCATATTTCAAGAAAACACATGCAATTCAAAATGACAGAACGTGGAAGTCTTTTCCTCTTCTCTTTTAAAACGGGTTTTGAGATGGTTAATCGAAATACTCCTCAAAATAATCTACGTGCAATGCATGTGAAGTGTTGATGGATTCCATTGAGTACGGATTCACGTGTACTGAAATTAAAAGTTGGGACAGTGTACCAAAAAAAGGACCTAAGTGTTGCATTTTGCTAAGCAAGAGAATTCCGACTATAATTTTCCTTCTTGTAATGATCTGTTTGTCACATTGGCTGTGGGACCCTTCTTGTGCCACGTTATGTTACATCTATTTAGAGGGTGTTTGGTATAGATTAAAATCAGATTTTTTAGTAGATTGTGATAGAAGCGTTTGAAATGCGTGGTTGAAAAAATTTGCGACCCATGAAAAATGTGGTTAATATTGATTGTTTGACTTTGACTTTGACTTTGACTTAATTAAAATCAGATTTTAATCCGGCCCTTAATTATAGTGGCAAACATGAAAACAGAGGAAGTTTTGTTGGATAATTTCCTCTGTAATTAGATCCATCACAAGTACTTAAAATTCTTTTATACAATTGAGTTGATTATGTTCAAAATTTGAAAATACCGACATGCACATATTTTTTGAAGCCCGTGTTTAAATACATATAAAATGTGGATAATCATTCTTACTAAACTATTGTAGATGGACAATGAATTACAGATATCGATATCATTACATATTTAAAGATTACAAAGGCTACAACATGGCACCTCACGTGCTTACAAATTAATCATCAACTAATAATTTAAAATGATGAAAATTATATATTTTATGTACAATATATTTCTTCCTAGTCCCAAAAATCGCAGCATTTTTTGTAATATGCCGTTCATAATCTACCCTATTTTATCTTTCTATGAAAACCACTCCACCATCAAGGGGAGATATCTCAGTTTGGTTCCCATTAAGTTCTTCCAAATCTTGACTTATTCGATCAAAAAGAAGTTAAAATCTCGTCCATCGTACTGTCCAATCTTGTCCTTACTTCTTACCAAACGTGCTCTAATTGTGTATTGGAGGTTTTCTCCTTGCTTGAGAATAATCCATTCCAGCTATATCCAAAATGTCTGGACAGGGCTCTGGCGCAGGCTGTTGTTTTTCAGTTACTGGGGATGAATTGGTGGGGGGATTTTCTTCTGTCACACTAATTTTTTGACTTCTTGATTTGGTATGATCTTTATTTCCTTCAGTCTCGTCATTCTGTACAATGAAAGCTAATCGTGTAAGAAAAAGCAAAACGCGTACATTAACCCACAGATTTTAACTTCTTTTTTTAATACTGTCTAGTATGATCCAATACTTCATATTAAACGTGCCAAAAGAGTTTCGATATGAGACTTTGTTGGATTAAACGTTGTCTTCTAACTCTGAAAACCCACCTTAGACATGGTGTCACTGCTGGAAATATGGGTAACTGTCTTGGTAATAAGTTTTCCATTCCTTCCTGGAAACAACAAACTCGATAAAATGAGTAAGATATTTTCTTCACATCTTTCACAACAAAACCGGGCTTCCTTAAAATCTTGACGAGTTAGGTTGATCCACAGTCGAAAGAAATGATTAGGTTCGAAACGAATGTATCCCTTGTAATTAAATTACCTGAACAGTGCCTGATTTTGCAATGAAAATCCTCTTGGACTCGACCATTATTTCTTCGTTCTGGAACACTTTCCTGAATTGAACAAAAGTTTTATTCAGATTAGACTTCACAAGAAGTACATAGAATTTCCTCATTTGGAAGTACTAAAAAATACACAAAAAACAGCCTCTCTCTTCTGTGTACTTACAGGAATATCATGATTATATCTAGCCGATACAGATTCTCTTGTCAAACGTAAGCCTTCATCAGAATAGGAAAGATCTTCAATACATAGAAATTATACTGCTACAAATGAACAGCTTCGTACTTGGGTAATTTTGACATACACCATTACTTTTACATACCTTGAGCTTCATGAAGCATTGAAATTAGCAGAGACATAAGCAGCAGCCAGGAACTCATCTGGAGAATTAAAGGGTTTTGACAGAAGGGTCGGAGTTTGAAGAGAGTGGAAAAATGAACAGATTTGGAATAATTTGAGAATGGAATGTGGGATATGTTTCTTGATCCTTCCCTCTTGAACTTTATATACTATTATGTCAGTCTAGTGCTGGTGAATGCAATGCATAAGGGGCTCATTTTAGCGACTAAAACCACGAGAAGTCTACTAGACGTATGGCGACACTCAACATTTAAGATGGCACACGGAATTTTTTACTTTCTGATTAGTTGTCACGTATTATACTTTCATATAAGTATGCTTTAGTTTGATTTTTACGAATATATACTCCACTTTGGTCTTGAACATGACATGATATTTGTTGCTATTTGAATATGCAACTTTTGAATTTTCTTTGTTTACCTTTTGATTTCATCTTTTGAAAAAAAAAAAAAAAAAGAACACTGACCAATTAACATGGTAAGATGCACAAGAAAAATATGTGTGAATTATCACAAGGACGAATAATCAATTATGCCAAAGTATGTTGTCAATAGCTTACGATGGATTATAGAGTTAATGGAGGTTCAAGTCTTTCTAAAATGGTAAGAACACAAAAATAAAATCCCAACTAGACTACGGCTGGACAAAACTTTCAAATCGAGCCGGACCCGAATCAAATGGTTCTTCTTAAGTTAAATATTTGAATAGATATCTGAGTCGAGATTCAATGAGTTCGGTTTGATTCTCGGTTCTAGATAAAAAAAAAAAAAAAAAAAAAAAAAAAAACGAACCTAATTTTTTATCCAAAATATTTTATTTTTTTCTAAATAAATTTGCTAACTAATTAAATTAGTCCAAACTCAAAATATGATTTTCTTATTTCTAATTTTCAGACCAAGTCCAATAAATCAAATTGGCCTAAATTTTACCCAAAACTCTTTATTCTATCGTAGTGTCGTTTCTGTCGTTATAGATAAATTGAATTTGAAGTATCTCTTTATTATTATGAGCTCGCTGTCTTCCTCTTCTTGTGAGTTTAACAATCAAATTTATGAAGAACTCAATAAAGAAAGACGCAAAAAATATCACAGATTGGACTACGTTATTTTGTAAGAGTTAAAATTGAATATGTCATTAGTTGAATTAATATAACGTTGTTGTAAATATTAAAAAAATTAATTATTGTACAGAACCCAATAACCAAATGGAACCGTAGCAAAGTGAACGGATTTGAGCCCAAATAATTCCACAATTAAATTTGGACCGGACGATTCCACTTACTAAATACTCGAAAATTCAAGTTTGATTCGATTTTTCTTAGAATCGAATCGAATCGGACAATGTCCAACCCTACATAAGTGTGGATTTACAATGGGGTCACTTGCCTCAGTGCCTCACCTCCCACGCTAAATTTCAAATATAAGATTTTGCATAATACTTTTCAAGATTTTGAAAAAGATTTTCAAAAAATTCTTTTGACAGTTCAATTTTTCCTTCACAATTAATATATATATTATTTTATTTTTTTTAAATTTGCCCTCCGCAATTCTTCAATCTTAGCTCCGTTCATGAGTGGACATGTTTTTAGAAATGACAAGAAAATGTGGAGAAGTGTTCTGAATTTTCTATATTTCCAGCACCGTCGAACCCTACATGGGTAGTTTGTCTCCCTTAAACACAATGCTCCCAAAAAATCAGTAGATCTACTTACTGTAAAAAATAAATATGAAGTTTTACCATTACATGTAGCAGCCTGTCTTCTACCTTTTCAGCATAATAATTTTGTGTGTGTTTGTAATAACAATAGATACATTTATGAGAGCTATACATACAATAGACATCTACAACAACAACAATGGAGCCAGGATTCGTAATTTATTAGCCCCACCTCCCTCCACCAGTGGACACCAATGAATGCATTTTTTATTTTTATTTTTGAAAAATTAAAATAAAGAACTTAAAATTTGCCAAGAAAAATAAAAAAAAATTGAGAAACTGTTGAGGCAGTTGAATAGTAAATGCCGTGTGGTTGATTGGATGAATAAAATGAGAGGAGGGAAGAAATTAAAGTGACGGTGACAAACGGGCCCCATTGGGTCAACTTCTCGCCCATACATCGCCCTTTGATGCCGTCTTTCCAGAATCCACGTGGACGTCCACATCTGGGCCCTATAGGAGCTAACGTGGCAATGAGCCACGTGGACGCAGAGTCGCCGACTGTCCTTCTTTCTTTTGTAACTAGTCTTTCACCCGTGTGATGCACGGTGAGATGTAATTTATATTAAGTGATAAACAATTCTAATATGAGAAATATATGCTATTTGATTTTCCAATCCAATTAGATGCAAAACGCTTCTATGAATGAGTAATTTTAAATAAAAATATATACACCACATAACTAATTATATGCAAATCAGATAAATGAAAGAAAATACATGTGGGGGTGGTGCAAAAGTAAACTGTGGGTTTGGGGTGATTTTTTTAAAAATAAAAATATGTGCCTCCGTCTAGCAAGGAGATACGGCCCGTGTCTCCGTGCTAGACGGAGATACATGGAGACACGGGCCGTGTCTCCATCTAGCATGGTGTTTGCGTCGTAGAGTTTTGTTTTTTTTTTTCTAAAGAGTGATATATAATAACAAATTAAGAATTTCAGAGGTATTATAATAGATTACCTTTGCAGAATTGGATGAAAATTCAACTTTCATCTGTGACTTATAATTGATTTTTGAAAAACAATTTTTGATGCACCAAAAAAGCAAAGATGAAATTTATCGTTGTAACTCTTATTATTCCAAGAGTCATTGAAAGATGTATGTATATCTACTATAATATTTTTTGTCAAATTCAAGCCCATCGATATATCATATATGCAAAAAAAAAAAAATCAATAAAAATTGAGAAAATGTGAATTAAGCACAATAGGTAAAAACTTTACTAATAACAAACATAAAAGGGGGGAAAATTGGTGTAAACAAGCATTTATTTTTTTAACCTGTGCTGGTGGGTTCTGATTCGATCGTGCAACGTCCATTTGAATAGAAGTCAATGTTGAATAATATACTGAGAGTTCAATTGAAGTATCAAATTATTTGCAAAGTTTGAGAAGATTGAGAGCATGAATATATTCTTGTTTTGAACGTATACACAGATAATATATTGTAGATTCCTTTTGGCTAACACATACATCCAGTCAATGAATCAATTCCTTGCGCGAATAGCTGTAGTCCTGGTCGGAGATTAAAAAATTGCAAATAAAACTCAAATCATTTTTTTTAATTTTTTTTAAAACTTTTTCTTTGCGGGGATTCGGGACAACGCCCCCGACGAGGATCGACTTATCTGGTCAGGTCGCGAGAGCGCTGCCCCCCGTGGGGGCTCGGGGGCAACGCCTCCGAAAGGAATTTTGATTTTCATGTATGTATAAAATTGAATATTATTTTTTTTTTTGTTTCAAACGGACAATTTTTTGACTAAACGTAAACAATTTTTTTTATTTTTTTTTTCAAGCAGACATAAGAATACAATAAAAATTTGACTTAATGATAGCAATGTTATTATGTTAGTGTACATATCTTCATTATTATTCCACGATGACTCGACAATTGGTTCAAAAATGGAAATTGTTTTTGCAGTCTGGGTCCGTCGACATTATATGGTCTGGTAACAACATATATATATATATATATATATATAATGGTTTAGGCGGGATTTTGGGCGGGAACACTGTTGAGGAGCTATCCTTCTTTAATATAGTATAAGATTTCAATTTCAGGGACAGGAAAACATCCGATTGGTGACCGTGTCTGGCGGGTAGGGGCAACGGGCAGCGGCTCATGAATCGTGTACAATATGCCTTTTATATTTTTCGAGAATTATATTTATTCCTCCTTAATAATAGTTAGGTAACAATTTTGGCCCCATAAATTTTATAATATTCATTCATCACTACCCAACATGCTATTGATGCGCAATTAGTTGTACTGGACAGTATAATTTTGATTAAAATCTAATTTCAATTTATTCTTCGCATTGTTCAATGTTATCATATCTTCATGTCTCGAGTTCTAAAGATTTGTTGCATAAGTGTGTTGAAATCGATGGACCATATGGTTCATGTGCTGGCTAGATTAATTCGATAATCTTTCTTAAATCTATTTACATGGGTATCCCTTCAAACTCTTCGCAAAATTTATTGAAGGATTTTGTAAGACTCACCCTATAATTTTTTTATCGAACTTTTGTTTATATATAATATAAACGCTCAATAATGTTGCTTTTGGTGAAGTTGATAATCAATTTCCAATTTTTAATATATACCGATACGGGAAAATATCGATAAACCCGAGCTCGACCTATCTGACCCGAACTCTAGGCTCGATCTTGGCCCACTCCAACTGAGCTGATTCTGAGGTCGGGTACATTATGAGGTCGAGTTTAGAAATACTAGTCACACTTAAGTACCAGCTCCTAGTTCATTACAAATTTTACTCTAACACAAATTGTACACTTCTAAAATAACTATAATTACAAGAAGTTCAGTCCTTCCAGGACTTCCCCTCCAACATCTATAAATATATAACATAGCCTCATTATTAAGGTATATTTTTACATAATATTCCAACATACAATTTTTTACATAATTCCTCTCTCTGACTTAAGTATCGGAGGGGCGACGAGGACACATCTCGAAGTCTTTGTTTCAGGTATTGGAGATCGGATCAGACGGAGCTTTTCCATTTGGCTAGGGTTGGTCCAAGTACGAATTTTGACATCATCATATACAATCCACAATGTATTACAGTTTTATATAGTAATACAAGAATGAATGCTGGGTAATGATCTTTTACAAGAAACAATTAACAAGATAAGATTTATTCAATATGTTGGGTCGTTACATGATGAATTCGGTTTCATTATTGCGCTCAATTCGTTGTTAAATTTATTGAGAAATCGGTAACAAAAGAATTTTCAATAACTATCACCTGCATGCATTTGGTTTATCTTTTCCCCTTCTAACTTGCTCGACTAAATCGTGATTCACTTCTGAACAAATTGGGAAATTAGGAAGTTGATAATAACGTATACAAAATTTCCCTTCTTTTAATTACCATTAGCTTGAAAATAAATGCTACCAACCTCAAACCCATACCCAAAAATGCTTTTGTGTCTATATTTTCTCTGCATGTGTTTGGGGGAAGGAGTTTTGGGTTTTATGAACGGCCGCAAACTGAAATACAGGATCAAGAAAATGGGGACCAAAACTCAAATATTTATTGAGTTTGAAAAATTATTGCACCAGACGTTGTAGCACGAGGACAAACATGTCATGCACTAATAAATGCTGAGTTAGGCAGAAATTTAATTCACGTAGGCCCCCAGATGGATGGGCATTTAATAAAATTTTAATTTTGCTAAGATGCGTGATTCAAGCATTTATCGTTGTCAAGTTTAAATGACGCGAGTTTTTACCCTTAAAATTCGTGTGCATTTCATGCATAGATCACTATGTAATTAACACTTTCAATCTCTATTCTAAAAAGTGTGTCTAGGCGCGAAGCGGGATGAAAACGTCTCGCTTTGAAGCTAAGCGGTAATTAAGCCGTCAATGGACAACGTTGACGGCTTAATGCGCGCCTAGGCGTGCTAGGCGCGCTTTCCCCTTGGAGGCCCAATTTTTCCCCCTAGGCGCGCTGTATACGACTCATTTCTTTTGGCCAATGAATAATTACTTAAATATGCTATGCTCCATTAAATGTACCTTTATTTTTGTTTTTTTGTTTATAGATGAAGAAGAAGACATTAAATTAAAATCCGATAAAGAGTTATATTATATAAGATTTAAGCTACAGGTTATCTACGTTATGTAATTATGATTTTGAAAATTATCTTTATGAAGGAATTATTAAGTAAATGCAGTATTTTATAATTTTAGATGTTTGGTATGTATTATTTGAATTGTTGAATTTTTTTACAATGATTAAAAATTTAAAATAAAAAAACGTTTTTTTACGCTTAAGCTTTATCTAGGCTCCTAAAGTTTGAAGCTTGGCCTCCACGCTTAGCCACACTTTACGTTTTTTAGAACACTGCTTTCAATATAATGAAATGCTCTTGAAAATGCATCGTAAAAAAAGTGATAAATCAAAGTGAGTAATTTTATATCTCCAATTGATCATCCAAAGTGAAATGTTTGCGATTCACATAATAAAGCTTCCAAGGTCGCTCCACGAACCTAGCAAATGTAAGATATTTGAATATCTTTTTATTCACTTGAGACAACTTTAAGTCACTATAGCTTATGATGCCTCATGCCCCAAAATTGTAGAGGTGGCAACGAGCCGAGCCGGCTCAGGTCGTTGCCCCACGAGCTCGGCTCGTTACAAAACTAGTCGAGCTTTTGCTCGGCTCGTAAAAGCTCGGCTCGTTGCTCGTGGACGAGCTCGGCTCGGCTCGGCTTGGGAGATTTGAATTTTTTTTTTTTTGTAACTATCCTTCAAATAAAATAATAATAATAAAAAAAAGGAGGACGAGCCGCTCGTCAAAAACGAGCCGAGCTGAGCCCGAGCGGCTCGTGGGTCGCTACAGTACGAGTGGACGAGCTACTCGACTCGATTGCCACCTCTACAAAATTGATAATTAATCCTATGGTAGTTAAATTTAATTATCGATTAATTTTGATTGCTTTATTGTCGTCGTAGATTTTCATATTGTGACTTCTTAGCAAGTTCGAGTGTGCCCCCCCTAACTTTTATCTTCTGCGTCCGCCCCTGAAAAAGTGATAAATCAAATTGAGTAATTTTATATCTCCAAGTGATCATCCAACGTGAAATGTTTTGCGGATCTCGATTCACATAATAAAGCTTCCAAGGTCGGTCCACGAACCTAGCAAATGTAAGATATTTGAATATCTTTTTATTCACTTGAGACAACTTCAAGTCACTATAGCTTATGATGCCTCATGCCCCAAAATTGAGAATTAATCCTATGGTGGTTAAATTTAATTACCGATTAATTTTGATTGCTTTATTGTCGTCGTAGATTTTCATATTGTGATCGAGAGCGAATAACCGTCAATTTCACACTTTAAACACACAACACAAAATTATTGACAAATGTCGAAGTTCCTTTTTGACTTAGTGTTTGTATTAAACCTAGTCCAACACAAGACAAACACTAATAAATAATATTGGCCTACATCAAAATCTTTCTCAATTTTTTCTCATTCCCATCTCTTTCTTCCTGTACCCTATTGTGGAAATTTTGAAAGACATCACGTGTTACTAATGCATTGTCACATGGGAACAAGTGATGTAATAGCCTAGCTAGTTGAAGTACATGGGGTCCATTTGTAAAGAACATCACTTTTGGAATGTCAAATCGTCGAATCGACTTCTCACCAATTTACATTAACGTGATCCTAAGAGCCATGGACATGTTGCTCGTTTGACTGTGATAATAGTGGCAAATGTGTTAGGTGTGTGTTTTTCGTCCTTGTCACTTAAAAATCGACCTGCATCGATAGGTATATGCGATAGTGTTGACTAACAAACAGTTGATCGAGAGTTGTAATATTATTTTGCTAAAAGTTTCAATTGTTATTCCTTTATACAGGTCAATATGTGGACCTCTATAGTTCATACTTTCATTTATGCAATGGATATTTTTATTTTTCTCTCTCCCTTCAAAATCCTAGCCTCTCGCATCTTTTGCAGATCTCTCTGCAAATCTAAGTTGGTATCACAGGTCCTGCTTTATAGCAATGGATTCTGGAGACTGGTGGATCTTCGTCATGCTGAGCCGTTTCAAGTAACCCTCCGGTTGTTGGAGATCTGCCATAACTTGTTCCCTGAGCACTCTTCTTCCGATTTGAACATGGGCCAAAAGCTAGAAATGAATTGGGCCAAGAGTGTAATGGAGAAAAATGGTGGAAAATACCATTTAAAGATACAATTTCAAACTTCACAAAAGTGGTATTAATTAAATAAATTAAGGTTACAATATAATACAATTTATGGTCACAGGTACGTACAAGTCACAATAGTAAAACGTCACAATCACAAAGAAATAAAATGTGGGTCACGATTACAAATTTAATCATATCACAACTTATTTATCGATCACGAATTACTAAATTAATTGGTAATAACTTAGTTATCAATCATAAATTATCAAATTAATTGGTCAAAAAGTATTTATCGATCACAAATTATCATATTAATTAGTCACAAATTATTTATCAATCACATCTTATCAAATTTACTTATCACAACAATTCAGTTAATTGGTCGCAAATTACCTTTCAATCTCCCCCACCTTACTTCACCTACACTCCTTCACCGACGATGCAACCCAAAACACAATTGCCACCTCAAATTCACAAATCACCACCACCACCATTACCAACCGCACCAACAACCACTTCCACCGCCACCTCTCCATCCATTCTCTATCTCTTTACATTCAAACGGGGACAATGCAACCCAACCTCCGACTCTTGCACGGATGATTTAGCCTAAGATCCGTTTTAACTTTATTTTTCCTAATGGTCTTAAGAGTAAAAGAGAACGTGTGAGATAGGGTGCACGGTATCAAAGCTACATAACAAGGACACAATGCAACGATGCAATGAGCAGTGTCATCTTATGAATGACGACACCTCTTGGCGGTCCACTCCGATTACTGTCGCTCCCTCCGCAACACTACTTCCACCCTTGTCATGTTCGCTTTTGGCGAACTGTTCTCCTTTTATAACCACACCCCGGTGATCCCCTCCAAAATCCATCCTCCACCTCGAACACCATTGTTGCCAACACTTTCAAACCCACTTTCATCATTCCTTCTTGTTACATCCATTCCCTTTTCCTTCTATCCATTCCCCTCCATCGCCACCGCCCATGTCCACCACATCTACCGGGATCAGTGTGGAAGTCGTGGAATTAATTGAAAATATTGAGAAAGCCCAAATTCAGGTTATAGACGGTAGAATCTTGACCCGCAAGTTATTGAACCAAGCAACCAAACAAAAATAAAGTTTGAATGACATTTTGATTACAAAACCAACAAACCTCGATTTGCGAACATCACAAAAGGTGCATAATCCTTTGATAAGTTTCAAGGGTTGAACGTCATAAATATAACAATATTTGATAAGTTTGGTACATGTTCAATGAAGAACAAAATGAGAGAAATCTCATTTAATTCATAATGTCAAAAAAGGTTCTTATGTTACAATAAAATAAAGTTCCCTATTTATACTAAACCTAGGAAAATATGGAAAAACGAAAATATCACTTAGAGATTACAAGAATCTTACATAAACTAAAATTCTAACAAAATAAGAAAATTCACATAAAATTAAAATTCTCGCCAAATTGTTATTGACATGTTTCTATGCAATTGAAAGCCCAAAAATACCATGAGCCCGCACAACCTTGTGCAGAATTTCGTGTCATTTTCGGAATGTACTTATGGGCGAAAATACAACAACCAAGCTGAATGTTATGCTCGTTTTCTTTCCAAATATCTTCCAAACCTTGAATCCAACTCGTTTTAGCTCTCGAACCCTTCATGAAACTTGAACATTGGCTTGTCAACTTCTTCAATTTGGACTCCAAAACTCGACCAAGTGATTGTCTATCCTGGATCATATCATCCACTCTCTCTTCAAAAAGAATTCGTCCTTGAATTCGCGCATTGTATCGCGTAGGGGATAACCAGCTTGCTACACAACTCATCATTGCACCACCTGGTTCAAATGGAAATTTTTTCCTTCCATGACATAGGATCAATGCACAGTACTCATCCATTTTGTAGGTATGGATGTATTGTAGTACAAACACAATCACCCATGGATGTTGTTGTATGAACTCCCACGTACAACGATCCACCTGAAAGAAAGAATTAAGCAAAACACGGTTGAATTTGTTAGCTTCCCCCTCAATGAGATATGGGTCCTCGTACTCATAATGCATCATCTCCAACATAGCATGCATAATAATGGAACTCTGCTCTTCATTCTTCACAATATTTTCAACAATTTACTCAACACATTTTTATATTATTTTCTCACTTTCTTACTGAACCATCTCTACAATTTTTATACCCGCCTGCCCATGCTTCTCCTCTTTAATTGGTTCACTATCCCCAATATCAACTGCATTTTTCAATCCACCATCCTCCATCTCAACTTCCCTATTTCTGGACTCCTCCTGCAATTCAACTCTAGTGTTCTCCCTAGGTGTGGTCATCTCTATCTTTTGTTTTTTTTCGTTCTGCCTCACCTCTCACATTCCATCGGTCTGCAAAGAATTGTTCAAGTGTCAACTCAGCTAGAATGATTTTTACCCCGTCCTGAAGAAACATATACATGCTCCTCTCCATATCATAAATAGTCTTCCTCCTCTCATATTTCCAAGGTCTCCCAAACAAGATATGAAATTTTTTTAATGGAACTACATCATACCAAACTTCATCACTATATCTCCAAATGATGACATTCAATAAACCTCGCTTGGTCACATCTACCTTTCCACACTCATTCAACCAAGTCATCCTATAAAGCTTAGGGTGTTGTTGCAAAGGTAATTCTAATTTTTTCACCATTGTGATACTAGTCAAGTCTGATATGTACTCTTTATCAATAGTCAGACTGCATACAAAACACCGAGTTCGAAAAATAAATCTTCAATCATCATCCATCCTTTACGTAGGCGCAATCAAGCAGACTCAAGAAAAGAATTGGATAATTGGATTAGCGATATTTAAATTCAAGAAAATAGTTCTTGAATTTTTGGATTGAAATGAATATAAACAGATTTTGGATAGATAATATGATAATGTCAACATCCCAAATAAATCAAGTAAAAGAATATTGACGACGTGAATAGTACTAGTGAACAGTTTTTTTTAAACTCGAAAATTGACTACGATATCAACGAAACAAACGGAAGTTGATTTGGATGCTAGATTAGCTCCAAAAACAATTTTGACTCTTTTGTTTTTAGAATTTTTCAATTAAAGACTCAAAATTTATGGCTGATACGAACAAAAACAAGACTCAAAAAAACAAAAATGATAGAATTTGAATCTGGAGCCCAAGCTCCGATATCAAATGACGTGAACCCGGGAGCAGGATCAACGTGGAAGTCACAAAATTAATTGAAAACGTCGAGAAAGCCAAATTCAGGTTGTAGACGGTAGAATATCAAACCGCAAGTTATTGAACTAAGCAACCAAACAAAAACAAAATTTGAATGACCTTCTGATTACAAAATCAACAAACCTCGATTTGCGAACGCCACAAAGGGTACCTAATCATTTGATAAGTTCTAAGGGTTGAACGCCACAAATATAACAATATTTGATAAGTTGGGTACATATTCAATCAAGAACAAAAAGAGAGAAATCTCATTTAATTCATAATGTCAAAAAAGGTTCTTATGTTATAATGAAATAAAGTTTTCTATTTATACTAAACCTAGAAAAATATGGAAAAATGAAAATATCACTTAGAGATTACAAGAATCTTATCTAAACTAAAATTCTAACAAAATAAGGAAATTCGCGTAAAATTAAAATTCTCGTCAAATTGTTCTCGACATGTTTCTGTGCGATTGCAAGTCCAAAAGTACCATGAGCCCACATAACCTTGTATAGGATTTCGTGTCATTTATGAAATGTACTTATGGGCGAAAATTAGACAATCAAGCTGAAAGTTATGCCCGTTTTCATCCACGCTGATTGTTTTCTTTCCAAATATCTTCCAAACCTTGAATTCAACTCGTTTCAGCTCCCGAACCCTTCATGAAACTTAAACATTGACTTGTCAACTTCTTTAATTTGGACTCCAAAACTTGACGAAGTGATTGCCTATCCTGGATCATATCACCACCTATACCCACCTTACTTGTTCAATTGCCACCATATCACTATTGCTATGCCAAGATCAGAGGCTTCAGTTGTTGGGATTGTTAGGGAGAAGAGGGGAGAAGGTTGTTGGTGGCTCGGTGCCGAAAGAGCCATCATCGACCAATCTACTACTGAGTGTAAGAGGGGAAGGCAATGGGTGATTTTCAATGACTGTAGTCTGGTGGATTTGTAGAGAGAAAGAGAGAGAGAGAGAGAGGGGTCGTAGGTTTTTTTGGGTATGGTGTTGGCGTGGGGGATGCACTTGCAATTTAAAAGAAAAACCTTTATATCTGATTATTGAAATGAGAAGTTGAAAAGTGGATGTGTGTAATTTCCTCGAAAAGGGGGCAGCCATCCATAAAGAGTTACAATTGTATTTGATGAGATTTATTTTTTACTACAAATTCTCCTTTAAAAACTTGAATTGATCATAGATAAGAGGAAAATGACATCAAAAAGATCTCTACATTGTATCTTACCCTAGCACCCTACAGTCGATTTCCTCCCTCCCATGCAATCCTCTCCAATCTTCTGTCCCCAGCACCGATGGTTGAGCCTAGGCGCGGACCGAACATTGAAGTTCAGCCCGAACAGAAGTTGACCGGTCAACGTCGACAATTAACCCCAATTTATTTTTCTAGCTTAATTGATTAAAAAAAAAATAGAGTACACATTATTTGAATTGAAAATTGAGATCGTAAGTCCCAAATGGCAAATGGGCAAAAATCCAAATCATAAATCACGACTCAATCACCCTAAACCCTAAATTAAAATTCATAATTAAAACAATATTGCAAGTGTGCAACATAAATCCGGGAACTAATTTCTCATAATCTCATATGATACAATCTCATTTTAAATTTATGATAATGATACAACTAATTTCTCATTTCAAATCAAAATTAGTGAACTGAAATCTGAAAGTGAAAAGTACCAATTAATTCCCAATTCCAATTCCCCCAGGCCCCAACCCAATTCTGAGCAGAAAATCATATATAATACATGATACAACATACTGACCATGGTTACATAAACTGATTTCATAATAACACCAAAAAATACATAAAGGTTAAAACAGAAAAGGCTAAATATATGTACAACGGTCAGTTTCCTCGTAATGGTTTCTATAATTGTGTCTTTTCATTTTTTTTTCAAAACAATACTTTTTTTTTAATTATTTCATTTTGTTAAGACATGGAGTGTGATCACATGATCGAGTCCATAGAATATCATTGTGGAACTGAAAGGATCATGTGGACTGTGGAGGTAGGGTAAATAAAGCCAAATTAATTATTTCTAGTATCCCTTTGAACTCAGCAAAATGCTCTGTCTCTGAGATATTCAGAAACTTTGCAGCATAGAGATCCTCACATGCAAGCTGATCTCCCCACCCTCCTAACCTACAGCATGTTTGACCTTTGACCATACACATACTGCATACATAAATTTTTCATACATGCTTGTATATATCGAGTTTTTAAGCATGTATATGAGTGGAAGAGAAAAACCTTATAAGGATTTGCCTAGTAACAAAGAGTGGTTTGGAAAAGGCTAACTTGAGAATTGTGCAAAACGAATGATATTGAAAAACGCAACTTGAAAATTAAGTAATTTTGTATTTGAATTATAGTATGGATAAACATTGTCACAACAGGAAGGGAAATGGATTAAGAATATCTGATACCAATTCAATGATAAGAGAGAAACTATTTTAACTTAGAATTAAGTTACTTATACATAAATATGTTTTTTTTATTGACGTAGGAACTCGCAGCAGCTATTCATGAATGTGCACTGAGTAAATCTCGCTTTATATGCAGTGGCCCATAAACCACACATGAGAGATAAACAGCACTAAGCAAGCTCGGTGCAACGGGCTCGATCGGGAAGTATTGGTAGGGATTCGAACTCATGACCTTCGGTTTCTACTTTTATCTGTTTCACCAACTCGATCACCCCCTGAGAGGTTACTTGTACATAAATATTTTGACAAATGTTGAGGTGGGCAAACAATGGCCAAATGTATACCATCTCAACATTTGTCACAATCTGTAAAGAAAACTCTACGAGTAGCTTGCTTCTTTAACTTATTAAAATAAAAAATAATTTCCATAAGAAATTTTTTAGAAGCTAATTTTTAAAATTGAAGAACATGCGTGCACGTCCAACTGTCCAAGGCATTAGACAAATTTGTTCACGTACACAAAAATATTTTTCATTTTTGGTAGTCAGTCCATTGGATCCTTTGCACGTGAGATTCATTACTCCAACGATAAAAATACCAACTCCAACCCATTTGTCACGTGGTGTTGGCCACTTCTTCTTGTATATTTTCACAATAGTAACTTGAATTTCGGAATTTTAAGAACTAGATTTGTATATTAGACAAAATATTATCAAATAGTTTTTGAAAAAAGAGAGATGTGACGAAATTGTATTATTTAATTTAACGTATCAAACGCGTATTCATAACTATTTGGATGATAACAACGTTTAAATAAAATGCAATGAATTTATCAAGACTTTGAAAACCACAATTTTGGACTATTTAGCCCTCGTTTGGTGGCCTCTTTTTTTTCTTTCTTTCTTTTTTTTTTTTTTTTTGAGAAAACATTGTATTAAATAGTGATTTTTTGAATAATATGTGATTAAAAAGTAGAAAAAATGTTTGGATTTACTTATATAATATTTTATTGTGTGAATGTGTGACTGAAAATGAATATATAGAAAAAAATTGAAATAATGAAAGACAAACATTATTTCTAAATAGCTAATTTCATTTGTTAACCAAGGATGAAAAAAAAATGACATGGCGAAGGATGCCCGAGTCATTTTCCTATATCGAGCTAAGTAATAATTTTTTAGTAAATAATGCAATTAAATATTTTTTTTTTAAAGAATATGTTATTTAGATTGTTAACTTTAAAACAAAAAATGACGGTAATTAACGCATAATGTTCTTACCTTTCATTATTATTATAAAAAACGTCATTACTTTTTTTTTTTTGACATTTTCACTCTTATTTCCACATTTCATTTCGCAAAATGTCATTTTCATCAATTTTCTTAATTAAAACATGTGAAATGAAGAATATATCATTTTATTTAAATAAAACCAAAACTAAAAAGAAAGAACTAATTGCTATTATAGTCCCAATTTTTTTTAAAAAGGTAAAAACTAGTTACAAATAAATTATTAAAATACTAATTAGCAAATAATGTTATTTTTCACTATTATTGTGAAAAAGTCACCACCTTTTTATTTTTTGGCTTTTTAATCCTCAATTGCACATTTGATTGCGCAAACCATCATTTCTATCCACTTTCATCTAATTTCTTAATAAAACCCTGAAATGATGAATATACCATCATATTTAAATAAAACAGATTTTTTCTTTTTAAATTTCTAATAATTTATTTGGGACTCGTTTGTACTTTTTAAAAAAAAATTAGAACTATGATTGCAATTAGTTCTTTATTATTATTTTTATTTAAATAGGGGAATATATTCGTCATTTCACAGCTTTTTATTGAGAAATTGGATAAACTAAGATATAAATGATAGTTTACGCAATCAAATGTGTAATTAAAGAGAAAAATATAAAAAATGGAAGATACCGACGTTTTTCAATAGTGAAAAAGTATGGACATCATGTGCTAATACCCTTTTAATAATTTATTTGGGACTCATTTGCACTTTTTTTAAAAAAAAAAATTTGGGATTATGATTGCAATTAGTTCATTTTTTTTATTTAAATAGAAAAGTATATTCGTTATTTTATAGCCTTTAATCGAGAAAATGAATGAAAATGACATTTTGTATAATGAAATGTGAAAACAATGATGAAAATGCTAAAAAATAAAAGGTATGGACGTTTTCCACAATAATAGTGAAAAGTAAAGACGTTATGTGCTAATTACCCAAAAAATGATATTACATATCTAAACCTGAGGCTTGAACTTGTGACTTCCATTTTTTCAAATACTATGTTGGATTATTTCTTAAAAAACTCAAGTTTGATCGAGTCGATAGATAACGCGTAAAGTTGATGGTAGATTCAGAAGGTTAAGACAGATTAGCCCTTGATTAATTCTTAAAGGTCAAAAGGAAAAAGTGACCTCAAAATGGGATTGAGAATTGAAAATAAATCAGCCCATTATGTCCCAAATTAGTAGTGCTTAATTACTTGTATTTGTCTATGAATTAAAGCTTATAGCAAACAATTTCCCATTATTTGAGCACAACTTTCCATTAGTGCGAGCGTATTTTGAATTGTTGTCATCTTTAATTGCCCATAAACCTAGTTTCCTCCTACTTGTACATGCTCAATAATTTTCTTGTATATTAACTCTCTCCCGATATAAATTAATTCAATTTTTTATCTACAACTAACTATATTTCTTGAAGGATCTGGAAAAAAAAAAAACGTAATACAAATGTAGAATTTCATAAAAGATTGTACTCGAATAGAAGTATATCTATCTCCTATAAGATCTAGTATTGCTTATTACAATGTGCTAATTTATACCAAGTCTTACGAAAATAATATAAATGACAAACACGTTCTAATGGTGATCAAGCATCAAGACTGAATGAGGGAATAGCAAATTACTTGGCGCCTAAGCTCAGATGCATCCTGCTTCGACGATCGATTTCTAGCACACATAATGTTTGATCTTGCAACATTGAACTCTAAAATTTAATTATCTTTCCAAAGATATATCATTTTATGTGTGGAGATCTTTGTACCAACATTTATGCTCCATATAATTATACTCTGCATGTAGACTCCTCGTTTCGCTTCTTCAGTCTTCCAATACTCGAATATTCCATCTTTTGTTCCTTTTTAACATCCAAAATTACTTCATTTTGCTTCAATCATTCTTAAACCGGAAATGTAACTTAGGAAGTCAAACACAACATAAATGAGTAGAAATTTGCTCAATTAATCAATTTTTTTAAGTCATTTTTTTTATACTATACATTATTTTTCCCACTCTGTGCATTCGTAGTTACACATACATTTTATTTTCCTTTTACGATAATGTTGTCAGCCCAAATCGGAACTTTTAAGTCAATCTTTAACGTATCATATATTTTATGAGACGAGATACGAAATTTTTATTTCGCCAATTTTATTTATTTATTTACTTTTTGAATCATTCAAACTGTGCTGAGTTCTTGAACACCGTCTCATTAAATCTAATCGTTAAAATATTACAATTTAAGATTTTGAATTGGTGGTGGCAGCCATTTCAAGAACAGGCAATTTAGTTTAGAGTTGAAGCTCTCAACACTAGGAGGTGATAAAATTAGTTTAAAGGGTAATAAGGACTGGGTTAATGGGAACAGCACCCACGTTCTCCTACTCCATTTTAATGGTGAATACTCAATCCCTCTCTCACGCACACTTGCTTTCACAAAAACCTAGCATATGTAGAATTTTCATAAACAAGTTACGACGATCCAAACTTTTGTAAGTTGGACACCATGTTAAATAAAGACAATTTCGACCCACACAATTCTCTCTTTCACATAGACAAGCAACCACACACCAAATAACAAGTCCCCCTCTTGACAAAAATGTTGTGTATGTGCCCAAGAAATAAATATATATATTCATTCCTCCCTCTATCACACACACACATGCAGCCACACATCAAATGACAAGTGACCCTACTCACAAAATGTTGTGTGTACCCAAGGAATAAATATATTTCCATCCCTCTCGTGTTGTGACACTCCATAAATGCCCTAATCCCTCTCTTTCTCGAGATATGATCAACTAGCTAGGATAGAATTAAAGTATTCGATTTCTTCATCGACTAAACTATATTGCGGTCTTCATAACCATCGATCATTTCGTGTAGACAATCATGGTAGGTTTACCCCATCAAATTCTTAGTTTTTCTTTTCTTCCTTTTATGATCTGAATTGGGCTTTAATAATGTGCTGTGATCAGGGAAATCAGAAGCCTGCATGGTTGGAAGCTCTATTTGTGCAGAATTTTTTTGTGACTTGCTCAATTCATGAAACTGCCAAGAAAAATGAGAAAAATATTTGCTGTTTGGATTGTTGTACAAGTATTTGCCCTCACTGTGTTCTTTCTCATCGCTACCACAGACTTCTGCAAATTCGACGTTACGTGTATCACGAAGTCGTTCGATTAGAAGACCTGGAGAGGCTTGTCGACTGCTCGAATATTCAGGTTATATAGTTGTTCTTGCTAGCACAAATTAATTTTGGCTGCGTGTGTTTTAATTGATGAAGAATTCATAATTCTTGTAACAGGCCTACACTTTAAATGCTGCAAAAGTGGTGTTCATTAAAAAAAGACCTCAAAACAGACAGTTTAAAGGGTCTGGAAATTATTGCACTTCCTGTGATAGAAGCCTCCAAGAACCCTATATCCATTGCTCTCTAGCCTGCAAGGTACTAGAACTTCTTTGTTTTCTTCTATCTCAAACAATATATATGACATTTGATCTAAATTTGATAGGTCTGCAAATTTTGTTAGTTAATTACAAATGAAATTTGAATATTAAAGTATAAGCTTTTAGACGAGGGGTGGATCAAATATATTCCTTGGTTTACATCAAGTCTCTCTATTCATTTATGAAGATTGTGTACTCGTTAATTAGTTTTTTTGTATGAAAAGATAAATCCCGCTAGCCTAAAATTGTGAAGACAAATGAATAACTTTATCCCATCTCAACATGTTCAATTTTTGAATCAGAATTGTGCAGCAAATAAACCTAGTACGATCCAAATTGTCCAAAGCCCTAAAGCAGTTAAAATCTTGTTCATTATATTGTGCCATTAAATTGTCCTATAACGCGAAACAAAGAATTCAAGTGAAAACCTTAAAAATACAATTTTTGGAATCCACTAAATTATGAAGAAATAAACTCACGAATTTTTATTAATGCATATGATAAAAAAACGATGAATTAACCCTTTATTTATAAGATTTTACATGAAAATCTAGTTTAAAGAAACTAAAATTGAAAAGAATTCTAAATAAAATAAATGACAAAAATAACACTAAAACCTTAAAACCTATTCTTGAGTCCTAAACGAACTTGAATGACTAAAATCCATCATACATCATGACAAATCCATGAGTTCTACTCACCTTGTCGTTCCCTTTCCGAAATAATATTATGAGCCCAAACCAAAGCTCGAACGTCACACTTGCACTATTACATTTTTTCCTTTTCAATCCAATTTTTCTTCATTCCATTCAGCCATATATTGTACATCAAATAATGTGTATCACACCTGTACTAAAATTATACAATCCAGACCCATCAACGCATGCATAATTTTACTAAACTCGTGATATATTTGCGTTTCTCGACAGGTTGATTTTGTTCTTAAACACTACGAGGGCATGTCTCCCTTCCTAAGAGTCTGCAAAACGTTGCAACTTAGTCCAGATTTCTTCATCCCTCAAGATGTAGGAGATGATGAAATGACAAACGAAACCCAACATTCTACGATTGTAGACTGTACTATCGAAGATCATGATCAGAATTCTTCATCAGACGGCTCAGACAACACCAGTTTCGTTTGCACTGATTATGTCAAAAAGAAGAGAAGCACTGGATTATATGTCTTTGGAAGATTAGTCAATAAGATAATTACAGAAGAGGACGTGGCTACAAGTATGATCAGTAGAAGAAAAGGTATTCCTCATAGATCACCCCCGTGTTAGGGCAAAAAAATTAACATACCCTCCCGTCCCATTTATATAAGCTTATTTTGTTTTTCACACGGATTAAGAAATCTTATCTTAATGTTACTGGAAAATAAGCCAAAACTTTCCTAGTTTAACCTCATTTAATTTTCAATAACTAGTAGTAAATTAGAGAAATGCTACACTTACAGTCATTAGAGGGTTGTAAATTTTACAGTCATCTCTAATAAGTGTGGGGCCAAATTAACTAGTGGGCTCCACACTAATTAGAGAGTGCTGTAAAATTTACAGCCCTCTAATGACTGTACAAATAGTATTTTTCAGTAAATTATTATTGAAAGTAGTAAAAAAAATAATGATATATTAGTAAACAAACAAAACAAAACATTCTTAATAAAGAATTAAGACTATATAATTGGGACAAGAAAATAAAAGGGCGCCAATACTGTTCATGAAATTGAGAGATCAAACAAGTTTGGATGATCTATTATCATGAATCAACTCGTGAATTGATAACATGGCACCCACTTAAGTGACAAGCCATGTGCTTGTACCTGCCACACATGTGAAGTTTTGAATTATGTTTGATTTTGTAATAATAATTTTAATTTCATTCATATAAAGTAAGTTATTTGAGTACGTGCATCATAATTTTTAGAACAAAGTTAGCATTATTGATGCTTAGCGCGAGTTTAGATGGCAATGATGGACTATTTCACCATCTCATGTATCACAATTAATTATGGAGATATATGTCATTCTAAATTAATTATAATCAACACTAGTGACGAATTATATTACAGTCCACTTAAATCAAAATGTATCTCAATCTATGTTTAGGCCCAATTTTTTATTTATTTTTTTATTTATTGTATAAAGTGAGGGGTTAATTTCACAAATGGTCACTGAAGTTACCTGAAAATTTCAAAACGGTCACTGAAGTTTCAAAGTTTCAGAAACGGTCACTGATGTTTGAAATTTCTTTCAAAACGATCACTGAATTTTCAGATTTTTTGGCCAAGTTTGAGACAATTTTTCGGCAACTTTCGACCACCAAAATTGCCGATTTCGGATACCGTTGGAAAGCCCACGATGTCCTCTTCAATTTCCACCAAAAATCTCCCCAAAACTCCAAGTGAATCGGCCGGAATAAACCCACGAAGTCGGCAACCGAAAATTGTGAAAATTTGCCTAGATTTTCAGATTTTTTGGGCAAGTTTGAGGCAATATTTCGGTAACTTCCGACTACTAAAACTGTCGATTTCGGATACCGTTGGAAAGCCCACAATGTCTTCTTCAATTACCACCAAAACTCTCCCCAAAACTCCAAGTAATTTGGCCGGAATAAATCCACGAAATCAGCTACCCAAATTGGGCATAAAAGTCCGAAAATCTGCCCAGTTTGGGTAGCTGACTTCGTGGGTTTATTTCGGCCAAATCACTTGGAGTTTTGGGTAGATTTTTGGTGGTAATTGAAGAGGACATCGTGGGCTTTTCAACGGTATCCGAAATCAACAGTTTTGGTGGTCGGAAGTTACCGAAACATTGCCTCAAACTTGCCCCAAAAATCTGAAAATCTGGGCAGATTTTCATAATTTTCGGTTGCCGACTTCGTGGGTTTATTCCGGCCGAATCACTTGAAGTCTTGGGGAGATATTTGGTGGTAATTAAAGAGGACATTGTGGGCTTTCCAACGGTATCCGAAATCGTTAGTTTTGGTGGTCGGAAGTTGCCGAAAAATTGCCTCAAACATGGCCAAAAAATCTAAAAATTCAGTGACCGTTTTGAAAGAAATTTCAAACTTCAGTGATCGTTTCTGAAACTTTGAAACTTCAGTGACTGTTTTGAAATTTTCAGGTAACTTCAGTGACCATTTGTGAAATTAACCCATAAAGTGAGTGTACTAATATTTAATTTTTGAAGAATGTATGATTAAAAAATAGAAAAATAGTTTATTGAGAAAACATATATTTAAAAAAGAGTTTTAAAAAATTCTTATTTAGGTAACGAGGCTCAAACAAGGGCTCAATTTCATTGGACAATAAAGCGATTGACTTCACTGTTACATAGACTAGTGTTTAACAACAATAACATTATAAATAAATGAAATTTGTTTCCCTCAAAAAAATAATATATCTTAAATACGTCCATTCGCTCGTACAAAATAACTTTAAAAAAAAAAAAAAACTTCTCAACGATTAAGGCAAAGTTTATGAGATTCAGAATATTGGCAATATGCCTCAATTGTATATTTTAGCCTTAAGAGTACTATTTTAAGCAAATAATATATATATTTTTTAATTTATTAACGAAGAAACAATGTGCCTACACCAAAAATCCCCGCCATAAGATTAATAGAGTATCATCGATCACTCACAATAACTCAATACCACGAAATTATCTCCGGTCAATATTAAAGTACAATCAAATGAACAAAATGTAATTTTTTTTTTTTTTTTTTTTTGAGAACAGGACTATTGAGTCATTGCTAGATTACATGCAAATGGGCTGCCGAGCATGATCATATCTAAGAATTTAACTATGACCCATTTCAAAATTAAGAAATAATATTTAAAACTTCAAAAATAAGATATTACTAAATTTTATCTATGAAATAATTTATTAAAAAATAGGTTATTAATTAAATATATTAAGGTCACAAATCTATACTATTTGATTATGAATTATCGAATTAATTGGTTACAAATTATTTATAAGTCACAAATAATTTTTTTTATAGATTACAAATTATTTCTCAACTATAAAGCAAAAAATTTATAGGTCACAAATTATTTCTCGATCACAAATAAATTTTTTTATAGGTCACAATTTATTCATCGATCACAAAATCACTAATTTTATAAGTTACAACTTATCTAACGGTCACGAATTATCAAATGAATTGGTCAAGTAATTTTTCGATCACAACTCAATAAATTGTATGCTACAATCACATTTTTTAGATCACATATTATTTATTGATCTCAAATTAATCAATTTATTGACCACAATCAACCAAATAATTAATTGGTCACAAACATTCCCCATCCCCAATCCCACCACCACCACCAATGATTCAGTTACACCACCATTGTCATCATCATCACCACCAGCCTACCACTCCATAATCACAACCCCCACAAAAAAGTTCCCCAAATCTGCCACTTAGCACCGCGCCATCGCATGTATCAACAATAACTACCACCACCAGGTCTAAGAAAATTACAGCCAATGCCACCACCAGATCTAACAACGCCACTATCAGATCCATCCCACTAGATCCACAGTTGATCCAACAAAACCCACCTCCACATCCACCTCTACCTCCACTGCTAAATCCACCACCATCTTCACCAACCAAAGCTGTGAGCGGCTTCTGCAGAGAAGCGCAGTCGATTTTGTATATATAAACTATAATTATGATTTTTGAAGTGCAATCTTTAAAAGTAGGCTTTCATGTAATTTCCACCATGAACATTCCATATTTAAGTGAAAGCGCATGAAATTTCAGTAATCGTTTCTATAAGTTTTAAACTTTAGTGATCGTTTTGTAATTTTTAGGTAAGTTCAGTGACCGTTTGTAAAATTAACCATTTTATAAATATATAAGGAGGAGATAATATTCAAGCCCATATTTGGTACCGATCAAAATTAAAATTTTAATCTAAATCAAAATCAATAATTAATTTTAATAACATATTTTATGAGTTCCACAATTTTTCAAGCACACATTTCATTAACTTTATTAAAATCTAGCTAAAAATTTAATTTTAATCCCCATCCAACAGGGGCTAAAGTCAAGCATAAAAACTTCTTCCTATTGTAGGACTTTTCAAAAATAACGGCGTGTAAACAAGTTGGCCACAATAGAATATTATGAATTTAGACTAATTAGACTTCAATGAAAATTGTAAGAAAAATTATGTAGCACCGATTTTGAGAGATTTTTAGACCATCCAAATCGTTGTAGTATAATTTTGATAGTTTCTCTCAACTCACCTAATCGAAGGATTTTAGCTTTTTTCATATTCTCTTTTAATGTTTTCCTTTATAAAATAATTATTTCCAACCAACATATTTTGTTCAAAACTAACATGTTAAGCCCAAAACTGATATATCATCATAATCATCATCATCTATGTTTTTTAGTCATCGAACTTGAGACTTCGGCTTTATTAATATTTGGGTTTGTAGCCTTGTAGGATTGCAAATATCGTCTTGATGATCACTTGAAGAATGTGTTTCGAGATTTGCTTGCATGCTAGGTTTCATTTTGTTATTTATGTATTTTCAATTGAAATTGAATATAAAAGTATGTTTTCGTCATAGATGTACATGATGAAAATATTATTGTTTGGATTAGATTTGAAAATAGTTTTTTTTTTTCCTACACTATCCTACAGAGTCAAACTCTAATCTCGATTAAATAAAATTTGTGTAGACTCATTTAAGTCCGAAGAGTAATGTTATTCATCTCCAGTGTATTTACAAACACAGTCTAGATGACTCTAAATGATATGTTAAATAAAAGGTGAAATTAAATAACTTATTTAATTTCACCTATCATTTAATGTCATATTAACGTCGTCTAAACTGTGTTTGTAAACACACTGGGATACTCAAGTCCGAATGCCCCGTCTCACACGCCCATAACAAGTGGTGCGTGCTTCCGTTGACCACCCACCCCAATTAGTCTTCTCTTACAAAAAATGCAAATAATAATTGAAAGCATCAAATTGGAGAGTTGCTTTACAGAGATGCAACTGTTAAGCGTTCGGTTGGTAGGGTCCAACCAAAGTACGCCACTTTCTTCACGTGCTTACCCTTTACCCCCAAGCACCCTTTTTCGTCCTTTACACGTTGCTTTTCATAAAAAGAAAAAAAGAGTTGCACAGATAATTAAAAGGTTAAAAAATAAATTTTGGAATGTAACGGCCAATTTTGACTCTGAACAAATCGATTTTCGATTCTTAAGTTACTGTAACATATGTTCAATTTTACTAATTTTTTATTCATTAAATCAGTCCAATATTTATATCATCCTTTTGAGCATCGAGGTTCTTCATATCATCAATTTAGATAAGTATAAAAACGCTCAAATTTGACAAGTTTAGGTTAATTTCTCTGTTAAAATAATTTGAACATAAAACCTAAATCTCATACACCCAAATCATGTCCTGAAGTAACTTATATTTCTCAAAAATAAAAATAAGTCTCACTTGTATTTTTTTATTTTTTTTTTTAAGAAACATGCTACATAGTGGGAACACATGATTTTGATATGGCTTGTTTAGCTATATCTACTGCGCCTTTTAATCAAATCAAAGTTCCCTATAAATTCCAATTTTGAAGAAAATTCACTACTTCTTCTCTTCAAAAATTTTCCTTTTGTTCTTTACCTCGAGAACAGTGATAGCCGTCAATTCATCGTTGTTTGAAGCTAAAGTTGACATAGTTATACATTGAGAGGCCCGAAGGATAGCCAATCATATCAAGACCATTTTATCTGTTTGATGCTACCAAAAATCTGCACCTACTAGATCTCGAACTGGATACTTAAATACTGCACGAACTGATCTTCAATACCCAAAACAAAAGCGTCGAGATGTGTCTTCGTCATCCATCTGATGCTTAAGTTAGAAAAAGAATTTATGCAAAAGGCTACATGCTGAAAATTTTGTAAAAAAATAGCGTACGTGAATAATGAACTTTGGTCATGTATTCATAGATGTTGGTGATGGAGTCTAGAGGGATCCAACCTCATGTAGTCCATATCCTTATCATGCAAGATATTTGTGTTATATTGAAAGTATCATGTCACAGTTTGAATCAAACTATGATAGGTAAGTAGTTTAGATGAGGGTAACGATTATGGAGAGTTAGAATCGAAGTATGATTAATATTTTTAGAAGGTGTGAGATAAAGATTACGTACGACCCGGCCTCATTATTGGATAATTGAGGAAGGGCAATCTTGGGATTTTAAATTCTAGATCGGGGGTTAAAATACTTGTGCACATCACTGTTCTTGGCGGGTTTGATTTTCTACCCTTTTGTTTTGTTTTTCTTTGTATGTAAATCTATACATTTAAATTTAGAGATGATCTTGTCATGAATTGGGTTAAAATATTTAGAATGATCTTGTCGCATACTGGATTTATCCTATCACAAACTGGGTTTGAATTTACTGAACAATCCCACCATGCACTAGATTTTAAATTGTAGAATGATTATGTCACGAACTGGGTTTAAATTAATTGAATGATCATAAAACGAATTGGACCCATTTGATTAAGTTGTCGAAATTTGTACTGAGGTACTTCTATTGAGGTGGGCGATGTAGCCTGTAATCATCAGTGACTAGGACCCCAGGGCCGGCCCTGACCCAGGCTACTAAGGTAGTGGCCTTGGGCCACAAATTTTAAGGGGCCTCACAAAAAAAAAAAAAAAAATTACTGGAGTCTGCCCAAAAAGCCCAATCGACTGGAGTCTAACCAACCAAAACCCCAGCCCAAAAAGCCCAACCATAACCTTTCATCTGATCTTCAAGATACCGACTGGAGTCTGCCCTCATCTTCGATTCTTCAAGAAATCGCCTCTCCTCTCGCCTCCTCTTCACCCTCTTCACCAGTCACCAGACAGCCTGTTCGCCGCCAGCCTGCCACCATTCGTAACTCGTAAGTTCTCGGGCTTCTTCAATCTTCAGACATCAAGGAATCAAGTTCTTACTTTATTTTGATTATTTGATACTTTAACACTTAGTTTCTCTTTTAACTGTTAAGATTATTGTGAAATCTGAATTCTGAAATTTGACATTTATTGGAGTCGAAAATTTGGCATTCAGTGATTCAGATTTGGCAATTTGGCATTCAGTGATTCAGATTTGATGTTTTATTTTTGTTGTAGGATTTGAGTTTATTTGATACTTTGTTGAATTGATTGTGGGATTTTTAGTGGTTGTGCCTGTGGGATTTGAGTTTAATACTTTAATTGGATCATGATTCATGGATGTAATTGGATTAATTGATTAAACAAACATGGCTGTTGAATTTATTGCAGCTCATTTATCATTACTGGGTCTTTTCTTTTTGGAGAATTGGAGAAGTTTGAGAATTTTCAGACACATCAATCAGGTTCTATTGCTCTTTGTTTATATCTATGTCTACTAGAAAATTTGAATCTGGATATGCCAAAAGAAAAAGAAAACAAAAGGTTGAACAATTGATTAAATCTCAAGAGGGAGCACGTGATAAGTTTTTTAGTAACAATAAACGAATACATAACGAGGACGTAGTCATTGAAGAAGAGTTTAATGAGAATGATAATATAAAAAATACAATTGAAGAAAAAGATTGTTTGATCAATGAAGAGGTATCTACTGATAGAGATAATGTTGTTTTTTCCCTTGACCTTATTGATCCAGCAAATTGGGGAAATATGAATGGCAATTTAAGAGATTTAATTGTAATGAAAGGTCCTATAAGAGAGAATGATGTGAATTTTCCGAAATATGTAGAAAATCGACACTTCTCATCTACACATTACGTTCGACGATTACCTAATGGAGAGAAGCATGATAGAAAATGGTTGATATATTCAAAAAGTTTGGATAAAGTATTTTGCTTTTGTTGTAAGCTATTCAAGAACGAGAGAATCCGATCTCAATTGGCACATGATGGAGTAAGTGATTGGAAAAATATTGGTGAAAAAATTAAAATGCATGAAGTAAGTTGTGACCATTTCAATAACATGAATAGATGGATTGAAATAGAACTAAGATTTGAAAAGAGTGAAACAATTGATAAAAGTGTGCAAGAACAAATCAATAGAGATAGAGAACATTGGAGACAAGTATTTCTGAGAATAATAATTGTGGTGAAAACTCTTGCTGAAAATAATTTAGCATTTCGTGGAGATAATGAGAAGATATACCAAGAAAATAATGGTATCTTCTTAAGCATAATTCAAATGATTGTTGTGTTTGATCCCGTAATACAAGAGCATGTTCGTCGAATCCAAAATAAAGAGATTCATTATCATTATCTAGGACACAAAATTCAGAATGAGTTGATACTTATGCTAGCGGGTGAGATAAAAAAAAACAATCATTAAGAAACTCAAAAATTCTAAATATTTTTCTGTTATACTTGATTGCACTCCCGATACGAGTAACGAAGAACGAATGACTATAGTATTGAGGTGCGTAGATATTTCAGCAAGTCCAGTAAAAGTTGAAGAATTCTTTTTATGGTTTTTATTGGTGGATGATACATCTGGTAAGGGACTTTTTGATGAACTTGTGGGTGCTTTGAATAATCTAGAACTTGATATTGATGATATAAGGGGTCAAGGCTATGATAATGGTGCTAACATGAAATGAACACATAAAGGAGTCCAAAATAGACTGTTACAACTAAATCCTAGAGCATTCTATAGTCCTTGTGGGTGTCATAGTCTTAATCTTGCACTTTGTGATATTGTCACTTGTTGTTCAAAAGCTGCATCTTTCTTTGGGATGGTGTAACGTTCATACACTTTATTTTCGTCATCTACTAAACGGTGGAAAATTTTCAAAGAGAATGTAAATGGTCTTACCCTTAAGCTTTTGTCACAAACTCGTTGGGAAAGTCATATTGAAAGTGTTAGAGCGATAAGATTTCAAGCTCCACAGATAAAAAAAGTTTTACTTCAATTGGCAAATGTTGATGATTTTAAGACAAAAAGTGAGGCGGAGAGTTTGGTAACACATGAAATTGAGAATTTTGAATTCTTGCTTGGAATGATTATTTGGTATAAAGTGTTGAATAATGTTAACAGAGTAAGCAAATATTTTCAAGCGGAAGACATGCATATTGATGTTGTTATAAACCATTTACAAGGGCTCATTTCATTTTACAAAAGTTATAGAGAATCTAGGTTTGAAATGGCTATGGTTGATGCTAAAGAGATTGCAAGTGAATTAGAAATTGAACCGATATTTCATGAAAGAAGGGTTATACGTAGAAAGAAACAGTTTGATGAGATTTCTTATGAAGAAATAACACAAACAGTTGAAGAGTCTTTTAAGATCAATTATTTCATATATATAGTCGATCAGACTCTATCAACACTTCAGAATAGATTTGAGCAATTTCAAAAATATGATGACATTTTTGAATTTTTATTTGATGTGAAAAGACTTAAATCTATTGATGATGATAGATTGAAATATTCATACATTAACATTGAAAATTATTTGAAGCATAATATGGTTTCTGATATTGATGGGGTAGAATTATATTCTGAGTTGAAGGTTTTAAGGAAATCGATACCTGCAGAAATTATTGGAGCAATTGATGTGTTGGATTACATTAAGAGAATGGACTATTGTTTTGCAAATGCTTGGATTGCTTATAGAGTATTATTAACTATTCATGTCATAGTTGCCTCTGCTGAAAGAAGTTTTTCAAAGTTGAAGTTGATTAAGTCTTATCTTCGATCAATCATGTCACATGAGCAATTGAATGGATTAGCTATGATTTCTATTGAAAAAAATGTGTTGGAAAAACTTGATTTAAGTGGTTTGATTACTGATTTTACATTTCAAAATGTGAGAAGGTTAAATCTTATGCTAGCCTAATCTCTCGGGTTGTAAGAGAAGTTTTAACTTGCTACTCTATCTTTTGAAATATAAAATCTTCTTATTTAATATAAAAGTGTTATTTATTTAAATATTTAAATTTTGCTACACTTGTGAAAAAATGATTATGTTGAAGGGCTTCATCTCAATTAATTGCATAGGGCCTCTAAATTCTCAGGGCCGGCCCTGGACTAGGTTATGGCTTTTGATTTGGGGTTTTTTATTGGAGAAGATGCAATTCATTTTTTTATTTAATTATTTTAATAGTGTTAGTATAAAAATGTAAATCTATCATTTTATCATTTACTTAATGTTTCAAGTTGAGTCAAAGTATTAATTTGACTAACGGATTAATGGATGAATTCTGTCCATTGCCTTCCAACTGCAACGAAGTGAAAGACTTGGGTTTGGGTGCAAAAATAAAATGTTTGGGTGTAGTCTGCAACAAATTAAAAGGTTTGGGACCCGCTACAATTTTCCCTCAAATAAATGAAACATGAGAAATGGCCGTTAACTTCCCCCACAAACCTTGGAACACGGAAAGCGGGCCCCACTCGTTGTTGTCCCATGTCGGATGGCACGTAATCTCCATTATGTATTTAAAATAAATAATTAGTCGATAATTTTTCCTTTAATTACATTTGATTTTTTGTGGCCTTTACGTGAAGCTGCTTCTTGTTTGTTCTTACAATAAACGAACATTTTCGGGTTCTCGTTTTCTCTTTCCATATACGCAATAGATAATCCTATCAAAAGGAAAACAACAAATTTTTTTGATTTTCCCGGAAAAATCCCATGAAATATTTTCAAGGTTCTTTAATAAAGAAAGAATCTTTGCAGGCAAGTAATCAATTCTTTTTATCATTTTCTCAATATTCTTGCTGTTCTTTGAAGAGAGAGAGAGAGAGAGAGAATCAATCTGCAATCTTGGTTTGGTTTGGTTGCTTGTAGCCAAATAAAGGTATATTTCTTCGTCTTCATTTTCTAATCCTCTCTCTGGAATTGGGATTTTGACGGGAAAAAACTCTTGAAATTTTCTGGGGCTTTCTTCCTTTCTCGGTGTTTTTGCATCGATCCTATTTGACCATTTAAGGTGAAGATTTGTCTTTTTTTCTTCCTCGGAGCTGTTCTCATGTAATTTTAATGTTAATACATGGTTTAGAGCGATATTGGCATCTAAGTTTTGATGGGTTGTTCTGTATATGAGCTGGGTTTTGTTTGGTGATTTTTCTCCAATTTCTCGTTTATTTATATGTTGATGGATTTGGTCCTATAATTGGAAAGCTCAAGTTTTTGGACCTGGGATTGGATTCAGTAAAAATTGTTGTTTATAAAAGGTTTATAAGTTTTTCTGTAGTTTGAAATCTTTGTTTGATATGGGGAAAAATAGTGGGAAGAACAAGATAGAGTGGGGAAGTAAATCATTTGATTCGAGACAAAGTAGAGGTAATGAGAATAGCCCAAGAGCGATTGACAAGGACGCAGCAGTGTTCATTTTGCTGTCGCAGGAATTGAAGGATGAGGGGAATAGGTTGTTTCAAAGCAGGGATTATGAAGGTGCCATGTTAAAATATGAGAAAGCTATTAATTTGCTTCCAAGGAACCATATCAACGTCTCCCACATTCGGAGTAATATGGCAGCGTGTTATATGCAGTTGGGCATTAGTGAATTTCCGAGGGCGATCCACGAGTGCAATTTGGCTCTTGAAGTTACACCGAAATATAGTAAAGCATTGTTGAAAAGAGCAAGATGTTATGAGGCTTTAAATCGGTTGGATTTGGCGCTCAGAGATGTTGGAATTGTTTTGAAGATGGAACCAAATAATTTCATGGCAGCTGAAATTGAAGGGAGGGTGAAAACAGCTATCGCCAAAAAGGGCACGACAGATAATGACATTCCTCTGGATACTGTTCCATTACCTGAATATTTTGAACCACCTTCGGTTTCAACACCAACCAAGGCGGTCAAAGAGAAGATGAAGAAAAAAAGTACTGTGGGGAAGAAGAAAATTGGGGAGAAAACTGAGGAAAAAGAGGTTGAGAACCTAAGTAATGAAAAGAAACAAAAGGAGAAAATTGAGGCAAGGAAGACTGAGGATGAAGTAACGTTAAAGAACTCCGAAGATCGGGTTGAAGAAAAGAAGGCGGAAGACAAGGTGGTGGTGGAGGTAGAGAAAATAAGTAATACAATAGAGGTGGAGCCAAAAAGAACGGTGAAATTAGTATTTGGAGAAGATATAAGATGGGCTCAGATTCCCGTCAACTGCAGTATTTTGAAACTGAGGGAAATAATTTCCGATCGGTTCCCTAGCTCAAAAGCTGTTCTTGTTAAGTACAGGGATGAAGAAGGTGACTTGGTCACAATCACGACAACTGAAGAACTGAGATGGGCTGAAGCATCTGTAGAAAGTGGTTCTGTCAAGCTGTATATAGTTGAAATTAATCCAGATCAAGATCCATTCTTTGAAAAGGTTAAAACAGGACAAGTCTTATGCAAGCCAGACATAAAACACAATAGCATTACTGAAAATGGAAATGTAAGAAAAATGAAGCAAATCGAGAACGGGTCAGTTTGTATCAATGATTGGATCATCCAGTTCGCTCAACTATTCAAGAACTATGTCGGATTTGATACAGATGCTTATATAGATCTCCACGAGCTCGGTGTGAAGCTATATTCTGAAGCTATGGAAGAGACAGTCACTAGTGACGAGGCACAAGACCTTTTTGCGACAGCTGCAGAGAAGTTCCAGGAGATGGCGGCTTTGGCTCTATTCAATTGGGGAAATGTTCACATGTCCCGGGCAAGGAAGAGGGTATATTTTGTAGAAGATTCTTCCAGGGAATCTATACTTGCACAGGTCAAATCTGCATATGATTGGGCTCAAAAGGAATATATGGAAGCAGGAAAAATATATGATGAAGCACTGAAAATTAAACCAGATTTCTATGACGCTATTCTAGCTCTCGCGCAGCAACAGTTTGAGCAGGCAAAACTCTCTTGGTATTATGCTATTGCTAATAACGTTGATCTGGAATCATGGCCTGCAACAGAAGAAGTTCTTCAGCTTTACAATAATGCTGAGGAAAATATTGAAAAAGGTATGGAGATGTGGGAGGAAGCAGAGGAGCAGCGTCAAAATGAACTCTCCCGCCCAAATAAAATTTCAGCTTTGTTGCAGAAAATGAATATGAGCAACATGTTTAAAGATATATCTCCAGAGGAAGCCGAAGAGCAGGCTGAAAATATTACATCTCAAATATATGTTTTATGGGGTACCATGCTGTATGAAAGATCTATTATGGAATATAAAATAGGCATTCCTGTATGGCATGAATGTTTGGAGGTTGCTATTGAAAAATTTGAACAAGCAGGAGCTTCTTCAACGGATGTTGCTGTTATGATAAAGAACCATTGTTCCAATGGTACTGTACTGGAAGGTAATATACAAATATAATATCTAAATTTGTTTGATATTTCATATTAATACATAAACTATTAGGGCAAGTTTAGTACAGTACTAGACACAACAATGTACAAAATTTTGACTTCATTCTCTTTTCACACTATCGAGTCGTGTATTCTCCACCTCGCCAAACTAGCCATTCGAGCATTGATGTATGTCTGACCTCATGATATGATTGCAGGCTTAGGGTTCAATATCAATGAGATAGTACAGGCGTGGAATGAGATGTATGAAGCAAAGAAGTGGCAGAACAGCATTCCGGCTTTCAGGTTAGAGCCACTACTTCGGAGACGAGCTTCAAAAATCTATTATGCCCTGGAACATGCATAAGTGCTGACGTTGTTCATTTCATGGAGGGGAAAAACAGTGGAACAGCATCGGCCAGGGTCTGTGCTTACTGCATACTTGGTAACTACTAGCTTGCCATACTGGTAGCAATTATCTTGCAATATGCACTTCATCTTTCTTGTTTTAGTGCTAAAAGTAGAAGATATCTCCTAGTATATCATATGCTTTGATGGAAATAGAATAATGAGACACTTATCAAAGTTTGAAGTGAGTTGAATGAATGAATGTGGGAAAATGCTTTGCGCAGAAAAAGGATACATCGAATTCATGGTATCAATTTAAAGAAAAATACTAAAATTTAGTGTAGAATTGAGCTTTAAACACTTGTTCCCAGAAACCCAATTCATGAAGCTATGATTGTAGCATTTATAACACAATAAAAATAGCGAGTAAGATTGTAAATTTATTTCATGCGTTGACTTTACCAGTTTATTATAGATGGTTTGAATCAATTTCAAGCATTTAAGAAAGTGCTGCTTGTGTGCCAGGTATAATAAGGTAGATCAGTATGGTAATTATGGTAAATTAGAGGCCTAGAATAAAATAGCTGAAATAGGATATTGAGAAAATGACTGAACCTGGATACAAAGCACCTTCAATCATAGAAAGGTAGGAGGACTCATTTATCTCAAGGAAAGCTCTGGGCCTCTTGACTGATGTAAACGTGTGAAGTTACAACAAATACATAGTGGAACTCCATGGCATTTGGTGCTGTCAGTTGTTTGACTTCAAAACATCAGTCAATGTCAGGATGTATGTGCTTAATCAAGAAATATTGGAAAATTGAATCAAATTATTGAAATACTAAACACAAGTCCTCATGGGAAGAAAAGTTATGTGAACATTTGCTAATTATATTGCTAGGTAAGGTCAATAAGACGGATAGAGAGACACCATAGAAATTCTGATAAATTAATGCAGACATGAAAATCTGAGATTTTATCATTTTGTTTTATGTTTGGAGAAGCACGCACGCATGTTTCAGATATTATGTTTGATTAACTAAGTGACAGCATGTCAGATGTCCTGCTTGTATCTGCATTGAGCTAATAACATGTTTGGTAGGTAGCAAGGATTGTATAGCACTTGACAGCATTAAGAAAGCAGAAAAAAAAGTTGGAAGTCTTGTTTATCATACTATCCAATCATATCCAGAAGAACACCCCACACATGCCATAACAGCATAAATGAGGCAGTAGTTAATAATAAACGGCATTTCCATTTCTTAATATCTTTTATGTTCTAATTATAACACCGATCTCACTTTTTTTTGCCATTACTGAATGAATTAAGATGATGGTATATCCCCTGCCTGCAGGTAATTATAGGAGCTTTGTTACACTGGTTTGGCAGCTTTTTATGTAACTATGGCACAACCACAATCCGGTACTAGTTTTCCAGTTTTCGGAGACAAGATGACATAGCAGAAATCATTTTTGCATGTTTCTGCTTAATTCTCATCGCCTTCCAGTCATATTAATCTATGAAAGCTGCAGTCTTACTATCTTCTTTGTACCTTTTTTTTTTTTTTGGTTTTGTTTTCGGTCGAGTAATTTCCCATTAACAGTGTTTTGTCTGTCAGTTCATTGATTTATATTCTTTATTTGGTTTTGGATGTCAGTTTTGTCTTTGTTGTTGTCTAAAGGGCTCATCAGTTATTTTTGACAAAAAACTTGTATTGAATTGACTAATATTTAGATGTTTTAAATTGTAACGGTGCTTATTTCCTTTTTGCGACAAGTCGAGGATTACTTATTTCTTTAAGTTGCTTATCTATGAGAATCTGATGATTCGACAATGAGTATCACTTCAGCTTTTATTTTCTTCTTGATCAATCACGGGATTGCACAGATTTCAAATAGGAGCTAAGATTTTCAAGCAATAACCAAAAAAGAAAAATTATCATGTACAGTTCAGCAAGTTTTTAAACTTTTTTTTCTTTTCTGAATGCTATCATGTAAGTTGTAACATTCGATCATCTCTACTTGACATGCCACCAATGAATTACAAATGCTAAACGTCGTGTACTAAGAGGAAAATATCATTTTTTTTTTCTACCGAATCCATAATCACATTTTCCCTAGACTATCACCAACGTAATATCCGCCCATAATTTTTTGTTGCATTAGTTCAGACACTATTTAGTGGGGATTAAAATCAATTTAGTAGTAGATTTGATAAAGATTGACAAAATATATGATTAAAAATGAGTTTTATAAAATATGTGATTATTAACTTTGACTTAAATTAACAATATTTCATCAATTTTGCCTAAAGTACTTGACCCGCAACGTTGAACGACCTATTCAACAGTGTACGTGAACACGTTACAGACCATTGACTGTAAAATGATAAATAATCATGAGCAAGAATTATTCTACAAGTAGCATGGTTGAGCAAGAGCATGACGGGCGAGTAAGCATTGTCACGGCCAATCAGGATGCAGATATCACGTGATCTCTATCTTCTAGCTTGCCACTTGTCTACTTTGTTCGTCGCTGTCTTTAAAGCGCGTGAAATTAACAAATTATATCTGTCACTGGATCCTAAGCAGTATTCAGTAAGCACCCCCAGATGCCAAAAGTTTTACACCTTTTACATTTTAGTCCCTTTAAAATGTAGAAATTCTATTTCACAACCACAAAACCCTAGAGTCTTACCGCAGTAGAAATTTCCTTTCCTTCTCAGCACTCTTTTGGACACACACTAGACGGCTAAACCAACCCTAAGCCCTTTTAGTTTCTATCTGTTAAGTCCATTTTTTTGTTTCTTATAATTTTTGCTCTCTTTTTCTTGTTTGCTTTTTCGTGTTTTTAGGCAATTTTGTGTTTGGGAATAATGGAGGTGGGTAAATTTCGCTGTTGTGCTATGAGGAAGCAGCTAATGGCGTGTTCATTTGTGGAAGTTGCAGTCGTACACGCCCTTTTGGCTGCTCAAAAGTCTCTTGCTTGCCTTCTTATGCTGGTATATAATTTCTTGAAACTTGAAATTCTTTTGTATTTTGAGATTTTTTATTGCAAAGCCTTGATTTTTATGATGTGGGTTTTTTCAATTTTGCTCTAGTTTTGACTTCTGAGCAACTGGAGTGCTGTTTAGGTTGTTTTTCTGGTGTGCTAAGAGTTTTGCTTCTTGGCTTTCTATTTTAACTTCCTCTGTGAGTTTATTTGTCACAGGGAAAAAGTATAAGATTTTCAAAAAATTCGGTTTAGGATTTTCCTTTTTCATTCTTTTTGACGGGGTTTTTTAGTATGTATTGAAGATTTGATATAAGAATGGATTTTCAGAGTCTTGAGTATGTTCTGCTAACTCTTTTATTGTTTAAAGTTAAACTAAAGCTTCAACCGTGATGGAGAAAAGAGAGTGAAAGTAAATAAAAACTGAAACATTGAAATTAAAGATTCAACCTTTTCATATAGTAATTATTTCTCCGCTAGTATGCTGTTTTATACTTAATTGGTTTCATAATCTAAGGTGATTGCATTGTTGTAGGCTTAAACGACAGAAGTTTTTGCTGCTGTTGTAAATTTTCAATTTCATATCAATGATATCATTGTTCTATTTTTTGTGTAAATGGACTTTCTCCAGGAACTATATTTTGTGTTGTGAACTGGCGACTGGTAAAGGTGAAGTTTGAAAACCTCAGAAAACGAAAAAGAAAAGAAAAAATAAAAATAAATCATTGATTAATAGAAGATGCTGAACTAGAAAACATAGAAATTAGAAGTTCGAGGAGGGTCCGATGTTCATTCCTTACTTAAATAAGAAGGTGTCAGTCATCCCACAATAGGCTGGCAGTATCAATCTAGCTGCTCATGAATGGATGTAGCATGTAGTTCCAATAAATATGGGGTTTCATAAGCAAATGTCAAATATAGTAAAATTGGGAAGCCATTTTAATTTTTTTTTTGCAATTTTAGTGCGGAAGACAATCCAAGTACTCGGTGCAATAACATTAAAAATCTGTTTTGCGAATTTTTTTTTTTTTTATCTTTGGCACCTTTTGTTTCGACCCAACAGCCTACTTTTTTCCATTCCAATCTTCTCTGTGACGGATTTGTATTGCTAATCTTAGGATAAAGACATGTCAATATGGTGGATTGCGTCAGTTTTTACTCTAAAAAAAATTTATTTCGCCTTTTAGTACCATCATTTTGATACATTATAGAGAATCACTTTTCTTGCCCCATGGCTTACCCTTGTAGTTGATATCAGGACTTTCTGTTTCTTGTTTTCTTTTCTGAATATGACCTTGTCCCTGCTTTGTTGTTATTAGATGACGAATCACTTGAACTTGAGCAACTCAGCGTGCTCTGAATTTGTGAAACCTAACTTTTGCTTTACTTGAAGGAAGTTTAGATTTATTTCCAACTCTTAAGTTTAGAACTCCTTAGTCGCATCATTTGCTGGTCAAATAGTATACGGCACCGAGAAATTTCTGCTTGCACTACAATTGCTGCATCTAGTTCTTTGATTTTAGCCGCCGTTTAGAAAATTTATAAATGTTTTATAAAGAAAAATTATTGGGTCCTACGAAACTTATGGATAATAAGGATTAGCAGTTATGAATGTGTGATTGAAATTGATGTTTGACTTTGACAAAACTAATAAGTCTTTTATAAATTTGTTTGCCATACGGAGGCTTAACTCCATGTTTTGTATTCATTGACATGTCAATCTGCACTGTTAAAGAAATATTTATAATTGATTTATTGAGCACATGTAATGCTGCTTGAATTCCAATAACAATGCAAACTATGTTCACAGACAGGAACTCTGTTGAATGATATTGATGGGCTGCCGAACTTGGTTGAAAAAAGGTAATTACAGTTTCCGTACAGGCCCCAAATTTATTCGAAACATTGCTTAGTTTGTTGTTGTATAGCTTGAACAAGGTACTAACCAGCCAAGTCTTATATCTAATAAACTTTGGGGTGAGTTGCATGAATTATTTTCTCCACTTCTTTTGATTCAGCTCTATATTTTACTCGCTTTTGTGAATGCGGTTCTTTAAATCTTGGTGAGACATGCACTAGTTGAGTCATCCTTCTCCTGATGCATTCTCAATTGATGTCACCTTCATCTGTTCATGTATATTCTCCTTTGTTACTTATCCCTTTCAGAATTGCCGGTTCTTCCCTCTGATTGCCATCATTTTAGTTGCATTATCTTATGGACATTTTATTCGTTAATGGGCCCAATACAATAAGTACATATAGATTAGAAATCTTTTCAAGAACTTTTACTTTGATTTTGTAACTACCTCTAATCATATACAACCCCTGTAGCACTTCTTGACTTAGTTCAATTTGCTCTAATTCTATGCATTACACTGTATTCATCTACTACTTATCTGTAAGCCACATCTTGCTGATCCAAAAAATATTGAGAATAAGACTTGGGTAGTTATGTTATTGCATGGTGTATATGAGGAAATTGTGGAATAAGTGAATGACAAACTTCTACAGGTTTCCCATCGACAAGCTTCATAGATTGGAAAAGCTTGGACCTGAGAACAGCGATGCTGGTGATCCAGAGGACAATGATGAAGATGATGACAATGATGATCAGGATGATGAAGATGATGCTGGTGATGAAGACTTTTCAGGTGATGAAGAAGGGGGAGACGATGATGAAGAAGCAGATCCTGAGGATGATCCTGAGGCTAATGGTAATGAAGGCAGTGATAATGAGGATGATGACGACGACGACGACGGGGATGGGGATGATGATGAGGATGGTGAGGATGAGGAGGAAGAAGAAGAGGACGAGGAGGAAGAGGATCAACCACCAGCTAAGAAGAGGAAGTGAAGTAGTTTGTAGACGTTAATTCTACGCCTTTCTCTTGGTTGGGAGTATGTACAAGTATGAGGGAGGTTTAGCTCGTTTGTCTTCATAGAGTAGGAAATTGGCAGCCCTGTTTAGAATGAACTTCTTATCATTATGTGACTCATGTTTTACGTCCCCTTTTGTGGATCTTTATCAGTTGTAGTATTTTTATGTGATTTTTGAATTTAAATAAGGAAGATGGCCTCTTTCTCAGCTAACATTTGATTGCACAGAAGACTGACCAACCACCTCAGCTAACATGTTCAAGAAATCTTTTGCCAGAGGCTCCTCTCAGGTTACCATAGATTGTTACTGAGAGATTGTCATCATATTTTTCGTTCTTTTCTAATGTGCTTTGCCTTGTTTTCAAAATTTTGGCGTTACAACCTAAGATAAACAGCAATATTTCAGTTTTCCTAGCCTAACCTTTTTGTACCCCTTGTTATTCCAAAAAAATTCATTGGAAAATCGAAGATTATTCCTGGTACAAGTTCAGCACACAAATTTTGTTTGTTCTCTAAAATATCATTTTGGTTGGAAAATTAACAAAACGAGTAGATGCGTCTGTTAGACCAAATTGTACAACAGGAAACGGCTGATCCGTTGAACTAAATAAGATTAAACACGGGATTGGACAAATTTATCAGTTATCTGGTCGAATCTTCCAGTCCAGTCTCTCACTAGCGCAAACCATCTAACTTGAGCCCTATTTTAGCAGTGGAGTCTTTTTTTTTTCCGGAATTTCTTTTCCATTTCATTCTGTAACAGTCTGCCGCTTAGAAATTCCATTAGATTGTTCAAGCCTAGTGAAAAATACTACAAGATTATGACAAAAACAGAACCTAATTATTCCAAGAAATATCACATGGTGATCAACTGCAAGTTACAGATTCCATCCCATCATTGAAAATCCACAAGAAATAAATCAGTAAAAGCACATCAGACAACGAGATCTTCGTAAATATTGCACTAATCAACAATGATAACAAATTGGAAAAGTTGATTTTCTAGAAAAGCTTTATTCAGTCCTATAGTAAGAAAAGCTGATCAATTGTACAAGTAATTTCACAAAAGCAAGTGGAAAACACCACATTTCAATGGCCGGAGCCTAAAAAATAAGCAATTCAGATGGCTCTGCTGCATTTTTGGTCTACCCAGAACAATTTCCATGGATGAAAAGAGTCATTTACATCAAGCATCTAAATGCTAATGTTACCGCAAACAGTTGAATCATATTTCACTGGAAAGAAAGCTAAACAAGTCTATCACAAGCTAAAAATAGATCAAATTTGCATTAAGTGACATTTTCGGCAGTTCATCAGACGAAAATGCCAAAAAAAAATAACCAAAAAACACCAAGTTGTTATTGAACTTCAAGTCCATATAGGTTTTAGAGAACTTGTCTGTAAGGAAAAACCCTTTGTTTATTAATCCTCTTCCACCAGCTTCTGAAAAATCATCCAGCCAGATAACCTGAAGGAAGACGATAAAGCTTCTTAGTCCCGGAGTCTACAACAAATCTAAAGAATCCAACTTGATTAAAATGAAATGAGCACATTGTGCAATATATTTTAATCATTCCAGACTTTCGGGTAATGAATACTTGACCCTCAAAATAGAACTTTGACTCGATCATCAAAACTGTTACAACTTGGAGTCATTTACACATTAATCTTTTTTCATCACCGCTTTCAAATAAGAACCCTTTCCCTCTTTAACATTTTTAACATATTCTATTAGATTCATCACTCTTGTACAATGAAAAGCTTTGTGATTATATATAAAACATGCTCTAATCATCCAAGGTGTCTTTTCCTCCTTAAGTGTATTGTCTCCATAATTATTCCATCTATTCTAGTGCAGTCACACGTCAGTCTTACCATCTTGAACCTTGCTGCATTCTTCAAATCATTTTGGTATTCCATAAAACTCAGTACTATAAACTATAACATGTCTAATTGGCCATTTTACTTAACTACTTCTTTAAGTTACATTTCTCATGATTATTCAAAAACAAAGAACGAGAACAGTCACAGTTAAAATATCAATCAAAGACCAGGACAGTGAACACAATACATAAACGAAATCCATATCATAATCACTGTAAAATTGACTTACTAAGAAGGCAACTTTCCGGCCAGGAAAATTGCAAACTTTGACATGAGAGATTCTGAATACTCAATCCCATTCTCCTTGAAGAAAGCCTCAATCATCCCCTTGACCCTCTCGGGCTCCACATTCTCGCACTCGACCTCAAACAAATCCCCGAATTCATACTTAACCTCGTCTACCTCCAATTTCACCCCATTCCACTCATACACACTTCTCACGGTCCTGAAGCCCCCCAACCCCTTGAAACCGTTCGCTCCAAATTCCTCTTTAACCCTCCTCAAAATCCTTGAATCGACGTCCATCAGCTTCCCCGGATCTTCCAAACAGGCATACCCAATAGACGGGTCCACCTCCTCCTCATCCTCCTCGACGCGGCTCACCCCATTGGTAATCACGGCTTTGGCTTTGAGGCAAACAAAGCATTTGGGGATGTCAGTTTGCTCATGGAACCGGAGGCGCAACACGGCTCGGCGCGAGCTCAACTGGGAACCCGTTCCATCGAAGAAAGTATTGTGCTGGTGGTGTGTAGTTATGTAAGATGGAGAGAGCAATTGAAGAAGCTTCTGGTGGGAAGCTTTGTTTGGTAAACGGAGCTTCACTTCAATCTCCATCAGTCTAAAAAGCGAGCCCGTATTTGGTATGTATGTGACTTTTCTTTCAGTTTTAAGAGGGTTCGGTTTAATGGGGTTTTAAGAGGAGAGGCCGATGCGATGGGATTTGGAAGAGGGATCAAGAGACGAACGATCGAAATGGTGGAGGAGTGAGGATGCGGTTGTGGAAATGGTGCTGGCAGGGGCGGCACGGCGGCGGGCTTCTTCGAGTTCTTCTTTGTCTTCAACTCTGACTTCGATTTTGCTCGGCTTTCTTCTCAGCATCTTCCTATCTCCTTCGAAATAGACATAGAGGGTTGAGGGTTCTCCACGCACTCGCATGTGTTAATTTACACGGATGACAACTGTTCGATTCGATTCGATTCGATTCGATTCGTAGTTGGTTTGGCCAAAATCATAACTGCACCATCAAATTTTTGGTTATACCATAATCGCACCATAACTATGTAAGTCGGTTCGGTTCGATTCTCGATTTGATTCGGGTTAGTTCGGTTAATAACTACGAAAATAAATTATTTTTTATAAGTCCAAACTCCTAACGTCAAATTGGAAAAAAAAAATTATAAAGAAAAGTCAATAAAAACAAAAACAATACTAAGCCAATTTAGCAAACAATATCTCAACTTTCAAATGCAAAATTTGAATTTAACAAACAACGTTATCAATATAGGTCAACACTCTTACTAGCCTAAGTCAATTTTCATTCTTTTCCACAACTCTTACTAACATGGTCAAGAGTCAAAGGTCAAAATTGATTCCTATATAGTAAGGGTGTGTTTGTCTCCCATTATTGGGAGAAGAATGATGTAATGAATAGTATTTTTTGGAGAATATGTGGTTGAAATTTAAAGTAACTTTATTGATTTGTGTGTAGAATATTTTATCGGGTGAGTGTGTGGTGAAGATTGTTTACTGTAAAAAACAATGTTTGATAAAATGATAGACAAACAATGGCTAAATAAGAATTCGATGCACAAAATTATTTACCAAACTTAAGGCACGATACAAGCACTCAAGAAACATAAGGGCGGCTGCAGATTTGAGTGGAGGAGAAGTGTAGTCTAAAGAGTGTAAACCTGAGTTTAATTTAACGTGTATGATATATTGAAATTAAGTTACCTGAGCAGTGGGCTGGGTTATTGGGTTAGGTTTACTTAATGTTCATTGGGCTAGAGTTTTTGGAAGTTTAATTGTCAAAATTGCTCAATTAATTTTGAGAAAGAATAATGGAAAGTCCAGTTGTCCAATTAATTTTTTAAACGGGTAATCGGTTCGAGACAGGACACCATCACTAAATAACACACCCACCCCTAAATGAAGCGGTTCATTAAAATCAAAACCATAACCGCCACATTGCACTATCGGTTCGATTTTTTTTCGTCACATTATGTTCGATTAATCGCAGTTTTCGATTTTAACAGTTCAAATTGCTATCCCTATTAATTTCTTATTATTTTTTGCAAATTATTAAAAATTGAGGGCATAATAGAAATATTCACGTTTTGCTTTTTTTTTTTTTTAATAATTATATTACTACCACGAAATAACACACCACAATTTAAAATATCTTTTTTGAACAACATTATTTGTCTAACCTCGTGATTATCATTAGTCCATGTCAAATTAAGTTCTCGTTTGGTACCGATTAAAATCAGATTTTAATTTAAGTCAAAGTCAAATAATCTCATATTTCATGGGTCCTATTTTTTCAACCACATATTTCAAAAATTTTCTATCACAATTAGAGCTGGACTAAAGTCCCGAACCCAAACTCGAACCAAACCATGCAGTTCTTTATAAGTTAAATATCCAAACGGGTACCCGAATTGAGAATCGATGGTTTGGGTCGGTTCTCGGTTCTATACCAAGAACTAAGAACCGAAGAACCGAATAAGACTCGAATCTAAATAATTTTTTTTATATTGAATTAATTAAAATTTAAAATTTTAAATTTTTTTAAAATAAATTAATCCAGCCAAATTAATTTTTTGTAACTTTGTTAGCCCAACATTTGGGCCTTATTATTAAATCTTTTTAGTTGAACAATTTTTTATTTTATTTACGTTTGTTAATTATGTCTTTTCAATTATGATTGTAGAGCTTCTTACTATGACAAGTCAAGCAATTGATAATTAAATCAAATAGTCAAGCAATTTATTATTAGTATCTACTTTTTAGTATTTGTGTTAATTGAATTAATCTTATTAGACGGCTTATTATTTATGTGTTTTTAAATTGTGTTACGTTAATTTGTAAAAGTTACGAATGAAGATGTCATTAGTTATATTTATGTATTGCTGTTGTAAATGTTAAAAAATTTAATTATGGTACGGAACCAAACCGAACCCGAACGGTTTCATAATTATATTTGGACCTGACGGTTCCATTTATTAAATATCCGAAATTTTTGAGTCGGATCGGTTCTCTTTAAAACTGAACCAAACCGACTCATGTTTAGCCCTAATTATAATCTACTAAAAATCTAATTTTAATTCTCACCAACATTCTCTAAATGATATTCATAATATATCATCTTAAATATATGTATATGAGTTCCATTTGAAATTATATATAAATGAATGTCAATAACATGTCATACGGACTTGTTATCACCATGAGTCGAGATAAATAGCGTTTAACTCTTTATCATGACCACTTCCATAGTTATCAGCATGCAGTGTTCGAAGAAGTGATTTCTTTTCTTTCTCCATTTACAAGCATAAAATGTTACTACCAATCAATTGACACAACATTTCTATTTCTATTCTAAAAGTCAGAAGATATATTTTGTGTCTCCACTCTCATTGGTTTGTCTTCTAATCTTATCTCTATGATCACCTCACTTAAAAATAACCAAGTTTAAGAAAATTCATTTTCCTTCCAAGTGAAACTATTTTCCCTCTCTACCCTTAGTGATTCTGATTCATGGCGGAGTTGAACTAGAAAATGGGAAACCTGTGCAAGAGCTGGTAGAAAATGGAATTGAGTTTCCAAATAATTATATTTGGGAAAGTCCTAACTTTGGAACCATAGATGCTTCTGTTCCCCTTGGAGACATTCCAGTTATTGATATTACTCAATTGAATGATTCAGATCAACTTCAATCAGCTCTTAGCTCGTGGGGATGCTTTCAGGTTGAAAATAATCTGCTTCCATTTTTTATTTTTTATTTTCATTCAAATTATGATTTTAGGAGTTGGGTTGGAATGGAATTTCAGGCAATCAATCATGGAATTGAAAATTCATCTCTGGAAGAAGCGTGTGAAGCTGCTAAACAATTTTTTCAGCTTCCAATGATGGAGAAGAAAAAATATGCCAGACAGAAAGGTGAATTTGATGGGTACGGCAATGATATGATTCTTTTCCACAATCAAACGCTTGATTGGAACGATCGCTTGTACCTTTCACTCATCCCACAGGCTGAGCAAAAACAACAGTATTGGCCTCAAAATCCACAATCTTTTAGGTAATTTTTTTATCAATTCAAACAACTTAATAAGTTGAGCAATTTATTTCTAGTACGTTCGATGCGTAGACCTCATCGTTCTGCAGGAGAATATTGAATGAGTTAGCTACAAGGATACAACAGACAGAAAAAATGCTTCTGAAGTCCATGGCAAGGTCACTGTGCTTAGAAGAGGACTGCTTTTTGAAGAAATTTGGCGAGCACAGAATAATGGGTGCAAGATTCAACTATTATCCTCCATGTCCAAGGCCCGATCTTGCTCTTGGAATCAAGCCACATTCAGATGGATCCACAATAACTTTTCTCCTGCAAGACAATTGAAAATATTTGTGAAGTTGTTTTCCGTGTCTACCTTGCCGGGCGTGGTGGTCCGGCTACTCCGATCGGTGGTTGCTACCTGCAAAAAAGAGGTCGGGGTTTCCTCCCCCGTTGTACCTCCGGCGAGAGAATTAGTTAACAGTTTGGAGAGTGCGGGAAGATAATATAGTGTAAGTTCGAAAGTTCAGGGTTTCAAGAAGGAAAACATTTCTCACCTTGGAGGTATTTATAGACACCTGTGGCTACGCGTGCGTATGGCGGTTGCAGTGCCACGTGTCCCACGTGAGCCTCCCCACTACCCCCACGTTCTTGTAGAATGACCCCCACTTCTCGAGTGGTGGGTTTTACCCACGTTTACCACTGGGCGGTTTCTGTCTAGCACACCGTCGTTTATGTGGTTGAGTGTAGCGTTGGACCCACAGTGGTAGACGGCACGTGTGGGCGTAGAGGGTTTCATGGGGGGTCGACGGCCTCATGGTGGTAGTCGCCTTATGTCGTAGGCGGGCAGGGCATAGGTAGAAGGCTTCATGCATGTCGACAGCCTAGTCGGGGTGAGGGTTTCGTGACGGTAGACGCGTAGCATATTTTTTAGAGTGTTGACGTCGTTTGTCCACGTGGTCCATTATTAATGTCATATTATATCACTAGCCCATCTGCCTCTTGCCGATGTCCATCGGTAAGAGGCAGCTCCTCTGTGTCGGCTAATCAGTTCACATATCAAAATTGATATCCATTTGCCAAAGGTCTTTAGATGGTTCTGGAAAACTTAATTCAAGCAAAAAAAAAAAACTCGGGATGGACATCCACTGAGTCAAAGCAATTAAAATGAAAAAACAAAAAATAACGCTAAAACTTTGGTCGCCCGGTAACAGGCCTTAAAGTGCGAATTTGAGGTTGAGGATGACTCCAACCGGGGTAAACCCGAGTTGTCACGATATGGAACGCTGAGAGACGTTTCCGAAAACATATTATAATAGAAAATCTGACAATGGTGTCAAAAGTTATGACCATTTCTTTGCAACAACCCTTTTAGGTAGTTTTCGGTTCGTCTCTTCCTTGAATCCCAATGTCAATCGTCCGTGTGACGCTCCACCATTGGTCCTTGGTTTTGGGGGGAAATTTCCCCCCAAAAATTTCAAAATTTTCAAAGCTTCCTACTATTTAAATGTTGGTGGGGGCTCTCATTCTCATTTCCCAACCTCTTGTCAAAAATTAAACTTACTATCATTCTCCTCCTCTCTCAAGGTAATCTTCTTCATCCTCTTCCTTCATTTTGTGTTGCATAATGTATTATAAAACATTCATTTCTTCATCTTCCGGCGAAAGTGAGGGTGAGGGGGCGAGAGGCCGACCAGCCTTGCTGGTCGACGATTGGCGTCGACCAGCTGCAAAGTTGGTCGACCCTCGTCGACCAGCAACGCTACTGGCCGACGGTCGGCCAGCAGCGACGCTGCTGGTCGGCCGTCGACCAGCCCTACGGCTGGTCGCGGTTCGCGTGTTGATGGTGCTCTCCCCCGTGCTTCAACCCCTTTCGAGTCAAATTTTTCCACCCATACGACTGAATGTCAAGATTTTCAATCGATTTCCCCAAAACGTCATGTTGGGTCAGTTAAATCTTTAAATCGAAATGTAGAAATTGAACGAGACGCGGCGGGTGAAGAGGTGCCCCTTGAAATTCCCCAGTGTCATAGTTTATACAACTCCCCATCTAAGTTAGAGAAATCACTCAAAAAGTATGAACGTGTAGATAACTACATCTATAGAGCCCCTAGGCCCGATGAAACACTTCCCGGAACCGACCCCCGTGAGGTCGCTGTTTACAAAGATGTTATGGACGGCGGTTTTCGCTTTCCTATACACCCCTTCTTTGTCTCGTTATTTAACGAGTTCCACCTTACTCCTAGCCAAATAAATCCAAATGCATGGAGGAAAGCACTCTATTTTTTGTATGTTTGTCTTAGCAAAAAGATAACTCTTTCAATCGACATCTTCAAGTGCGTCTTCGAAATGCACGAGTTAGCCCAAAGCAATGCCTTTGTCTATTTCACCTCTCGGATCCCGTTGCTCTTCCCTAGTTTAGGAATTCCAACAGTGGATGGAAGTCTCGATTTTTCTTTGTTCGCCCTCTTGAGGGCCAATTTCCTTTCAACACCTATTGGAGACATCCCCTAATCCGTTTTTTCAATAGTAAGGTCGAGGTCACCCGCGTTCTAAAAACACAAATCCAACAGTTGACCAAGATTCCACCCCTCGCTCCTAATCTGGGGTCGGTTCTGACGATGAGAAACATGCTGCTAGTTGGGATCGGTCGTCCTAATGGTAGGTTTTCATATCCTGCTTGTATTTTTATAGTTTTTTTTTGGAGTATTTCTTGTATTGTTGTCATTCATCGAGCTTGATTACTTTGATTGTTTGTACGCATATATGGATCTTGACTTGGACGAGGTGCTGAGATCCCTGCCCGCGCCAGGGAGTGATGAGGGGTTTGCCCCTATTGATGGTAAAATTTCTTCATGAGTCGTTCTTATTGCGTTTTTTAACCTGTTACCTCGTAAGCATGATAGTCCTTGTTCCATTGATGCAGGCGTTGACTTCGACTTAGGGGGGACCATGGACTCCTTGGCGGAGTGCGGTCACGGGAGTGACGATGATTCACTTCCCGCCCCACTGAAGAGAAAGAAATCCTGCGATAGGGGAGTGCAACAGCCTTCAACTGGAGAGGCTTCTCAACTTTTGGACGACCTCCTCGAAGTAGTCCCGCCGCCAGTGGAAGTAGGGGGTAGCCCCGGTCATGCCACGCTCGAGCGTGAGGGTTCTCCTATACCGGATTTCAGATTTGCTCCTTCTCGAGGTTATTCAGAAATGAGGGCGGTCAAGTCTTTGGTTGCGCCCTGGCGCGTCGATTCGGTTGCTTGCCGAAGTGCTGACAACATCGAGAGGGTTATGTCGGTTTACACCCAGCGGGTACGTTGTTTATATATATATATATATATATATATATATTGTAACTTGCTCTAATTGGGTGATATTTGCCCCTTTCAGACGGTGGCTCTTCAGGTTGGACTAGCCGAGTCATGTCGTCGTTTAACGTCGGAGTTGAATGAGTTGAAGATTTTTGCAGAAGAGAAAGAGAAGGAGGCTCACCGTTACAAAAAGAAACTATCTTCTTCTAGGAAATCTGTCGAGGATTTGGAGTCTGAGGTGAACAACTTGCGCTCTACTTTGGCTCGGGCTCCCGAGGAGGCGGTGGCAAAGTATAAGGCCTCTGCGGAGTACACTAAGGATGTGGAGACTTCGATCGAGCAGTACAAGTCGTCTGCCGACTTTGCTAAGGAACTAAACTCTTATGGGGGGAAGGTGATGGCGGCTTCCATCAAATTGACCAAGGAGTGGGTATCTACTGAGCATCCTTCTGTCGATCCCACAGGCTATGATAGGTTCTTGGCAAAGCGTCCAGGCAAGGTAGGCGGGGCCCCCCAGCCCAAGACATTTGGGCAGACATCACGAGGCGGGAGCGAGGAGACCCTTCGCTCGAGTTGATCTAACCTTTAGTTGTAGGCCTTTAGTTATTTCGCCTGATGTTTTTGTCAGTTAGTTGTTTTGCACTTTTTTCTTGTCCGGGATGTGGACAAATGCTTTTGTTATATTTCAAGTTTCCATACTTGCTTACTGAATGTCATTTTTGTTTTGCCTACGTTGTTTCTCTTTGTTAATTCTTGTATGTTTAGCAATCTCGCATCGTCGAGTTCGGGGCAGGTGATTTTGAGCTTTAACAATTTCTGGTTTTGGGAGCTCACCACCATTCCCCAGCGATTTTGAGCTAGTCAGTTTTTGACTTTTTGCTCACCGCTAGTCATCGAGCTACCTTAAGTCATCGAGGTCGGGGTAGGTGATTTTGAGCTTTAACCATTGGGAGCTTACCACCATTCCCCAGCGATTTTGAGCTAGTCAGTTTTTGACTTTTTGCTCACCGCTAGGCATCGGGCTACCTTAAGTCGTCGAGTTCGGGGCAGGTGATTTTGAGCTTTAACCATTTCTGGTTTTGGGAGCTTACCACCATTCCCCAGCGATTTTGAGCTAGTCAATTTTTGACTTTTTGCTCACCGCTATTCCCCAGCGATTTTGAGCTAGTCAGTTTTTGACTTTTTTCGCTCACCGCCATTAGCCTCCATTTCGAGTAGTTATAAACCAACATCCCATAGCCAAATTTAACATGCCTAGGTTTGAGGACTCAGTAGGCGCACCGGGACGTCCCAGCTAGGCTGGCCCTTCCGTAGCGCCCTCATCATTTGCCGCCATCTAGGCCTTTCATTAAGCAAATTTCAATCTGGTGTGCCCGTTACAGGCATTACATCATGAAAAAAGAAAAACGCTAGCTACAATATTTACAATCGATCATTGCATCAGTAATAAAGAAATAAAAATTCGCCTAGCTACTATATTTACATGAAAACACCACGCTGCTCGTTTACTGATAGTACTGTTTGAGGTGTTCAGCATTCCATGGTCTGCCCAGTGGCTTTCCTTTCAAGTCTCTCGGCTATAAGCTCCCTTCCCAAGATTTCGGATCACCTCATATGGTCCTTCCCAATTCGGTCCAAGCTTGGTTGGGGGGTGGCCCGCTGCTGCCGCTTCCCTTAATACGAGATCCCCCGTTTGAAAAACTCTCGATTTCACCCTACGGTTAAAGTATCCAGCGGCCCTCCGCTTGTAAGCCATCATCCGCATAGCCGATCTCTCTCTTACCCCATCTAATAGGTCGAGCTCTGCACTTGTGGTCGAGACATCGAGCTGATTAGCCTTCATTCTGCTAGACTCGTTTAATACTTCTACTGGAACGACGGCCTCCATTCCAAATGATAGCTTGAAAGGGGTCTCTCCTGTGGACTCTCGAGGGGTGGTATGATATGCCCATAACACGTTAGGCAACTCGTCTGCCCAAAGCCCTATTTCCTTCTCCAATCTCGTTTTGAGGTCCCACAGGATCGTTCGGTTTGTGACTTCTGCCTGCCCGTTAGATTGATGGTGTGCCACCGAGGTGAGTCTGTGATATATGTGGTAGCTTGAACAAAAAGCTTTGAAGCTGTGGTTGTCAAATTGCATGCCGTTGTCAGTGACGAGGACTCTTGGTATACCAAACCTGCATATTATGTTTTTCCAGACAAAGCTCTGTACCTTCACAGTGGTAATGGTGGCCAAAGGCTCCGCCTCAACCCACTTGGTAAAATAATCAATGGCCACTAATAAAAAATTTCGTTGCCCCTTAGCCATGGGCAAAGGTCCCAGAATGTCCATCCCCCACTGAAAGAAAGGGCTTACCCCAAAAATGGCTGATTGCTGTTCGGCGGGAACATGAATTAAATTTCCATGACGCTGACACGCGTCGCACTTCCTTACCAACTCCTTGGCATCCTCCTTCATTGTAGGCCAGTAATATCCCTGCCGAAGGGCTTTGAAAGCAAGAGTGGCTGCCCCTGGGTGATTGCCACAAATTCCCGAGTGTATCTCGAGTAGTACGTCGTGCGCTTCTGTTGGACGCAAGCACTTCAAGTATGGCATGGTAAAGCCCCGTTTGTACAGCTGCTCGTCGATCATTGTGAACGACGCCGCTCGTATTTTCAACCTCCTAGCCTCAACCGCATCATTAGGCAATCTATTTTCCGTCAGGTAGTCTACCAACGGGTCTACCCAGCTCTTTTCAGGCTCCGAACTTGCTACGGCTTCTATGAGTAAAATGCTCGGTTGTCGTAGAACTTGTACATTAGCAGTGCTAGGCAGATTCTTAGAATTAGTCGACGCTAGCTTGGACAGGGCGTCCGCTCGTTCGTTGTCTTTGCGAGGGACCTTGGTTATCTTGAAACTCGTAAACCCCCTTTGCAAGTCTCGAACCTTCATCAAATAGGATGCCATCCTTCCATCCCTTGCCTCAAATTCTCCTGTCACCTGTCCGACGATTAACTGGGAGTCATTGCAGATTTCTACTGATGTAACCCCAAGTCTGACTGCCAAGTTCAAACCCGCGATGACTGCTTCGTATTCAGCGTCATTATTGGTCGCATGGAACTCAAAACGCAACGAATACGCCAACTCCTCAAGATCTGGTCCTATTATAATGATGTCCGCTCCGGACCCCTCGCCATGCGAAGACCCATCTACAAAGATTTTCCAAACTTCATCTGCTTGTCGTGGGTGGTCAGGTGGAATTGTCAGCTCTGCAATAAAATCTGCCAATACTTGCGCCTTGATAGCTATTCTTGGCCTAAACTCAATGTCGAACTCGCTCAGCTTGATCGCCCATTTCAACATCCTTCCCGATGTCTCGGGCCGGTGCAAGATTTGCTTAACAGGTTGATCGGTCATGACCTGTACAGTATGGGACTGAAAGTATGGCCTTAACTTTCTGACCGCTATAATCAAAGCGAATACCAACTGCTCCGCTATGGTGTATCGAGTTTCCGCGCCCCTCAATACCTGGCTGACATAGTAGACGGGCTTCTGTGTCTTCGGGAAGTCTTTCACCAGCACAGCACTGACTGCGTATTTTGACACTGCTAAGTATAGGCTCAACACGTCCCCTGGGCGTGGGCTGGTCAAGACAGGTGGTTGCTGTAATGACTGTTTCAAAGACTCTAGCGACTCCTCGCATTCCTTGGTCCATTCGAAATTGGTAGAGCACCCAATTGCCTTGAAGAAGTGATAACATTTATCTGCCGCCCGACTCATGAAACGATTCAGTGCCGCTACCCGACCCGTCAGCCTTTGGACGTCTTTCCTATTTTCAGGGCTCTTCATTTCTAAAATCGCCCGAATTTTATCCGGATTTGCTTCGATGCCCCTCTGAGTAATCATGAATCCCAAAAATTTGCCGCCTACTGTTCCAAAAACGCACTTTTCTGGATTGAACTTAAGTCTGCCTTGTCGAGCGGTGTTGAATACTTTCTGTAAGTCGTCAATATGGCTACTCGCCTTCATACTCTTCACGACCATGTCGTCCACATATGCTTCTATGACACCTCCGAGCAGATCCTTAAAGACCTTATTCACCATTCTCTGATAGGTTGCCCCGGCGTTTTTTAGACCGAATGGCATGGCCGTATAACAATACGTTCCAGCATCAACTATGAAAGAGGTTTTCTCCTGATCTGACTCTGCCATGGAAATCTGATGATACCCAGAGAACGCATCCAAGAAACTTAGTCGTTCGTGACCCGATGTGGCGTCCACCAGGTGATCTATTCTAGGTAGTGGGTACGAATCTTTCGGACATGCCTTGTTGAGTCCGGTGTAGTCTACACACATACGCCATTTTCCATTCGATTTTTTCACCAAGACGACATTTGCTAACCACTCGGGATATTGTACCTCCCTGATGAAACCTGCCCGGAGTAGTTTATCGACCTCGGCCTTTGCTGCCGCCTGCCTCTCTGGGGCAAGATTTCTTTTCTTCTGCTTTATCGGTTTAGCACCTGGTAAAACACCCAGGCGATGTTGTGCAACAGACGAGTCAATTCCTGGTATGTCACTCGGGCTCCACGCAAAAACATCCAAATTATTTGTTAGACATTTTACCAACTCCTCATTCTCATCTTGTTCCAATCCTGTTCCCACGCTGAATTCATGTTTTCCTTCCACCATAATTTTTTCTTTGTCGTTGAGAGGTTCGATCCGCCCCCTTGGGGGTTCGAGGTCTAGCATCATCACTAGCGGGGGTCCCTTCATCCGTATGCTGTCCACATAACATTTCCTCCATGATTGTTGGTTGCCTCTCACACATCCCACACCTCGACTGGTTGGGAATTTCATTACTTGGTGGTAAGTAGAGGGGATGGCCCCCGCAGCATTCAACAATGGTCGACCGTAGATCGCGTTATATGCCATGGGGGTTTTAACGACCAGAAAATTTGCTAGGATGACCACACTTGCCGGGTAGGTGCCCAGCGTTACTGGTAGTTCCACCACTCCTTCTGGTATCACAGTAGCCCCTCCAAATCCTATAAGGGGGGTCGATACAGCCTTCAATCTTTCCGCTGAGATTTTCAAACCTTCAAATGCTTCCCAAGTTAGGACATTCGCTGCACTCCCGCCGTCGACTAACACCATTTTTACATCGTAGTCGGCTATGTCACCCACTATTACCAAGGCATCATCGTGGGGGGCTGCGACGCCTATCAAGTACTCTTCATCAAACGTAATGATTTGCCCAAACCTTGCCTTTTTCTGAATAGAACAGACTGCCGCTGTCCGCGCATAGCTTTTTCTAGCGGAGTTTGAGTCTCCACCCGCCGCCACCCCCGCGACGATTACATTTATAACACCAGCTCTAGGCGGAGGTCGGTCCTCAACTTTCTGCTTGCCTCGATCATTTCTCGCATACTTAGACAAAAATCCCCGTTTCAAGAGACGTTCGATCTCCTCCTTCAAATGCATACATTCTTCAGTTTCATGTCCATGGTCCTTATGGAAGTGACAATACTTGTTCTTATCTCGTTTGCCAGCGGGTGCCGTCATCGGTCTCGGCCATTCAAGTTCCTTCATGTCTCGAATTTCCATCAATAGTTTGTCCCGCGGGATATTCAATGGGGTGAAGGCTTTGACCTCCTCTCGTCTCTGCTTGACAATCCGATCCTGGGGGAACCCCTTACTCGAACGCTCATTCCTCTGCCTATCATTGTCAATGGGTTTTCGTACATCGCTTACTTTTCGTTTGTTGCTCCCCGTCTCCCATCCTTCTCTAAGAGTTTTTGTGACCTTTTCTGCTTCTTCCGCGTCCACATATTTGTCTCCCTTCTTTAACAAATCGTGCATTGATTCTGGTGGATTTTTGGAGAGCGACATCTTGAAGGCTCGGTTCCGTGTCCCGTTCATTAATGTTGTCACCACTGCTGACATCTGAAGGTCCCTTATACCAAGTGTTGCTCTGCTGAATCTAGCCAAATACTCCTGCAATGACTCATCCTTTTCTTGCACCACCACCTGCATCAGTCCTATAACTGTCTTTCGTTTTCTCTTACTGCTCATAAAGTATGCCACGAAGCTCCTAGACAATTCGTCAAAGGTTCTTATGGATCTGGGTGCCAGTGTGGCCACCCAGTCTCTAGCCTCCTTCCTTAATGTTGGAGGGAATGATCTGCACATCACCGCGTCTGGGGCTGCGTAGAGCCTCATTAAATCAACGAAGGTTCGCAAGTGGTCCAACGGGTCTGTGACTCCATCATATGCTTCTATCATTGGCTGCTTAAAGCCTTCTGGCAAAGGCACAGCCATAATCTCGGGGGTGAAAGGATCTTCTTCCAGGACCATCTGTCTGCGCCTATCCTTTCTCTTGGTTAATGCATCATCTATCTTTTGTGTCATCATATCCTCTATTTTCTTTTCCATGTCTATCACGGGTTGGGGGATCTGTGGAAACACAAAACCTGAAGCCCCCATGTCTCCCATCGTTGGATGAGTAATAGGCGGGGTAACAGTTTGAGCCACGTAGGGTGGTTGCTCACGCGCGGCCTCCGACGAGCTCTGTGGAGGGGCTGCAATTTTTTGCGTCTGACTTTGCAGAAATGTCATCATGGCAGCCAATTGTGTTTCCAAGGCATTAAATTGGCCCTGCGTCACATACTGCGGTGGCGGCAAGTCTTGACCCCTTGCGACAGACTCCGACTCCGTCTCCGCTGTATTCCCGACCATGCGTGTTTCACTCCTTGTTCGTCTTCTTGACATAGCTTTTTTGTTCGGTGGAAAGAGATATTTCCCACAGACGGCGCCAATGAAAATGTTTGTGAAGTTGTTTTCCGTGTCTACCTTGCCGGGCGTGGTGGTCCGGCTACTCCGATCGGTGGTTGCGTGGTTGCTACCTGCAAAAAAGAGGTCGGGGCTTCCTCCCCCGTTGTACCTCCGGCGAGAGAATTAGTTAACAGTTTGGAGAGTGCGGGAAGATAATATAGTGTAAGTTCGAAAGTTCAGGGTTTCAAGAAGGAAAACATTTCTCACCTTGGAGGTATTTATAGACACCTGTGGCTACGCGTGCGTATGGCGGTTGCAGTGCCACGTGTCCCACGTGAGCCTCCCCACTACCCCCACGTTCTTGTAGAATGACCCCCACTTCTCGAGTGGTGGGTTTTACCCACGTTTACCACTGGGCGGTTTCTGTCTAGCACACCGTCGTTTATGTGGTTGAGTGTAGCGTTGGACCCACAGTGGTAGACGGCACGTGTAGGCGTAGAGGGTTTCATGGGGGGTCGACGGCCTCATGGTGGTAGTCGCCTTATGTCGTAGGCGGGCAGGGCATAGGTAGATGCGTAGCATATTTTTTAGAGTGTTGACGTCGTTTGTCCACGTGGTCCATTATTAATGTCATATTATATCAACAATGAAGTAGAAGGTCTTCAAGTCATGAAAGATGATCAGTGGTTTCGTGTTCCTATAATACCTTATGCTTTTCTTGTTCTTGTCGGTGATCAAATGGAGGTATATAGAAGCAGTTTAATCTTCAATATGATATAAGAATATAGAAAATTGTGCGTCTTAGATTAAATGAGATCTGACCAAGACAGAATAGAAATAAACAAATCTTCATATGTTCCTTATTTTTTGCTATGTTATTCCTCCAGATAATGACTAATGGAAATTTCAAGAGCCCAGTGCACACAGCACTGGCAAACTCCACCAAGGAAAGGTACACTATGGCTATATTCTGTACTCCAGAACCTGGAAAAGAGATTGAACCATTGGAGGAACTTATTAATGATAAAAGGCCAAGATTATACAAGGCAGTAAGAGACTACGACTTCTACCAGCAGGCAAAGAGGCCAATTGATGCAGCGAAAATTTAGATTCTCTTCTAGTTGGTTAGTAGAAAAGTTGTGGGATTATTTCCACGATAGTTCAACGGTGTAGTTATTATATGATCTTTCTTTTTACAGTTAATCTTTCCATGACGAGCTCTATCTTTCTACTCTTTTGGTTTGTTGTGTAACTGCAATACATAGTGGCTGATCGAAGATGTGTCCTGAGTATGATTGTTGCAACAATATCTTGATGCTCCTATTGCATTATATGGTATTGTATTTATCTACTGAATCCAAGGTCTTTTGAATCAATTACAAGAGCTGTAACTCAACCTTACTATCTGCGATTAGCCTTCATCATTGATCTAGTATTCAAGGGCTCTTCGAAGACATTGATGAAGTTGGACCACATAAACAGCTTATATGTACAAAATGGAAACCCCCATCGAGCAGAATACTAGACTTGGGGAAAATAGAAGAATTAGAAAAGAAAAAAAAAATAAAAAGGTTAAGAAAATGTGGGAGGAAGAATGCTTTTACTGATCAGCAGCAAGGAAATCTCAGTACCCAGGAAATGTCTTCATCACACATAATTCTGTCGATAGGGTAGATAATGTATTCCTATAACACCAAAAGATAAAGAAAAAATTAGGGTAATTGGCGCAAAACGTCCCTACCTTTGACGAGTTTTGTGGAAAACGTCCCTACCTTTCGTTTTTTGACGCAAAACGACCCTACCTTTCACATTTTTGGTGCATAACGTCCTTTTCACCCATTTTTAACATAAAATGACTATTATACCCTCCTATATAAATAAAACAAAAAAGAAAAGAAAAGAAAAGAAAAATAAACAATAAATTGCAATATGCTCCTGAACTTTTTAAAAAAGTGCAAATCAATCATCATCCTCCCGACCAAGTGAATACCACCCACCTCTCTTCTTCAAAGAGTTCCAACCGCCCACCTTTACCCCCACTCCAAACTCAAACCCCTTCGCCACCCCTCCCACCACATCGCCGCCGTGGCCTTACTATCTCCGCCACTGCCGTCCGCCAAGACACCACTCTTTGGACCTCTACTCCTCTTATAGAAAGTCTCACCAGCCGTCGAGTCTCTTTTCCACATCGCCATCGACGTCTCTGATTTCTCGGACCTCGCCTCCTCCTATACAAAGGCTGGTCAGTACCTCCAGCTCCGCCTCCAGGACCCCAATACAAAACCCTCATTCCTCGTAATCGCGTCCCCCCTTCTATTCCCATCAATGCCAGAAATCACCGCTTCTATGGGCTCTTTACTCAACGATGCTAAATCAGAAACTTGGTTTGTCAATGCATTGAATGGTACTAGGTTTCTTCCCAGAGGGCTATTTGATTCTACCGCCATTGATAATATGGTTCAACTTGATGGGATTCAGAAGAGTGATTCTTCTGCAAATCTAGATCCCCAAGACGAGATTTTGGATTTTAACAAACAGGTACATTCAAATTTGCCTGATTCTCCTATGGTTGAAACAAGTTCATCTTTCGAGTCGAGTTCTTCATCCCCATCTACGTCAAATCTGCCTCCAATTAAAGTTAGAATTGAAAATGATAATGTGAGATTTCATGATCAGATGGCTAGATTGGAAGAACAATTATCGCACGTGATAGACGCGAGTATTGCTCCAAATGCACTACCACCGATTTATTCAGTTATTGGCTCCTAAAATTATCATTTTTATGGTTTTTCAAGTCTTTTCTGAAGAAATTTGAAGTATGGGATTTGTAAGGTGTGGAGAAAATGGGTTGAAGAATGAAGAATAATATAAAAGGGCGATTTTTTTACCTTTTTTTCAGCCCCCTTTTGAGAGAAAAACGTGAGGGATGGAATGATTTAGGATTTTGGTGGCAGCGGCGACGGAGGGGGTGGAGGAGAAGAGAGGGAAAGAGTGGTGTCTTGGCGGACGGCAATGGATGAGATAGTAAGGCCACGGCGGCGAGGTGGTGGGAGAGGTGGCAGAGGGGTTTGAGTTTGGAGTGGGGGTAAAGGTGGGCGGTTGGAACTCTTTGAAGAAGAGAGGTGGGTGGTATTCACTTGGTCGGGAGGATGATGATTGATTTGCACTTTTCTAAAAAGTTCAGGAGCATATTGCAATTTATTGTTTATTTTTCTTTTCTTTTCTTTTTTGTTTTATTTATATAGGAGGGTATAATAGTCATTTTCTGTTAAAAATGGGTGAAAAGGACGTTCTGCGCTAAAAAATGTGAAAGGTAGGAACGTTTTGCGTCAAAAAACGAAAGGTATGGACGTTTTCCACAAAACTCGTCAAAAGTAGGGACGTTTTGCGCCAATTACCCAAAAAATTAAACCCCGTCGTTCAAGCTGTTAACAACAGCAAAGTATAATGAGTAAGGATTATACAGAAATGATAATATTCAAATTATACAAACTCACTCAACTTCCATACATGGACTAGATTCAATTGAAGAGATCTCATTTTAAGAATTCCCTCCTTTCCGAACTATTCCAATGCCCAGCCACTCACCTAATCAATGTAACAATTCTACTTAATAAATGAAATAACTACCCATATTTAATGAAATAAAATCTCTTATATTGAGCAAAAAAAAAAAATTATATGGTGCAGTAATTCTTCAATTTCTAGTTCGTTGTTGAAACTTCCCTGATTATAATAAATTGAGTAAAAAAAGAATGCTAAAGCACTAAAATTGACATTTATCATCCTGAAGTACCTAATTTCACTTTAATCAGATCAAATAATCTCAAAATTTGAAATTTCAAACTCATTAAGCATTAACTAACCAAAAATTCTTAGTCAAAGCATAGATTCTTCTCCTCGCAAGTCGCAATATTTAAGCCTCCATTTCACTACTATTCAACTACTGTAACACGCATAAGGAAACACATCGAAGTTTTGCAGAGAAAATTTCCAGGCTCGATGTTTCTATGATTTGATTTTGGGATGCGATGAAATTATATAAGCATAAATAACTATCAAAACATAATCAATAAGATTAAGAAAGAGAGATGGATTACAAAGTTTTGCTTCTTCAATCCGTTCTTCTTTCAAAATATGGTGATTGGAATTTGGAATCGCCAAGGTTTTGCAGAATCGCAGGGGTTTGAGCATTGGGAAAAGAGAAGTACGATTGGGTGGGAAATTGCCAAATTGGAATAAAAAATGGCTCACTGTACAGTAATTATGTATAATAAGCTTGTCATTGCCACAATTTTCCATGGAAATAGGAAAATGGATTCTATTTCTTGGTTTTGACTTGCTTGATTGTCACAATTTTCTAGGTAAAATTTTTTCCTCCTGCCCCTATTTTCCTCAAAATTGATGAAAAGGTTTTCTAGGGGGTAACTTTAAAAATGGCTTAGTCAAAATGCCATAATTCCTTTTTGACTTTTCACAAGTGAATAACTTCAAAATGGCCTAATGGTGTTTAAAAGACAAAAATACCCCTTAAGTGAATAATATAATTACAAAATATGATATTGTTAAAAAGACAACACTGCCATTTTAGTTAACAAATAAAAACCAAACACTCCCTACATAACATTACAAAATCAGCTCAAATACAGATAAAAATTCTCTCATCTTCTACACTCTGAAAATCTCAAAAATATCGATAGCTGAAGTAAAAAAAATTCTCGATCAATTACTTCAAATCAGTAAGTACATTTACATATGTTTAATTTCGTTTTCGTTAAATATGTGTATGTTTTTTACTTGATAAATTAAGATTCGACATAGGAGTTGGCAGATAAATTTTTTTAGCAGATGTATATAATTTATTTTAAGCATAATGGGAAAAGAATTCATCTGCATAACTTTCCGATTGGTTTGCCTTAACGGCTGTTACGAAAACAAGGAAAATGTCCAAAAAATGGCTGTTAACAGCCTAAAAATCGACTAACAAAACAGTCAAAAATCGGCTGTTAACAGCCTAATAAAAATAGGCTGTTAACATCCCAAAATGTTGGCTGTGATTTTGAGTTGGATGAAAATAATCGATGGACATGAAAATGGACAAGTGACGAACAACGTAATATGCCAACACATATAACAGAGACTACATCGTACGACGAACTGTACCATGATATACAGAACAAGCTGAACGTCGATTCTTCTCTATACAATATGGTACTGAGATATCAATTCCAAGAGCATTTGCCATTTTCAATTCCATCTGCAAATGTTACATCTGATATTGACGTGAGTTATCTGTATGATTTGAACAAAAGCAAATGACACCAATTTGCGTGACTTTAGTGATGAAGGACGACTTAGAAGGTAGAAATGAACATTCGGATGGAGCTGATGACAATGCAAATAATTTTTGGGATACGGTGGAGATAGCTCGCGAGGATGACACTAATATTCCCGAGACAATTGTTCATCATTATGACATCACTAAGACGCACATAATTCAATCGATAGTTCAGGACAGCGAGAATGTAAATGAATTTACAAATGAGGATTTAATTGCTTTATCCCATCAGAGACATGAGTGGGGTGGGAGCTCAGGGGCCGGAACGAGCGGACCTTCATCTAATTCTTCACGTGTGGTTCCCGATGAAGAAGATTTGTATGTTGAGCAACTGTTTGAAACGAAGAAACTTTTACAGGAAGTTGTGCACCTCCTGGCATTGAAATTCAATTTTGAGTTCAAGGTAAAGAAATCAAACAAATCATTGTTGACACTTCTTTGCGTTGACGACAGTTGCCGTTGGCGGTTGCGAGGGACTAAGATGGATACAAATGAGAATTTTGTAGTTCGCAAGTATATACGGGAACATACTTGTGAATTGGGGATTCGTCAAAACGATTACAGACAAGCTCGATCATGGTTTATTGGACGACAGATAATGCACAAGTATCAGAACCCACGGACGATCTATAGACCTTCAGACATCATTAACGACGTTCGACGAGAGTACAGAGTGGTCATGAGCTACCAGAAGGCCTTGAAGGCCAAAGAATGTGCGTTGGAGGATTTAATAGGCTCGGTCGAGGAGAGTTATGCTAAATTGGCCAGATACTGTCATAATTTGGGGACAACTAATCACGGTTCCACTTTTTTCATTGAGACGGAGGGCGAGAATTGTTTTAAGTATTTATTCATGGCTCTTGGACAATGCATTAGAGGATTTACAAATGCGATGCGACCGGTAATTTTAGTCGACGGTACAACTCTGAAATCGAAATACAGGGGTACGTTGATTATTGCTACATGTCAAGATCCCAACATCCAGATTTACCCACTTGCATTCGGCATAGTCGACAGCGAGAATGATCGGTCAATGAGTTGGTTCTTTACGAAGCTCAGGGAAATGATCGGGGAAGTCCCTCATCTTGCCTTCGTAACTGATCGGGGTCAGTCTCTAATAAATGCTATCGCTGAAGTTTTCCCCGAGGCACATCATGGGTACTGCATGTACCATATACAAGGTAATCTGAAGACTAGATACCGGGGCCAAGGCATCGTTTCATTGTTCAGGAGGGCGACCGAAGCTTACAGTGTCGAGGAATGTAATAAGTGGTTGGTCGAGATAGGAAATAAGTCGATATCGGCATGGGATTATCTTACAAAGATGGGGATAGAACATTGGGCGCGATCACATTTTCCAGGACGTCGGTACAACTTGATGACGTCAAATAACGTGGAGTCTATGAATTCACTGTTTAAGAAGGATCGAGAGTTGCCAATTCTCGCATTGATTGAGAACATTCGTACGAAACTGCAGCAGTATTTTCACGACTGACGTGTTGAATCGCAGAACTGCTCGACTTGGCTAGCCCCGGCTCAAGAGGAAAAATTGTTCAAGGGCGCAGAGGTTGCGAGGAGGTTGAATGTGGAACCACTGGATGAGTCGCGCTTCTCTGTACAAGATGCACGTCAGCTGGTATACATTGTGGACCTGAATGAACACACATGCACTTGTGCTCGATTTCAGTTGGAGAGTTTTCCATGTGAGCATGCAGTCGCGGTATCTATGAACAGAGGCTTTGCAGCGAGAACATTATGCTCTCAGTATTACACGGCTGAGTATTGGAGAACTGCATATGCTGAGACTATATTTCCCTTACCGAACGAATCTGATTGGGAAGTTCCTGACCATATTTTCCCACTTAATAGTTTGTCGCCACCGGTAACTGAACCGCGTGGCCCTGGACGTCCACGAACTTCTAGAATACCATCTATTGGAGAGTTTTCTCGACCTCATCGGTGCGGCAAATGTAGAGCAGTCGGTCATACTCGTCAAAATTGTAGGAGTCAAATTCCCCTAGATAACAATTAGTCAAATATGTAATGGTATTGTTGTTAAATGAACAATATTTAATTATATAAGTTTAATTTGCTAATTTGATTAAGTGTACAATAGTAACAGTTAAGTACACAATATTTAATTATATAATTAAGTATACAAAAGTACAGTTATTTCACACATACATAAACGAGTTACTAAATTCAATTCAACGTACTATATTTTTACAATATTTACAAGTATTAAATAAATGAATCAACAATTAAATGTATAATGTTTACGGATCACACTCGAATTCGTATAAATCGCACGCTAATTTATTCCTCCAAATTTGTATCTATGTTTGGTTGATTCCATCGACCATATATCCTATATTCAAAAACTCGATGTACTTTATTGCAAAAATGTCGCAATCACCCCTACAATTGAAGAATAATATTAGTGCGAAAACGTGTTAGATAAAAAACTAAGTTTGAAAGTACAAAACAAAATATAAATACTTACGATTTCGACAGTCTCGCCGTCGTCTGGTCCCGCACGATGGCTAGCCTGTCATTAACAATAACACCTGCTCGGGCGGCCATCAACGGTACAATCACAGCAAGCGGCTCCAACTGTTGCTCGAGCTGGCCCTGTGTCAGACATGAAGGATCGGAGTCGTACACATACATCGTAGAGTCAGCAAAAACAATCTCCACGGCAATGGCATGATGATTCAAGATCGCTGCACGGCAAGGGATAATCCGTATGTATCGTATTTACGCATGGTTCCCTTCGGCCTTGAGTGTGATCTGGTGAATACGTGCACCGTGTCCTCAAAACATCTCCGACCCCACGGATATGTGTTGAACACATCAAGATCGTCAACGATCTGCAGATGGAATAGGTCAATCCCAGTCCTCCGATGGTGACATCGCAATACGCTCTCAAGGATGTAGACCAGGCCGAGCTTCAGTCTATCCAACATATCGTCACACCTCGTGATCGCGTCCATCAGAGCCGACAGCAATACCGTCCCATGTCCCTTAAAGTAAGTGTCGTGCAATCTGCCTCTCTGAGTATCAGTACGAGTTGCATCATCACCCGTAATCTACAGTCCTGTGATGAGAGCAAAATCAAACATGGAAAAACTCGCAACCTTGCCCCCAAGGTCGAAGTGGAGGGCATCGCCGTCGACTGGACTAAACAACCGACACAGTAGTGCATCGATGATCTGCCCGGAGAACTGTACATCTCTCAACTCGTACAGGGGCCAGAGAAATGAACGTTGAAGCATATCTGCATGATGCTCATCAAGCAGCTCCAACACGGCAGTGTAACTGTCAAAGTTACCGTTCCAGGTAGCCTTGCCCGGAATCTGTCTCAACGTCAAGTCCAAGTAATACTCCATACTACAAAATTTAAAAAAAAAATTTAACTATCAGCACTTCGAACATAAGATAATGAAATACAGTATAATCACATAACAATTACAATTATTTATTTCGTTATACTATTAATAATCATATTAAAATTAAAATTATAAATATAAATTTTATTTAAATTTATTAAATTATCAAAAAAATTAAAGGAAAAAATAAGAAGTAAATAATTTGTTAAAATATAATATTTAACGGTTACAATTATTTATTTAATTATATTATTAATTATCAAATTAAAATTACTTATTTAATTATAAATTTTTAATCGGCTTCGTAAAATATTTAATTCTATAAATATCTATTTAATATTCGAGTTATTAAAATACGTTAAATATAAAAGTATATTAAATTTTTATTTAATATTCAATTTATTATATTATGTAAAATATTTATTTAATATTTTATTTTTTCATTTATGAAAAACATTTAAACGAAAAAAAATAAGAAGTTCCTAATTTTTTTTAAAAAAAATATTATATAACAATTACAATTATTTATTTCGCTATACTTTAATTATCATATTAGAATTAAAATTATAAATATAAATTTTATTATATTATCAAATTAAAATTAAAATTAATTATTTAACCATATAAATTTTTTAATTCTACAAATATCTATTTGATATTCGATTGATTAAATTACGTAAAGCATAAAATTATATAAATTTTTATTTAATATTCAATTATTTATTAAATATATAAATCGTAATGAAATGTGTAAAAGATTTAATTATATAACTTTTATTTTATATTTGATTTATTAAATTATCAAAAAAAATTAAAGGAAAATATAAGAAGTGACTAATTTGTTAAAAAATAACATTTATCGGTTACAATTATTTATTTAATTATATTATTAATTATCAAATTAAAATTACTTATTTAATTATAAAATTTTTAATCGGTTTCGTAAAATATTTAATTCTATAAATATCTATAAAAAAGATTATTTCAATTTAATAATTATCAATTTCAATTTATTTATTTAATTATATATAAAAAATTCGAACAAAAATATATTATTTAATTCAAGACTTGTTTTACAATAAATATCTTCTATATATAAAAAGTGCCTATTAAACGAAATATGTTGGTTTAACGGAAAAACTAACAGAATTTCTTGATTTAACGGAAAAACTAAATGAATTTTTTTAATTTAAAAATCTTTTAACTCCATAATTGGGCTTCAAAATTTACAATTCTAAAGCCCATGTAGAAGTATTGGATGTCATGCTCATTTTATAGATACATTTCTCTCCAAATGTTTCATAAACTTCCAATGTGGGATTGTGCATTTTATATATACTCTTAACTCCAATAGTTTTATAAATTTCCAATGTGGGATAGTGATAAAAAAAAATGTTAAAATGCTCATCAAAATCATTTTCAAATGTATATCTAATTGACTAATTTGATTTTGAATTACAACTAATTAAATTGTAATATTTACTTTCATTCTTGCATTTATTTAATTTTCAAATTTAATTTAAATTGCACTTGATTATTAATATATTAATGTTAGATATTATTTTCTATAAATTTAAAATATTTTAATTTAACAAAGTAAACTATTTTAACATATTTATTTTTAATTTTTAGTGTTGGGACTAATTGTAGGATATATAATGAATCTAATTAATAAAGATAGATTTACTTTGAATTATTTTTATGTATTTATTGCATTCGGTTCGACCCCAATTGAATTCCCATGAACTTCACGTCGGAATCATTCTCGATTGTGAATCAAAATCCTTCATCTCCATTTTCAGATATCGGAATTATCAAATCCGCAGACTTTTCGTATAAATCCTATGATTAATGCTCATGTTTAGTTCCTTAATTAATAAAAAAAATTAAAATTCTTCTAACACTATTTAGCAATATTATAGTATTATATTAAATGTTTAGTAAGTATTATTTTTAAATATTAGATGATTTTATGATATAGTAAAAAATCTATTTTTTTTAATATAGAAAAAAACTATTTTTTAAAATAAAAATATATTTAATGTCTTAAAAATAATTAAAATAATATTAAAAATACGAAACGTATTATGACGCTTATTTTTCGTATTGACACGCCTAAACTTGTGATTCTTGATTCTCAACATCGACGTTTCGCAACGCATTACGCCTTTTAGAACATTATTAATAAATGAATGAAAAATGCAAAAAGCTTTGTACTATTACATTTTAGTCAATAGGAAAAAATGAAACTAAAAAAACAAAATGGATGTGGAGATTATCAATTTAAAAATGCTAATAGTTTATTTGGTAAGGTACATTAAACTCAATGAAGAAAAAATATTTATTTATTTAGTTTTGTATTATAATATTATTTATTATTTTATTATGTACAAAAAGTTCATGATTAAATACAAAATTTAATATAATATAATAGTACGAAACACAAACTTATACATTTTAATTTAAAATTTAACACTATTAAAATTAAAATTAATATATCACAGTGTGTAATTATTTATCAATTACATAAACATTACATCATTAATTATTTAATTAACCAAAAAAATTATATATAAACTAAGCAAATGTGCATTGCACGTTACTTAAACCTAGTATATATATATATATAAAGAATTTGAAGTTACTAAAATAACATATTATTTTTTAACGAATCAGTAAATTCTTTTTTTCCTTTTAATTTTTAAATTGAAGATTCTTTAATTAAATATTCTTTGTAAAAAAACTTTAATTTCTTCAAATTTAATTAAATAAAATTTATATTCTTTATTTAATTTTAATAATTTCCTTTTGTTTGAATTATATATATATATATATATATATATATATATATATATATATATATATATATATATATATATATATTGTTAATAAATAATATAAAATTATTTATTAACAATTACAATTATTAATTTCATTATATTATTAATTATCATATTACAATTAAAATTAATAATATAAATTTTATTATATTATCAAATTAAAATTAAAATTAATTGTTTAACTATAAATATTTTTAATTATACAAATATATATTATAATATACATTTATTAAATTATATATATAAAAAAATTAAGCGGGCCGACTTTAACAGCCGACCCACTTTGTTGGGAGCCCAATTCTCGGCCTCTATTGAAATCGGCGATTAACCGTCGGTCTACTAATGAACCGACAGTTAACCGCCGGTTCAATAGATAGCTGTTAACTGCCGGTCCATAGTTGAACCGGCGGTTAACAGCCGGTTCATATAAAATTGAACCGGCTGTTAACCGCTGGTTCAGTTATGGACCGGCGGTCACCAGCCAAGCAACCCATCTTCGCTGGAAATGGTTGAAAATCGCCATTTTCGGCGATTTCAAGCTCAAATAATACCATAAAACACTCAAAAAAATTCCCCTATCACTACATATACGTAGATCTACGCATACATTCCATAATCACACAAAGAAATTCCAACTTTTTATGATACATATACGAGGATATACGTTGTGAAATAAAATAAAAAAAAAACTAACATTTGTTCTGTGTGGGTCATCTTTGTCGGTGGGTGGCCGGATGGTTCTTTGTAAGTGGTCGGTTTTTGTGAATAATGGTCGGTTTTGGGAAATATTTGGACGGTTTTCACGTGGTTAGACTTTTTATTCTCCTTCCAATGAGGGTATTTTTGCCTTTTACCTTATAACTTGTTAATTTTGGGGGTTTTTTTTTTGTTATTTATTGGTCAAAGGCCAAAATGGAATTTTGGCCTTTTCAACAGGCCATTCACACGTATATCCTCTTTTCTAGGTGTTGTTCCCACTTTTTTTTTTTTTTTTGCAATGAAACAAATTTCATAACCAGTTGTAAAAAAAAATTCACTTTAATGGACAATTTTCATGTAAAACAAAGTCAAACGAACGCTAAACTTTAATGAAAAAATTGATTTTTTTAGGGAAAAAAAATTTTCATTTTTTTTTTTTACTTTTTGGCCACGGAAACAAATTTTATAACCAATTGTTAAAAAAATTATCACTTTAATGGAAAAATTTCCATGTAAAACAAAGTCAAACGAACACAAAATTTAAAAATTTTCCCGGTGAAAAAATTATACCAATCAAATACACTAAATTAACAATTCTCTGCAAAACAATTTCTACGCAATTACTTTTCCTGAAATTCATTTTATTTCCACTTATTTTCCACAATTGCAATCAAACTAACCCTAAGCAAAGTCCAATTGGAATTATGTGGGTTTTTTTAAGAGTACATCTATCCAAACATTTTAACTTCATAATTAAAAAATAAGGTTTTCGAGTTTTTTTATTCAAAAATTAGATAATAATTTAAAATTTTAATATTAGTAAATATATCATAAAATTAAACTAATACACATATCTACACACGTAACCCAACCACCTACTAATTTTTTCTATCTTCTCTCTCCATCATTTCTTTCCTCTTTCTATACCCCTCCATTCTCTCCTCTCTTTTATCATCATCGGAGCAAGCATCACCACCACCATCACAGATATGTTAAGAAGACGCCGACGACGAGTCTGTTATGCCGCTACTTCATGGTAGTTGCAAATCTATGTGTATAACACATAAGGGTATGAATCAACGATGGTCTACGGTAGTGTTTGGGGTGGTGTGTGCGGTGATGATGCTAGTGGTGCTGGTGGGGTGGGTGGAGGTGGGGTGCAGCGGCGATGTTAATTTTAAAAAGTATTTAATTTCATCCCCACTCCACTCCACGTATCTTAAAATATCACTTTTATATTTTGCATATTACCAAATTTGAACAATGGGCTTTAGTGCTCGGGCAGTTTTGTCATTCGGCTTTGATTAATCTCTAAACAAATTAATGTTTTGATATGGTGATAAGTAAGTATAATAATCCGACTGACGGTAAATTTATTTAAATTCATATCCTTGTAAAATTTATTTAAATTCAAAATAAAAAAGAAAATCGAGATTTAAATAAATTAGTGCAGGGTCCAACGATTTATCTATCTGAGGACTCAATTGAATAAAGTCAGAAAGTTGGGATAGGGGACTAAAAATTTAGAAAATAGAAATTTATGGACTTCTTTATCATGACCACTTCCATAGTTATCAGCATGCAGTGTTCGAAGAAGTGATATCTTTTCTTTCTCCATTTATAAGCATAAAATGTTACTACCAATCAGTTGACACAGCATTTCTATTTCTATTCTAAAAGTCGGAAGATATTTTTTGTGTCTCCACTCTCATTGGTTTGTCTTCTAATCTTATCTCTATGATCACCTCACTTAAAAATTTTTAAGAAAATTCATTTTCCTTCCAAGTGAAACTATTTTCCCTCTCTACCCCTAGTGATTCTGATTCATGGCCGGAGTTGAACTAGAAAATGGGGAACCTGTGCAAGAGCTGGTAGAAAATGGAATTGAGTTTCCAAATAATTATATTTGGGAAAGTCCTAACTTTGGAACCATAGATGCTTCTGTTCCCCTTGGAGACATTCCAGTTATTGATATTACTCAATTGAATGATTCAGATCAACTTCAATCAGCTCTTAGCTCGTGGGGATGCTTTCAGGTTGAAAATAATCTGCTTCCATTTTTTATTTTTTATTTTCATTCAAATTATGATTTTAGGAGTTGGGTTGGAATGGAATTTCAGGCAATCAATCATGGAATTGAAAATTCATCTCTGGAAGAAGCGTGTGAAGCTGCTAAACAATTTTTTCAGCTTCCAATGATGGAGAAGAAAAAATATGCCAGACAGAAAGGTGAATTTGATGGGTACGGCAATGATATGATTCTTTTCCACAATCAAACGCTTGATTGGAACGATCGCTTGTACCTTTCACTCATCCCACAGGCTGAGCAAAAACAACAGTATTGGCCTCAAAATCCACAATCTTTTAGGTAATTTTTTTATCAATTCAAACAACTTAATAAGTTGAGCAATTTATTTCTAGTACGTTCGATGCGTAGACCTCATCGTTCTGCAGGAGAATATTGAATGAGTTAGCTACAAGGATACAACAGACAGAAAAAATGCTTCTGAAGTCCATGGCAAGGTCACTGTGCTTAGAAGAGGACTGCTTTTTGAAGAAATTTGGCGAGCACAGAATAATGGGTGCAAGATTCAACTATTATCCTCCATGTCCAAGGCCCGATCTTGCTCTTGGAATCAAGCCACATTCAGATGGATCCACAATAACTTTTCTCCTGCAAGACAATGAAGTAGAAGGTCTTCAAGTCATGAAAGATGATCAGTGGTTTCGTGTTCCTATAATACCTTATGCTTTTCTTGTTCTTGTCGGTGATCAAATGGAGGTATATAGAAGCAGTTTAATCTTCAATATGATATAAGAATATAGAAAATTGTGCGTCTTAGATTAAATGAGATCTGACCAAGACAGAATAGAAATAAACAAATCTTCATATGTTCCTTATTTTTTGCTATGTTATTCCTCCAGATAATGACTAATGGAAATTTCAAGAGCCCAGTGCACACAGCACTGGCAAACTCCACCAAGGAAAGGCACACTATGGCTATATTCTGTACTCCAGAACCTGGAAAAGAGATTGAACCATTGGAGGAACTTATTAATGATAAAAGGCCAAGATTATACAAGGCAGTAAGAGACTACATGGATACTTATTTCGACTTCTACCAGCAGGCAAAGAGGCCAATTGATGCAGCGAAAATTTAGATTCTCTTCTAGTTGGTTAGTAGAAAAGTTGTGGGAATATTTCCACGATAGTTCAACGGTGTAGTTATTATATGATCTTTCTTTTTACAGTTAATCTTTCCATGACAAGCTCTATCTTTCTACTCTTTCGGTTTGTTGTGTAACTGCAATACATAGTGGCTGATCGAAGATGTGTCCTGAGTATCACTGTTGCAACAATATCTTGATGCTTCTATTGCATTATATGGTGTTGTATTGTATTGTATTTATCTACTGAAGCCAAGGTCTTTTGAATCAATTACAAGAGCTGTAACTCAACCTTACTATCTGCGATTAGCCTTCATCATTGATCTAGTATTCAAGGGCTCTTCGAAGACATTGATGAAGTTGGACCACATAAACAGCTTATATGTACAAAATGGAAACCCCCATCGAGCAGAATACTAGACTTGGGGAAAATAGAAGAATTAGAAAAGAAAAAAAAAATAAAAAGGTTAAGAAAATGTGGGAGGAAGAATGCTTTCACTGATCAGCAGTAAGGAACTCTCAGTACCCAGGAAATGTCATCATCACTCATAATGCGTATGGATTATACAGCAATGATAATATTCAAATTAAAGAAACTCAACTTCCATACATGATGTTACGGGCTGCAGCTTTGCTTAAGTCTCGTGATTCTATTGTAGTCGTAGTTTGTCCAACTTCGTTCGCACATTGTAAATAATTTATTTAAATATATAGAAATTAGAAAATTTTAGCATGATTCTTCGGTCTAAAGACATCTACTCCCGTTAGTTGGGTTTTTGTTCCGAAATCTATTATAGGGGGTATTAGTCTTTCAAACATTTTCAAGTTTTCTAGTGTTCGCCCCCTGCACTAGCCATTGTAATTTTTTACTTTCGTCTCTTGTAATGTTCAGTTTTCAATCAATCAATGATCAAATTTATTTCAATGCATTTCAATTTCATGTTGTAAGCTTTCTTTAAATTGTGATCAAATTTACTTTCGTCCCGACACGATCGAGAAAAGGCGGAAGGTAGTCTAGCGGGGCAGACTACTGCCGCACGGTGTCCCTTTCTGTGCTAAAAAGAAAGGTAACCCGTGAAAATTGGTATTAGAGCTGCAGCTCAAGATCTCGATAAGAAAGCTATGGAAATTGATTCAAATTCCTTAAACACCACAGAGGTGATAGATGTTCATAAGATGAACACCAAACAGAGTTTGGAGGCGCTTGAGGTGACAAATACTAGGTTGTGTTTTGCCATGGAGAGCATCGGAGAAAAGGTCGAGGTGGTAGAGACGAAAATTCTGGAATTATGCATCCAACTAGATGAAAGCCAAAAGGTTTGCGCAGCTATAACTGAAACTGTTGGTATCATATCTGATCTGCAGGATGAGATGGGAGCGTTAAGTGTTCAGTTACTAGTGCTTCAACGCGCGATTGGCAATGTGCAAGCCACCGTACAAGAGCCCGTACATAGGCTCAGAATTCCAGAACCATGTACCGACGGAGGGGCACGTGATGCTAAAGAAGTTGAGAACTTCTTGTTCGATATGGAACAATACTTTCTTGCGGCTTCGATGTATCTACCATGTATCTAGCTGGAGATGCAAAGATATGGTGGCGGACAAAGTATGTTGATATTTAGGCCAACAGGGTCCGAATAGATTCTTGAGATCTTTTCAATGAAGCAATCAGAACTCAATTTTTCCCAGAGAATGTAGAATATGAGGCACGTCGGGCCTTACGAGAATTGAAACACACAAGCTCTATCAAGGAATATGTGAAAGTCTTTTCATGACATATGTTGAACATTCGAGATATGTCGGAAAAGGATAAGTTATTCACCTTCATGGAAGGGTTGGAACCGTGGACACGCATAGAACTTCAGAGACAGAAGGTCACTGATTTGAGCGTGGCTGTGGGAGCTGCTAAATGTTGAAGTGACTATCAACCGAAATCGAGAGATGATCGACCTTCGGGAAATAGTCAGTTTGTTGAAGGTGGAAAGAAATCTTACAGACCCAACTCGAACTCAAATGGGAGAGAACGTTACTTTCAGAATAGGGGAGGAGCCTATCAAGGCAATCGTTAGAGTAACTCGCAGGGTAGCTATCAAAACAGACGTCAATGAAACTATAACTGCAGTACCAGTAATAACCAGAATCATGGAAAGGCAAAGGAGGGCAGATCTGATGTCGCTCCTAAATTGAAGTGCTTTCTATGTGAAAGACCTCATCGAGTGGCAGAGTGTCCTTAGAAACGGATGGTGAATGCATACTGTTAACTAATAATTGGTGGCTCGAATTCAAAACAAAATACCCCACAAGTTAGCTGTTATGGCGCCACCGACTCCGAAGGGGATGAGGATATAATTGGTATATTCTCACACCGGTGCAATACACTATTGCACCGAGTTACAAGGAGGGAAGATGTTCCCTCGAAAGAGTCAAAGATGGAGAATCGAAGGCTCGCACTTGTAGGATGAAATACCTAATGTACATTGATGTGAGGATCAATGGAAAGCCAATCAGGGCTATGATAGATACTGGTGCTACCCACAACTATCTCGCAAGTACCTAAGTAGATCGTCTCAGACTTACTCTGGAAAGAGTTAAGGAAAAAGTTAAAGCTATCAACTCTGCTGCTCAACCAATAGCAGAAGTTGTAAAATTTGTGTCGATCAAAATAGGTCCCTTCGAAGGAATGACGAATTTTCGACTCTTCAGATGGATGATTTCAAGCTCATTTTGGAATTGGAATTTCTGCGGGATACAAAGATAATAGTGCTGCCACATTCCGATTCGTTAATAATGATGGGTAGTAAACCATTCATTATCTCCACACAGGTTGGGACAACATGCGAGAATGGCATTTCGACCATGTAATTTAGTAAGGGTTTCAGGAGGAATGAACCCTTATTCTTGTGCACTCTTCGAGTAGATGATATCGAAGAAACAACTGGCTCTATTCCAAAGCCTATCACAAGGCCTAAGGAAGTTGAAGACGGCTTGCCAAATGAGTTACCAAGGAAATTGCCACCAAGGAGGGCAATTGATCGTGAGATTGAACTTGTTCCAGGTGCCAAACCTCCCACCAAGGCATCATACCATATGGCTCGGCCGGAGCTTGAAGAGCTTCGGAAACAAGTAGGAGAAGTGTTGGGAAGTGGGACTATCGTGGAGTACACTTCTGCACTACTACAACGTGCATACTACTGACCTCAAAAGCAGGACGACATTGCAAGTTATGGAAAAACTTGTCTTGTGCATCAGCAAGATGTGGCAAATCATCAGAAACATGCAGGCTTACTGGAATCCCTTTCCATCCCGAATAGATCAGTCGAGAGTGGATCGGACTACATTGGTCGATAGCCAAGAGTTGGGCACTATCATCGCCGGATGGACCGTTTATCTAAAGATGCAACTTTCACCACAGCGCCCAAGTATATATCAGCCGAAGAGACAACTCAACTCTTCTTCAAACATATTGTCAAATACTAGGACTGCCTAAGGACACCGTCAGTGATTAGGATTCTCGATTTACTAGCCTACTTTGGACCAAGTTGTTCAAACTTCTTGGCTCAACTTTGAGCATGAATTCTAGTTTTCACCCACAATCTGACGGACAGATGGAGCGCTTCAATTCTATGTTGGAAAACTATTTTCGGCACTTTACCTCTGCTTCGCATGAAATTTGGGTGAAACTTTCGAACGTGGCTCGGATGTGTTCCAATACTCAAAAGAGCTCTTCTCCCAATAAGAGTCCTTTTGAAATTACTACTAGCCAGCAACCGTTACTCTCCCATACTACAGATACCGATTAGTTACAGTACAAAAAGTCTGCAGATCTGAAGCGGCTAGTGTTTAAATTGAAAAGATCAGGAAGAAGGTTGCTAAAAAGATTCTTGGCTACCAAACTACTCGAACTTCTAAGAAATATCTTCAAGAGTACCTTGTCAAATGGAGCGGATGCAACATCGAGAAGAATACTCAATGGCTCCGAGGACATCGCCAAAACAAATGGGAGGAATGTTACGAGCTGCAGCTTTGCTTAAGCCTCGTGATCCTATCGCAGCCATAGTTTGCTCAACTTCGGCCACACATTGTAAATAATTTATTTAAATAGATAGAAATTAGAAAATTTTAGTATGATTCTTCGGCCTAAAGATGTCTACTTCTATCAGTTGAATTTTTTTTCCGAAGTCTATTATATGGGGTAGTAGTCTTTCAAACATTTTCAAACTTTCTAGTGTTCGCCCCCTACACTAGCCATTGTAATTTCTTGTTTTCGTCTATTGTAATGTTCAACTTTCAATCAATCAATGATCAAGTTTATTTCAATGCATTTCAATTTCATGTTGTAAGCTTTCTTTAAATTGTGATTAAATTTAATTTCGTCCCGACACGATCGAGAAAAAGCGGAAAGTAGTCTAGTGGAGCAGACTACTGCCGCACAGTATCTCTTTCTGTACTAAGAAGAAAGGTAACCCGTGAAAGTTGGTATCAGAGTTGCGGCTCAAGATATACTGTTCAACTACTGTAACACGCATAATAAAACACATCGAAATTTTGCAGAGAAAATTTCCAGGCTTGATGTTTCTATGATTTGATTTTGGGATGTGATGAAATTATATAAGCATAAATAACTATCAAAACATAATCAATAAGATTAAGAAGAAGAGATGGATTACAAAGTTTTGCTTGTTCAATCCGTTCTTCTTTCAAAATATGCTGATTGGAATTTGGAATCACCCGAGGTTTGAGAATTGGGGAAGGAGAAGTACGAGTAAGTGGGAAATTGTAATTATGTGGGGGGGTTTTTTTTTAAGAGTATCTATCCAGACATTTTAACTTCATAATTCAAAAATAAGGCTTACAAGTTTTTTATTCAAAAATTAGATAATAATTTAAAACTTTAATATTAGTAAATATATTATAAAATTAAATTAATACACATATCTACCCCCGAACCCAACCACCTACCAATTTTTTCTATCTTTTCTCTCTCTATCATTTCTTTCCCTCTTTCTATATCTATCCATTCTCTCCTCTCTTTACTGTCGCTGGAGCAAGCATCACCACCACCATCACATATATGTTAAGAAGACGTCGATGACAAGTTCGTTATAAGCAGCAATGAGCACCACTGCTTCATGGCGGTCGTGGATCTATGTGTATAACACAGAAGGTGGTGTTTTGAGTGGTGTGTGCGGTGATGATGCTAGTGGTAGTGGTGTGGTGGGTGGAGGTGGGGTGCAGCGGCGATGGTTTTGGGGTTTTGAGTTTATTTCTTCCTCCAACCTGCTTCGTCGGAGCTTTGGGGAAGTGATCGTCGGTGTTTTTTTTATGGTGATTGGGTGTGCTTAGTGGGTATTTTGTTTCTGTGTAAGGTGTTGGTGGCGTGAGAAGTGCCGACTTTTTTGTTTTTTTTTTCTCTGTGATTTTCAGATTGTGAGGTTGTGTTGGCGGTGGTGGGGAGGGTAGATCTGCGATGGCGGTGAAGGCGGTGATAATAGGCGAGGTTGACGGAGTGAGGGTGAATTTGGCGGTGGGGAAACCCTTTTGCCAGTTGCGGTGCAGTGGTTGGTTGCGGTGGTGGTGGTGATGGTGGTGGATCGACAGTGGCATAGAGGTGTTGGTACAGTGATGGTTTCTTGTTAACAAGGTTGTGAAGAAGTGTTGATTGGAAATGGTGGTTGTGTTGGTGGTTGAAAATGGTGGTGATGGCGGCAACGACAACGGTGAGGCGATGGTGGTTTGGGCTGTTGTAACGGTGTGGTGGTAGTCACAAGTGATTTGGTTGATTGTGACCAACAAATTGGTTGATGTGTGATCGATAAACAATATGTGACCAATGAAATAAATAAATTGTGATCAATAAATACTGTGTGATCTAAAATTTTATTAATTTGTAACCAATAATTTGATAAATTGTGACCTAAATATAATTTGTGATCAATTAATTTGATATTTTGTGTAACCAAAAAATAAGTCGTAACATATAAATTTTTGATTCACGACCAATGAACAAAAATTGATCTATAAATTTTTTTGAATTGTGACCGTAAAATAATTTGTGATTTGTGACAAATTATATGGAATTTGTGATCAAATTATATGAAATTGTGACCTTAATATATTTAATAAATAAAATATATGTTTAATTAATTAAATTATAAATAAAATTTAAAAAAACCCGAGGTTTGAAATTTTAAAGTTAGTTTATTAAATTTGAAATTGGTGAAATTTAAACCCTTGGTTATGAAATCTTCTTTGTCAAACTTAAGATTGTTGGGTTTGGGTTAATATTATATGGTTTTTTTTTTCCCGATTTCAATCGGCCCCTGATTGCACGTCTTGGTAATTTCTATTATGGAAGACTCAAAACATGCAGTATTCTATAAGAATGATGCTATCTATCTAGCTGATGATCAGAAGTCTTTGATCATTAATTGCAGAGTACTCCAAAGGATATGTTTGAACAAGTAATTAGCATAGTAATAACTAACAACTTATTACCATAAACCAGATCCGAAATGTCATTTACAAACTGTTCAATCGATTTGAACCCCTTACAGCCTCAAACTGGTGAGCACACAGATCCCAAACCTTATAGCTTCTCCTCTCCATCCAGCTACTTCTTTCATTGTCTAACGACTTTGTATGGAAAACACGACTTTTTCTATTTTAGGGCAAGTGATGTATCTTCTTTGTAACAAAGCTACCAGATGGAAACACATCTATTTAATACATTATTAACACAATGATTGGTCATATCATACAGCCATTTTGAAGTCGAGGAGGGGATGGCCTCTGTTTCTAGTTGTGCTGTGCAAGCCAAATGCCTGGCACATTTCATAAAACTTGGATGGGTTATTAGACAATTTGTACGAACCAACGCTCTTGTCCTTCATTGATAGAAAGAACTCGACCAATCCCAACTTAATGGTAATTGATCACGATCCCCGACAACAAACTCCTATTCGGAGCTTTAGCTTCATTACCACTTCTCTGTGACCATCAACCTAGCAATTAGTCTTCTTGCAAATACCGAACCGGTTATATCTTTCACTAAAAGCAACAAAATAAAGCTATTTTGCCTTGTGGACAAGCTAAGTCCTATAAGGTAGTCAAGCACACGAGTCAATCTCCACGGTAGTTACTCCCTCGCCTTCCATTGCGAATTACTTCCATATCTACTTATAATCATTTGGGGTCTGATGAATGTCTTGAATTTGAGAATGGTAGATATAAGAGCGTTGGAATCATTCTCCCTTCGCTAATTACGGAATTGGGAAGGTATTGCTGCTCTCTTTTATGATTCTATTATAGGGTAGAAACTTCGAAATAAACGTAATTCTATGCAGAAATATGCTAAACTCAGAATAGAATTCTTTAGCACCTACACCATCGAAGTAAATAGATTTTGTCTAACTAACAATATTGTCAACCAAGTTCTTCAATTTTCAGGTTCTTGGTACAACAAGTCACAACTTTCAAGTTTTTTATATACATATGAATACATGAGTGTTATACAATTCACCATTTATTACAAACTAATTAAAAAAAAAAACTTTCGTGTATTGCAATCTAGTCAGGGGCAGACCCAGCACCCGACCAACCCCCGCGGTCGCCCGTGCTGGATCCGTCGAGAACATTTTTTTTTTTTTTTTTTTGAAAATAGATAAATTCTTTAGCTTATATAACTGTTATTTCATTTCATTTTCAAACTCCTTGAGTTGGTTAGAGCTTACAATTCTTATGAGATGTCTCTGATTCGATTCCCTAGTTTGCAATTCATATATTTTTAGTTCTCAATTTTTTACCAAAATTAATGGCGATAAGGATGGGGGAGTGGAACTTGTGACTATTCTTAAAAATTATTGGAATCCTTATCATTAGGGCACTTGCTGAATTTGATATTATTGCTAACATAATAATATATATTAAATTTTAAATATTAATAAACGACGTCACCCTCACGATCGCTGAACTTCAATGCTAGGTCCGCCCCTGAATCTGGAGCGAGCAATTTGGAAGAAAAGCATACCTACTACAAGTAGAAACATCCTAATTGTTATTGTTCACCAAGGTATTGTTCACAACGGTCTCTGTCTCTGACATAGATGCGGGCAACAATGGAGTCCTATTCTTCGGCAACTGCTTCGGCAACTTTGCGAGCACCAGCCTGGGACTTTCCTCCGATTTCCCGAACAATTGCTTCCTCAAAACTTCATGTAAATGCCCAAACAACTCTTTCTTCAATGCCTCAAACGCTAAATCCAACCTCTCCAGCTGCTCCATGGCATTCTTGTTGTACATAAACAACCCATAGTACAGATCAAAGCTATCACTGGCCGTATTCTCCACCAAATTCAACAGAGTCTCATACCCTTTTGTATTAACTGGGGTACCCTGCAATTGCAACTTCTCCAAAATCCTCCCCATTGTGTGCGTAATAAACTGAGACCCCGCTGCGTATTTATCATGCTCTGCACAAGTCATTTCCACCATTCTACACCCTTCGTTCTTGAAAATATCCAAGAAAGTCTCGGCCCGCCTATGTCTAGACTCCTCATTCCCAATCCTAACTTTGTCAAAAACAAATGCTAAATTTTGCCAGCCATTTTTCCCACTTTCGGGCCCAAACATGGGGTGACTACAAAGAATATCAAAATGGGAGGGAAGATGTTGCAAGAAAATATTCTTGGGGAATTCTTTTACGGATAAAACGTCGACGAATAGTGTATTGCGCCTAAGGCGTTGAATTGGGAGGGATTTGAGGGCTGATTCAGTGGAAATAATGGAGGTACAGAGAAGAATAACATCTGGGTGTTGTTCACAGAGGTCGTGGGTGTCAAAGAAGAAGGCGACGCCAAGGGATTGCGCTATTGACGAATAATCTGAACGTGAATGTGCGAAAACCGTGTGACCCTGTCGGATAAAGGCCTTGGCAAGGAACTGGCCGAAGTTGCCGAATCCAATAATGGCGATTTTGAGCTTGGTTGATTGAGAGAAGCGGTTAACGAGCTGAGCTTCGTAGTTGTAAGACTGTGCTGCGTCTATGGCTTGGATACGGAGGCGGTTGAGGCGACGGGGGAGGTCGGCGGGATGGGAAAATGAGGGTGAGATGAAGGCTAATTTGTGAGCATGGTAATGGTGGGGGATGAGAAAAGTCCGGGTGGCCGTGCTGGTGGCAGAGGCGGCGGGGTTTAGTATGGGACTGGATTTGACTGAAGGGAATGGAATCATATTTCTAACAATGCCTTACTTGTTGAATCTACGTAGAAAACTGGAAAGGTAGAATGGCGAAGTGTGTGTTTGTGTGAATATATGTATGTACACACAGTGTATATGTCTACATAAATAGAGAGAGAATAATAGATGGGAGGTGAACGAGTGGTGGCGGTGGGGTCTTTATATGGACGAATATTACGGTGGCTGGTGGCGGAGGCTCGAGGATTTGGTAGTTGGCGGCAATCATGTGGAAGTTGGCAGGTGCTGCTATTGTGGACGAGAAGTCAAATTATCAACGTAAAACAACTTTCCTTTTTTATATATATATAAATATAAACAAAAATAAATAAGATAATTTAATTGAAATACAAACCTTTAATCCTTGATTCCCTAGCATCTAAGCTCACCTACCCACCTTCTCCTCCAACCACCCAGATAGTCCCTAAAACGTATATTTGAACATTAAATAGTTACGTGACACTTGTACGGTGTTGAATTAAAAGGGTGAAATTGTCTGAAAATATTTTCTTTATTTCAAAACATGGTTTCGATGTGAATGCAACAAATGTTAAGTTGAAAAAAAATGATAATTACATTTACGAAATTTAATTCTTTACATTCTCGACACCTCTAAAATTTTTAGCAGAATTTTTAGTGAAGTGCGTGACGGTAACTAGCAAATAGATGTAGAAGTAAATTTGATAATTTTTTTTTTAATAAAGAGCATATAAAAACTAATTTTCTTAAAGTTTGAATTGAAGATCAATATATAAAAAAAAATAAGAACACGTTCGTTGATGTTTACTAACATTTTCAGAGTATCGACACATTAGATTTGAATGTATTATTTAACTATTAAAATATTGATATACTCTTATTTTCTATATTTAAATACTGCATCATTGTCGAATTGTTATATCGCAGCATCTTCGGTGGCACTAAGTAATTGCCAGAAATTCAAGGAGCATCTGAATCACGATGTATCCTTGATATGGGCACGTGAAATGGACCTCTCTACGGGCTACAGAACAAATTATTGAGGTCGGTTCCTTTGGATGTGCAAATTTGCAATTATGCTAGCTAAAGTCAAATAAGTGGGGTCATTTCACCACGTGCCAAAATTTCCTGTCCCAAATATTTTTAATTAATATTAATGGCACGTGAATCGAGTGTATAAAAAATGTATTGTATTAACAGAGGTTGGGGGTTGTTGGGACATTGATCAATTCGTGTTGGTCACTGAAGAATTTTAAAAAATTTACTGGAAAAAGAAGTTTTTTTTTGAATTTTTGTCGCTGCCTAATGAAAATTGTCATTGAAGACTACAATCATTAATTTGGTTCAAACGTTGAATTGTCATTTTTTGGTTTGCCGTGTTATAATTATTCTCATTTTATGCAATAAGTTTCAAGAAACATCGTGTTTCTAAGGTTCTAATTTTCAAGTGGCTTACCTTTTTCATTTGTAAATATATCTAAAAGGAATTTGAAATAAAATGGAAGAGAAGATTGTAAATTTTGTCCTAACCATTTTTTTAAGGTGGGACATTTAAGTAGACAATGACTCCATTTCGAGTCACCCCGTATAGCAGTCCATCATCATTCCATGTTTGTGGTACCACCATATATTCGCGAGCGATGGATCAATTGACCAAGTCTTCAATATTATTAATTTATTTTACATTGACTCTTTTAGTTTGTTTCATTTGTCGTGGCCTTTTAGGAATCTATGTATTGTTTCAATGCGTGTTCAAGATAGTGAGTTAGTTGTTGCTATATTTTTTCTGTCATTCTATTAATGTAATGCCTATATAAAGGCCATTGTTTTTTTGAATAAATTGAAGCAAAAAATATTTTTCCTTCCTGTCTTTACTTTATAACAATGAGTGTCTTCAAAGTCATTTTATTTTATCAATTTATTATCATTGCCTATATAAAGTAAATCATTGAAATGGAGTGCACCAATTTAATCTATATTGATATTAAAGAATTCAAATTTGTTTATTATTATCATTAAAAACATGATTATACACATTGATTGAGAACCTCCAGCTCAATTTTCCCAACATGCACAGATTTACTCGGGGAAAAAAAAAAAGAATATATAAATGATGTCCCTTGACGAGATTAATCAGTAGCCCCCACATGGAAAATTTCTTAAAAAACCTAATTCTTACATAGGTTAAACTTATAGAAACAACACAGAAATTAAACTTCAGCGAATCAGAAAATGTGGGTGGGGGGGGGGGGGGGGGTAAAGGTACAGGACATTTTGTTCTCATTTTAAAAAATTTTAAAGAGCAAGCCACCATGTGCAGCAAAGAACGGGGCAAACACAAGCGACTCGACAGCCATCAACTTGATGAGAATGTTCAGCGACGGTCCAGATGTGTCCTTCAGAGGGTCACCAACTGTGTCTCCAATCACAGCTGCCTTGTGGGCATCGGATCCTTTCGGACCCAGAGTCTTTGCATGTTCCGAGGCACCAGCCTATTGACCCAAAATCAACAGCACAAAGTGTCACAAATAGGGGTCGACAAAATGCCAATACCATACCAAACCGAAAGGTTCAGTTCAATTCGGTTCTACAAAAAAAATTTAATAATTTTGGTTCTTAGAATTGAGAATCATTTGGTTCCGATTCTGCCCAGAACTGAGAATCAATCTCAACTTTTATTATTTTTTAATATTTTTTCTTTTTATAAATAAGTGAATCACACCAAGAAAATTCGACTTTAAAAATTACAAGTGTGAAATGGACAAAAATGTTGCTCCCCATTAAATTTGACCTTATCACCTATCAAACCAAGCGGCCAACCCTTAGATCTAAATTCTAATTTATCTCTCATTTTCAAGTTTAGACACACTCCGACTCATGTATCACAGCTACCATTACATTTGCTCAATGTTTGACGTTTATTATTATTATTTTTATTTAGGTATATATTACTAACTTATGGATAAGCTGTAAATTTTAATATGCATTTATCATTTGAAAATTTAAGTGATAGAACTAAAACCAAACCACGCCAAACCAAACTGAACCAAACCAAATGGTTCGTTTTGGTTTCATATCTTTAAAAAATAAAAAATCATTGGTTCATGGTTCGATTCGACTCACTTGGAACCGGAACCAAATGGAGCAATATCCACCCCTAGTCACAAATCTAAACAATTTATTCTAAATTTCACGTGTTGTAGAAACATTACCTCAATGTATTTTTTGGCATTATCCCAAGCACCACCAGTGTTGGATGCAGAGATTGCAATCTGCGCAAGTAAAACAGCAAGAACAAACTGTCAGATCACATCCCAGAGAAACTAAAAAATAGATGTAGGGAAATTTATTGTCTAAAATACAGTATGATATCTGAGCCAGTCTTATTTTTACTGCAGGCATTCATATGAGAGGTGTCATGATATTAATTGCGACATTTCAGTGCATAGACAATAAATCTTAATTTCCACCTACAAATTAGGGAATCGCAAGTCGATATAGCAAATTCCATGACATTACCTGCACACCTGAGACAAGGGAACCGGCAAGGACACCAGATAGAGTTTCCACACCAAAGAAAATGCCAACAATGAGTGGAGTGAGCATGACAAGAGCACCTGGAGGGAGCATTTCCTTAATAGAGGCATCCGTGGAAATCTTGACGCAAGTGGCATAGTCGGGCTTGGCAGTGCCTTCCATGAGACCAGGGATGGTGTTAAATTGTCTGCGCACTTCTTCAACCATCTTAAGAGCGGCACTGCCCACACTCTTCATTGTCATGGCCGAGAACCAGTAAGGAAGCATAGCTCCCACAATCAAACCAATAAATACTTTTGGAGTTAAGACATCTACAGTTGAAATGGCCGCACGGCTCACAAAGGCACCAAAGAGGGCAAGGGACACGAGGGCAGCCGACCCAATTGCAAATCCCTGAAATGTGAGGAAGAATATTTTGTAAAAGATGATAATATCAATAAGACTCTGCCTACTGACACACGGAAGTATTCTGTAGCTCTGAAGACTGAAGTGGCTTAGGTTGAGTATAGAACCAGAATATATCACAGAAATGAACTTGGACTAGTGGTAGTAGCTTGTAGGAGTGGCTCATTCACCACCAAACACTCCTAAAGGAAGTTAATTGCAAGAGTACCAAATGTTAATGCATGAAGCTTCTACCTCTTTGTTAGTAGCACTAAGTCCAATACTAATACATGAACGTGCATGCAGACAAATGTTCTCCACATGCATGCTTTCGCGATAGCACAAAATTTGTCGAAAGCGGGAAATTTCCTGAAGCTACAAATTATATACCTTTCCAATAGCTGCAGTGGTGTTTCCGGCAGCATCAAGGGCGTCAGTTCTCTCTCGAATTCTGTGACTCATTCCCGCCATCTCGGCAATACCCCCAGCATTGTCACTGATGGGACCGTAGGCATCAATAGCCAAACCAGTGGCTATGGTACTCAGCATACCGAGGGCAGCTACTGCAATACCATACATTGCAGCGAAAGTAAAACTGACAAAAATGCTAATTGCTATGGCAAAAATTGGAATGATGACAGATTTGTATCCCAATGCAAGCCCAAAAATGACATTGGTAGCTGCTCCAGTTCGACAGGAATCAGCAACATCTTTCACGGGGCTGACAATAATTAGAGATTGTTAATATGCACAACGTACTTCCAATGAAATATACAACCTATCCAGAAACTTACCTATAAGCGTTGCTTGTATAGTACTCCGTAACAAATCCTATAATAAGCCCAGCCCACAAACCAACAGCAACGCATAAGAACAGTTGCCTGCAAGTCGAGAATCATTTGATGATAGAGATTTGAGGAAAAAGAACACGAAAAAGACATAAATATATGCATCTATGCATATTCCACTATGTGCGTGCACATGTAGAGACAGAGAAAATGATATAATTGAACATTACAACATTTTTCAGCCAAAGGGAAAAAATAAGCTTTCCAACTTTAATGTACTTAACATGAAGGTACTTTTAAAGGGATAATTTGGGTCACTATATCTAAATGTTAACCTATAATGAGAGCAAGGATTAGATTGGACTAATCAAATACATCACAAACGAACATGCAGAACCTACCAGTTTTTAACCTCCTTTTGGACTCCAAAATTAAATATAGTGAAGGAGGATGGAAGTGCAATCCAGCTCACAAGGGCAATTCCGACCGTCATCAATGCTGTGGAGATAATAAGTTGCATCTTCAATGCTGGTTCAATTTCTTTAACATTCCGGACTTCAAAGAAATCAGTTGCAAACAAGGTGGTGAGCAAACAAACAAGGATTCCAACGGAGCTGATTAGAAGAGGATAAAGCATAGCAGTAAACTCATGATTGATTCCGAAAGAGGATATTGAAGCAACAACAAGGGCTGCACAGGATGATTCAGCATACGAACCAAAGAGATCAGACCCCATACCAGCAATATCCCCAACATTGTCACCAACATTGTCTGCAATGACCTGAAATATCATCAAAAATAAGTTGAAAATGCAAGAAGCAAATAATTTTAAGAAATTTTTGGCAGCCCAATGTAACGGTATCTATACTGCTGGATTTCTTGGGTCATCCTCTGGGATGTTCCTTTCCACCTTGCCCACTAGATCAGCTCCTACATCAGCAGCTTTTGTATAAATACCTCCACCAACTCTGCCGAAAAGAGCCATTGAAGATCCACCAAGTCCATAACCAGTTATTGCCTCAAATAGGCCTTCCCAGTCATCACCATAGTATAATTTGAACAGGTTGATGACAATGTACAACACCAGAAGACCATTTGCAGCAAGGAGGAATCCCATGACTGCACCAGATCTAAATGCAACGATAAAAGCCTTTCCAACACCCTTCCTAGCCTCTAAAGTAGTTCGGGCATTAGCATAGGTGGCAATTTTCATTCCAAGAAAGCCAGAAACCACAGAAGTAATGGCACCAAGTATGAAGGATATGGTGCTAAAACCGGCAGTGGCAAGAGCGGGTTTGCACAATTTGGTGCTGTCATATGTACAAGATTGCATCTTTGTGCTGAATCCCTCCACAGAGCCAAGGAAGACGAAGATCAGCACAGCAAAAGCAACCATGAAAATACCAACATACCGATACTCAGTAAAAAGGAATGATGTTGCACCTGTGACATAGCACAAGTCATAACTAGCTCATCAAAAAAGGTTTAAGACTTGGAGATTTTAATTGATGAACAGGTAATTATTGGTGTACTCCATTCTTTAAAATTCAAAAAATATATGCTGCCAAAAGAGGTCATTATTATAATTTCCTAAAGCATAAAGAAATTCGAATTTAAAACCAAAAAGAGAGAACAACAAGCAAATATGCATCATTAAGTAGGCTGCAGAAAAAAAAAATCATTATCATAACTGGAGTCATCACTCGAAATACTAGGCCTTTTAGTCATTATTTTGGAACCACTTCAAATAATCTAGTTGTCCCGGATCCAATCTATTATAAGAGAGCAACAAAGATGAAATCAAATGGACTGTTGATCAAGATAGGCCCACAACTAGGGGTGTCCAAAAGTCCCGAACCGAACCAAGCGGTTCTTCATAAGTTAAATACCCGAACGGGTACCCGAATCGAGAACCGGTGGGTATGAGTCGGGTCTCGGGTCTAGACCAAGAACCGAAACTAAATAAATTTTTTATTTTTAATTATTGAATTAATTAAATTATTTTATTTTTTCTAAATAAATTAAAAAATTAATTAAATAAATCAGATTGTTTCATAATTTTAAGCATTGGACCTCAATTTTTTAATATAGATCACCGACATTTTAATATTAATATCTACTTTTTGGTATTTATATGCATTGAATTAATGTTATTCGACAGCCAGTTATTTATATATTTTTGAATTGAGCTACGTTAATTTGTAAAAGTTACGAATGAAATGCCATTAGTTATATTTATGTAATGTTGTTGTAAATGTTAAAAAAATTAATTATGGTATGGAACTGAACCCGAACGGTTCCATAATTATATTTGGACTCGACGGGTCAATTTATTAAATACCCAAAAATTTTGGAATCGAATCGAACCGACCCATGGACAGCCCTACCCACAACTGTAATCTTATGCCAAACCTAATACTAAATTTAGAACGACACCGATATAGGTGCCAATGGTGAAACGTAGCAATAATTACAACAACTTGCCAGGTAAATATAGATTAAATTTCTCCTCATGCCATTTCCAGCGCTGCACCAAATTTTGCACAAAATTAAAATTCATCCCCAACCATTACACCAAAACTTATACTAAATGAATAGTGTTTAATCATTTTCTTCTCTTTTTTTATTCTTAGTAATTTATTTATTCGGAATATTATTTATTTATTTATTTTAGAAATATATAAATTATTAAATAAATAATTACGCTAAATTAAGAAAAATATGAAATTCATTAATAAATATATTATTAAAACATAGTACAATTAAAACATATTAAATTACTAAAAATAATCGTATTAGTTATATTTTAAACTTTTTTATTCTTATTTTAATTAATTCAGTAATTATTATTTTTAACATTTCAAATTTAATTTAAATGCAAATAATAATACTAATAATATCGTTTATAATAATAATAATTATTATTATTATATTAAAAATTATCTAACAAAAATACCCTCCAAAAATACTTTTGACAAATACTTTGTACCATTTTGGAAGTGTAACACTATTCAATTTTGTACTATTTTTTCAAAATGGTGCAAAGTATGGTGTTCCATTGGAGCACTTTTACACCAAAAGTTGGTGCATTTCGGTGCAATGGTGTGTCCATTGGAGATGGCCTCAGATCAACCATAAAGAAAATGACAACTGCCACGGAGTCACCAAAAAAATATAAAAGAAAAGAACTAATAATCGCGTCAACATTTTGTCGCTAGTATAATAATTTGGGCCTATGCACACGTGTCAAAGGAGAAAGTGTAAAACATTGAACTATGAAATAACAACAAAAGAAGCAATATCTACGGAATCCTCAGTCACACTGCCTCGGTAAAAATGAAAGCCGAGAAGTCAGCACTTTATTTTATTGCAAAGCAATAATACGAATTATAAAATGCAGAAAACCAAATGTTCACACATTTCCTCCTTCAACCAGAGGAGAAAGTAATGAAGATAATAGAAAGAAAAACAACGGAAAACACATACTCTCGCGCATTTTGAGTCTTCACACAGAAACACGTCTCTCTTTATCTGTGTATGTGTATGTGTATGAGAGAGAGAGAGAGAGAGAGAGTAGTTGCATATGGATTAAAACTGAGGTGAAAGAAGCGAAAAAAAGACGCTCTTTGTTGACATTGGAACTAAAAATGCTTAAACTATATTTGACGGCATATGAACGGTAAAGAAAAAAATTAAGCCACCGGAACTGAATTACACATAAGAATTAAGAATTCAATACATACTCATACACACAGATGCAAAATTCTGCAAGATGCATAATCAAAACCACAACAGATTCACGTCTTCAAAACCAAAATTAATCAAATTCCATATTATAAAACGTACGTCTAAACTCGTGCACGTAATAGGAATATACCTTCGCTAATGGCGCATTGGATTTCGGCGCACTTATGAACTATAGAGTGGTCATTGATGCCTTCCTCTTCCTCAAGGAGTGAATCAGTGAAGTATTTTCCATCGACGGAGTTCGATATCTCGGGGACAACTTTAACCTTGGACACTAACAGCCACTGGACTAGCGCGAAGGCAATTCCGACGACGGCGCAAACCGGAATCAGAATCTCCGTTCCGAGATCTGGAAGTATAGTTTCCACGGCCATTGACTACACCTATAGGAATTTTTTTGAAAGAAATGGGGAGAAGCTGTGTTAAATAAATAGTAGATCGTGAGAGAAGTGATTTATGCTGTGCGTTGTGTGCGGCTTTTAAGAGAATTGCTGGCACACGCGACGCGAGTGGTGTAGGTGATATGGATCGGACTAATAGAGAGTGTGGATTAGAAAATTTCGGGGGAAATGGAAATCTGAGGGATTAACAATACTATTAGGGGGAATAGGGAATGTTCCAATGTGTTAATAAGCGGAAATTGTACACGTTATCCGTGATTATCATTTTCATTCAAAAATATTATTAACATGTTTAAAAAAAGAATAAATATTTGATGGCTTTTTTTTACTTATTTAAAAATACAATGGATAATAAGAATATCTCGAGTCTTTAAGAGATTGTTTGGTGTGTATTAAAATCAAATTTTTAAAAAGATTGTAATAGAAGTTTTTGAAATGTGTGGTTAAAAAAATGTAAAACCCATGAAATATGTGGTTGATATTGATTGTTTGACTTTGACTTAGATTAAAATTAAATTTTAATTCGACCCAAACATGCCCTAAATAAAATATACATTTTATTTTAAATACTCAACCCTTAAAATGATACTTGAATATACTCTTTAAATTAATATTTTAATTTATAGAATGAGTTTGGAGAGCTAAATTTACTCGTTATAATTAAATGCATTCGAAATTTTTAAATTTTAATTGAGAAAATAATATAATAATTTGGAGGGAAACTAATGAAAATAAAATATAGAAAGAAAAAAAATTGTTTGAGCCACATTGTTTTGGAATAATAGATTGATAGAGAATGTGTGGTTAAAAAAAAAAGAAAAGTTATTAATGTAATGGAAAATATTATTTTATTGAAGAATATGTGGTTAAAAATAAGTAAAAGAATGAAAATGAAAATTTTAACGTGGCTCAAACATGGGCAAATATTATTTGGGAATAGTAAAATTAAGTGATAAATATGAAAAGTCTGTTAAAATACTTAAAAAATTTACTCTCTAAATTATAGAATGTGCTCTTTAAAAATAAAGAGTTCAATGGAGATACTCTAAGCAGAATTTATCACTAGTGATAAAATATGCGAATTAAACAAAGTTGAACATGAGAATTCGATCAAAAAATTACATATATAATTATGAGCATAAATAAAAGTTAAAGACCATTTTAATATCTATAATTTTAAATAGGGTAAATATTTATTATCGTATAAATGTGAAATGTTAATTACTGAAGTTTCGATTTACGTAAATGAGTATTTTTAGATTCATGTTAATGCGAGAGCAGGCTTAAATCTTAAATTTATGTTTGATTTTATATACAAGACAACATATCATGCATCATCATTTTAAACCATTTACACGTTTAAGTTAGGTTTTATGTTTTATTCTTGACAGATTGGTAGGGATCAATTCAAAACCTCTCATAATGAAAAATATAAAAAAAATATTGCTCACACATAACATATTTGGTAGGACATTAACCAATATTATTATTATTATTTTTTTTAATCATCAATGCGAGGACTTGTCACCAAATTAGTTCCAACTACTTAAAATGTTTAATATGGCATTTTATTAAGTAGCATTGACTATAATAATAATAATAATAAAAAATTCAATTTTTTTAATAATTTCGAAATGTGTACTTTTTCTATTTGAATGTTGAACTTTAATAACTAGTATTTACCCATGTTCTAAAATGCGCGAAAATGCGCCGCCTAGGCGCGCCTAGGCGGATTGAAAACGCGTCGAATTCGGCCATGCGCGTAAAAATGCGTTTGGGTCAAAAAATGCGGGATAATGCGCGCCTAGGCACGCCTAATCCCGCCTAGGCGCGCATTATCCCGCCTAGGCGGCGCATTATCCCGCCTAATCCCCTTTTTTTTTTTTTTTGGTAAATTTTTTTAATGATATATTAAAAATTTATTTTTTTATATAAAAATATATTTAATACCTTAAAAATAATTAAAATAATATTAAAAGTACGAAACGCATTATGACGCATATTCTCCGCATTGACACGCTTAAGCTTGTGATTCTTGATTCTCGACCTCGACGCATCGCAACGCATTACGCATTTTAGAACATTGGTATTTACACCGTTGTTATCTCATGGGATCCACTATTCTTCCACTGTATATTTCATTAACTTTTATCAGAATTTATTAAAAAAATTATTTCAATCTACACTAAATATGGGCTAAATATAAAAGAAAAAGAAATGAGTACGATTAGCATAACTTCCAGCCCGCCGTATACATACCGAAGAATTAGTAATTAGGTTAGCAAGAAAATGAAGTATGTCATTTATTTCACATATTCTATATATCAGCAATTAACGAATACGGATGATGACCATTATTCTTTCTTTCTTTTTCGTCGTATTACATATTTTTGTTGATGAGATTGGAAAAAGTTTTCTAAATTGAAATCAAATTAAAGTATAGTTACACGATAAAATGAAATTGAAGCACACTTACTTAATTGACACTAAAGTCAAGTATAATTATCGTCAATGGAATTAACTATTTAGTTTTCCATCTAGCTCTAATACAATATTAATCTTCTCATTTAAATCTTGTCTTCAATAGTACTGAATATAATCTAACAAAAGAGTGAGCTCGACGAGTCTCAAGTATGAATAAAATGGTTTTTTTTTTTTTTTTTTTTTTTTTTTTCATTTTGGCAATGTGTTTACTTTTAGGATGCTTTGTTCCCCATATCTAAAGCCTCAAAATTTGGCGTGAAAATAAATATTTTGCAATGGAAATACTATATTTATTTACATACATCAACATGTGGGTATCCAATGTTTTTTTACAAAGAAAACAAATTTGGAGACTTAAATGCACAATTGGAATACATTGATAATTTCAGGTATCAAATAAAGCTAAAAGGATATGCAGCAGAATCTTTACTTTTGATCACAAGAATTTGTATATATGTTACAACTTTCTTTTTTTTATTGATTTATTTAAATTTGTAGGATAATATTGAAAGGATTTTTAATGACTTGAGAGGCTCCTAGTCCCTACTGAGTTTGGTTCCTCTTAAAAGTAGTCTGATTCGAAGTTTCGAATTCGAATAATCTTCTTTCTTGGGATACTTATTTACTTTATGCTTTTTGATGGCTACTTGTTGCGGTTTGGACCTGAAAAATAGGATATTAAATGGAAATTTAAAGAATAAAAGTTTTTGGTATTAAAATTGTATCTAAAATTTTTCTTCAGGAGTGGAATATCTCTTTATATAGGCGCTTTACTCAATGGAGTGTCTTTTAAAAAGGGTTATATTCGGAATGGATAGGTGTCCATAAGTTTTCTGTATATAAAGGCAGGAATCTAGGGAGCGGAAAGCCATGATTCCCCTAGTGGTTAATGTTCACGAAAATATTGTTAGGGTAAAATATCGCAAGTGCATGATTCGTTAACACGTGTAATAAAATGGATTTTGAATTCAAGTATCGTACCACGAAAATTGTACTAGTAATTGAAACAACTAAAATTTGTGATTTTTTCTATAAATCAAATAATCTACTTATAGATGTCAGGCCTAAATTAACTAAAATAAAGACAAGGTTATAATTTATGCAAGTTTTATAAAAATGTGATGATAAAAAATGTACTAGGATCTCGAATCCCCTTATATCAATCCCCTCTAAACCCGAACCTTATGAATTCGACAACACGATTCAATTATGAAAATCAATATTCATAATTTGTTTAATAATCTATCTTGAGTAAAATTAAACATATTCTTACCGACTATATTTTTATGGCGGATGCGAACATATAAAAATATATTAAAGATTTATAAATACTTAAAGATCACGTGGAATATAGTTGTATATGTCTATCCCCACCGACAATTGACATTATATCTAACTTATTTTCAATCTTTCGAAAGTAAAACAAGCCACAAAACTTATACAACTATAATGCATATAATTGTAGAGAAAAATAAATACATCTCTATCATGTAAAATTAAAAACGTATTTTAATATAAAAAATTCAAAAATTAAAAGTTCATAATACATGGTTCATCGTAATTCTAGCACAAAAATAATCTAGCCTAACATAATATCAGAATTAAACAAATAAAGTTTAAACGACATCATCGAGAAATTGACCAACGCGTTTAATTCTCAAATTCCTTTCACAATTATGTAATGTTGAAAATGAGTTTGAGAAAAAAGAGTTATAATTTAATGGTTGGCAAGCAGAGGCTAAAGATGAAATATTTTGTGAAAAAACAAAATTTAAAAAATAAATACCTATCGGCTGCATGTTGTCAAGCAGAGGCAAGCAAAAAAAAAAATCAAATCATATAGGCAAGCAACTATTACTGCTGCATGTTGCCGTTTTATATATATATATATATATATATATATATATATATATATATATATATATATATATATCTGGCTCGGTTTGGCTTGAGCCAAAAAAGTCCAAACTATTTTTACTCAAATCGAGTTCAAGTTTCGACTCGTTGACATCCTTACGCCAAAAGGCAAGGAGTCTCGAGCGTTCTTGGCCATCTGATCAACTAAAGGATCATGCACTTCTTGCATTTGGATGTCAATGGGAGATTAACCGTATTTATTCCAACATGACCGAAGAAATTATTTTATGGTGGCCACAAGGCGAGGGGTAGATCCTCTCGGCATCACATTTATTACGGGTGTTAGTAAAGTGGAAAACATTATTTAAGGAGAAAATTTAAGTTAAAATATAGTTTATTATACTCGTCTCTAAGATGTAAATTTGAAAACAAACATGTACTTATAGAGTGTAAAATGTAATGCATATCCATTATCCCCTATTTGACAATCATTAAAATCGAAAAATGAGTTTTTGAATAGTGGGAAAAAAATTTGGGTCTGCATGCAAAATATTTTATTGTGAAAATATGTAGTTGAAAATGAGTTTGAGAAAAAAAAAAAAGAGTTTTGTTTTAATGATTGACAAACAGGGGGACAATATACCGACTTCCATTTCTTTGTATATGAATGGTTGAGCGTGTCCAATTCATTGTAATGAATTCCATTTCATTAGGGTTTTGTTGGCATGTTCTAGATTGAGGGAACATGGTGTGTATCTTTTACTTTTGGATCATGCTATATGTGCTGAATTTTTTTACCAAATTTTTTACCTACTACTCACAATGAGGATGAAGACCACGTTGTCAAATTTTTAAGAAAAATGCTAGATGTACATCAAAAAGTGTACATCAAGGTCTACATCCCCTCACATGGAGGGCCCCGCTCGAATATTTTATTCGAGTGGGCCCTCTACCCATGTGAGGGGGGTGTACACCGTGATGTACACCGCGATATACCGCTAGCATGACTCAATTTTTAAATACATGCGGTGCCTGCACATTATGTTTATGTGAGAGGGAATAATCCATTATGTACAAATGGATTAACCCTTTACTTTTTATGTAATATTTTAGGATAAAGCTTTTTGTACACCAAGTTTGACAACCTGGGGACCACTTTCAATGTAAGATTGTCTCCTCGATTTTATCAATTTTGTCCAACTTAATAGCATGTTTGGTATAAATGATTGCATAGCAACTAACAATAGCAAAAAATAAATAATAATAAATAAATAAATAAATTGCATACTAAACATGCAATTATTCTAATGAAATGAAATGATTTTATTGTCAACTATTATGTTGTAATGTTCGTCCCACACTTGACACTTATACTAATCAAAACAAAGTTCCTTAGGGTTTTGTTATCATGGTCATGTTAGAGAAGATCAGACAATAGACTAGTTGGGTGAATTGATTGTGAAGGCCGCGAGTGCGCAATCACGGCTGGCTTGTGGTCACTGTCCTAAAGACCATGTTACCTAAGCTTAGTCCCCATTGGCCATTGCCATTTTCATTTCACTTTCGTGGAGAGAAATTATGACATTTTGGTAGTTCATCAAGTATCTAATTATGATTTCAAAAATAAAAAATAAAAAATAAAATTAATGATTACATAAATTATTATTTTTTATATGTTACCTTTTTATAAGTAGGATTTATTTCTTCTTCACTTTATTGTAATTTCAAATGAAAATTTTTCAATTAAAATTTATCTTCCTTTTGAAATTTTTATTTTGAAGATCGTCCATCTTACCAATGAATTTGATAAATAATTAAAGCTGCTAACCTCGAAAAATGGCTCCGACACGTGGTCAACAGAATAAGTCTTCAAGTCAGCTCTTCATTGCACACGTAGCATGCCGTTAGTCACCCGTGACCTTTCCCGGAGGGGTTGGGAGCGGCTGCGAGCACTTCGACTGTCAAGTCAATTCAAGGTTCAACCAGAAATGGTTTGTCGGCAGTGGAACACTAGCCGTAAAGTGGTTGATGTAAAGTGTAATGATACAATGCTAGTATTGAAAGGAGACGATATACTTAAGTTTTCAATGTAATAGGAGAAAATAGATTCGAATTTACCTTCTGGCACAAGGGGGGATATTTATACTAAAGATGGGAAGATGAGAGCCGTTGGATGAGGAGACACGTGTCATCAGATGCTCAGGGCTCGTCCCATCCTAGGCGTCAATCCATCCCTCCATAGGTTAGCTGACATTGAATATCTCTGACCAACACAGTCGAATTGACCGTTTGGGTCTTGCCACACATCCCATCAATTAGTCGGGATGTCATACGTCTTATCAATCAGTCAGAAATTTGACTTTGAAAAGATCTATGAGAGATCTTTGCTTGGGTGAGACGAGATAGGTGCAGCGTTGTAGAAGCGGAGTGCATGCCTTTACATCCGCGGTGACTTGGGGATGAATTCGACTCTTCTATTGGGCGAGCGTTCAGTTCATCTCTCATGTAACCACTTCGACTTATACAATCAGTTTTGTCTCATGCGCAATCACCTCGACCACCACGTGGTGTGGTATGGACCACCTCCACCGACACGTGGTGGATGAGATGGCGGGTCTGACTCAAGCCCGTAACAAAAGCCTCTAACTTATTAATGGGACGATTTAGATATATCTTTACATAAATATTTTTTAAAAAATTAATAGACATAGACGGTTATGTTAACTCATCGAACTTTTAATAAAATATGAAATCAAATCTGCACCTAAAAGATACGTTTAAAACGTACTAATATCTTGAACTTAAAATTAGTCTGACAAGAATTTAATAATGAATTAATTAATAGTTTGTCATTCCACTTTAACATAATAGCAGAATTCATTGGGAATTCGATCCCGTCCACCCCATGTTTCACGTGGGGACAATTAATTTTGCTTGGAAAAATGGGTTCTTCGAATAGGTCCCCACCGTATGTCAGTCGAAAGTTACATTATTATTTTTTCATGAATTATATATTCTTTGGATTTAAGTAAAGGGAAACCTTAATAAATACTCAACAAAAAAAATTAAAGAACAATAATAACATATTTTGTAGATAAGAATATTTTTTTGTAAATATGATGTTTGATGCAAATAATATTCGAATTAAATTAATTTCTCACCATCTTAATGAGTTTTACGAGAAGAGACATTTCTCACGATGGATTTTATGAGTAATGGGAACCAATAAGTTGGATTGACAAAAGTAAATTGTTTTTGTTTTCTAATAAGTATATAAATTTATTTAATAAATAATAAGTAAGTTTTAAAATAAATAATTTTGTATTACTTACTTATGATTGCAGTGACGAAAGATTAAACTAAAAGAAAAAAATTACTTAAAATTAAGAAAATGGTAAAGTTATGTAAAAATATTTGTGTTGTAGAGAGGAATAGGACGTGCTTTCATTTCATTGTGTACTTTGTTTCAACAATTTGTAAACAAAAAATAATTTACTTGTACCTAAATAAGTAAGTTTTAAAATAATTATTTTTTATTTAACAAAGTTAAAAATAAACAATTTAATGATTATAATATAAATCATTGGAGTCTATATGACAATTGGCTATCATCATATTGTTTAATTCATTTTCATTAAATAAAGTTAAAAATAAGCACGTTATTTGTTAATATAAAATGTACGAGATAATTGACTATCATCCTATTGTTTAATGAAATTGTGATATACACACACATGTATGTATGTATTTGATAATGTGACAAATTGTTCTTCATTACCTCCATAACATTTTAATCGCCGTATCGACATTGTAGTTGTACAAGTATTTATTGCATACTAAAATTGGAGGAGCAATAAAGGTAGGTTTTGTGCACATTTTTTTGACACACTTATTGTATCTACCAGTCAATGGTTACTTAATTCAACGGTATCATGTATCCAACGTTATAGGGTTTATTCCACATTAATCATTAAAAATATGTACTAAAGAAAGTTGATGTGATTTGTGAAAGCGTAGTTGGACGGATGGGTTTAGGCTTCGTTCGGTAGGGATTAAAATTGAAATATGGTCGTTATTGGGTCTCACTCGTTTAATAAAAGTCAACCGTAATTGTTAATTTTTCAATTTTAATCTGATTTTAATCCATACCGAACGTGCTCTATAATTTTTTATTTTTTTGTTTCTGACTATCTATGTAATAGAAAATTCAATCATGCTACAGATGAGTTGATAGAAAAATTGACACAATGGCACTTGATATTTTATCATTAATTTTTTTAAAACACGGTCAACTTTTTTATCTAATCATCTGCTGACACCTACATTTCGTCGCTACACATGTCAAACCCTTCTACAAAGTAGCATAATCCTAGCAATTTTGTGCATGTGATGAATTCTCAAGTGTGGTTAGAGTTACCAACTATCTTATTTTGTGATGGTTCGTAAATGCTCAAGTAGGCTCGATCCTATATTTATAAGACCCAGGGTTGAATAGGCTTGGCGAGCTGGTCCGAGGTTTGAAAATTCTAGAAAAATCTTTTGTTAAATACATTATTAAGTTTTCATTTATTTTTTGAAAAATCTATGTTTTTAAGAAAATATTATAGCCATCGGCATTTTGACATAATTACATGGAACAAAAAGTTCGATAAATTTGAATGAAAATTAGGCAATTCGTTAAATTCAGTGAAAATAGTTCTATTTTTGTTGTTCCCTTGTCCATCTTCCAAATATAATACCAAAGATTATAGGGGGTTTAGTGAAGTTTTGACACCTTGGAGTTGTAGTAGGTGTGAAGATTTCATTAGGAGGACATGTAAGAGGTAGGGATGACAATTGTTCGAACTTGGATCGGTACATTGGTCAAGGGATCCCGCTCTACCCGTGAAAGGTTGAGTTGAGCTTGGTCAGTCTACAAGCAGGACATTTTTCCATTTTAAATATAAAAATTTAAAACTACATTTTTGTGACCTGTTACATTAGTTCGCAAGAATGCAAACTAGGGCAAATTAGGGTTGAGGTCATTGGAAAAGGGCAACTTATAAAAAATAAATACACAAAAAAAATAATTAAGAATTTCTTGAAAGCTCATATGAAAAGTATTTTGGAAGTAAAAAATATTGTGGAAAATTAAATGTTACATTTTTGTATAAAAGTGATGTCACATTTCGTGTCACTTTTTATACAAAAAAATGTGTTTATCACTCAAAAGAGTGATAGAAATTTTAATGAAGTAATTGAAAAAAGTGACTAACTACTAAAAAAAAAAAATTATAGAAGTCCAAAGAAGTGACAGAAGTTCAAAAAAGTGACAAATACTAAAGAATGTGACATCAATTTAAAAAAAAAAAAGTGACAAAATTATCATCCCTCATCTTCCTTTGTTCACCACTAAACATTTTTAAGTCGGTTCACCAACAAAAAAGCAATCAAAACACGAGTGAATTGTCCAAATAGTCACTAAACTTTTATGTCATGCTTCTAAGAGATCACTAAACTTTAAAAATAACTCAAGTCATCATTGAACTTTGTAAAAGGTTTTCACGAGATTACTGAACTTTAAAAATCATCCAGTTCATTACTAAACTTTGCAAAAGGTTTCCTAGGAGATCACTGAATTAGTGACTACTAGAAAATCTTTTGCAAAGTTCAGTGATGAATGAGGTAATTTTTAAAGTTTAGTGATCCCGTGGAAGCTTTTTGCAAAATTCAGTGATGACTTGGGTGATTTTGAAAGTTCAGTGACCTTTCCAAAGTATGGCGTAAAATTCAGTGACTATTTGGGCAACTCACTCATCAAAACACCAAGTATCTTTAAGTCAATTAACTACCACCGTCATCTACCAATTCAATCAACTCATTTATCATATAAAAAGTTAAAAAGTCATATACAATGTCACTTTTATTAAAAAAATAATAATAATGTTTATCGCTAAAAAAATGATAGAAAAAAATGTAACACACTATTCAAAAAGAGTGATGCTTGGTGTACATAATTTGATGTACATAATGGTGTCCATACACTCACATGAGTGAGGTCGACTTGAATATTTTATTCAAGTGGACCCCACCCACGTTAGTGTATAGACACCATTATGTACACCAAATTATGTACAAGTAGAGTTATCCATTCAAAAAAGTGACAAACATTTGGAATGCATTTCGAATAACTAAATGCATCTGAAATGACCCCATTACTTTGCATTTTTTTCCTTAAAATTTCTCATCACAATTTCAAACTCACATGCCTTGCAAAAGTCTTCCACTATAGCAATATATACGATGAATAGTATCATTTTCACACATTAACCCAAAAGTTACATTGCCTCTTGCACCAACCCATGTTTACATAAACCATCAAGCATCACCACCGCATTTGGCTCAACATTTTTAGTTTTCCCACTGATACTACTAACATTACCCTCCTCAGAACGTGTTCATTTTCCTATCTTCTCATCAAACCAGCTTGAGTCTTACAAAAAAAAAACATCATCTTCATTCCTCGTCGAACTCGATTTCCATTTACCTGAATACGAATAAAATTTGGGAATCTAGTATTTTGGGAGGGATAAGATTATCCTTTTCTTGAGTCGGCCCTCAAGGGCCTGTTTGGAATGGGTTCCGAAGGGTAATTGGAATCGAAGAATAAGTTTAATTTTCTCAATAAGCATGAAGAAGAAAGCTGTCATTTGGGTATCGGGAATTTGAACTGGGTTTTGTGGTTTTGATAGTTTAAAAAGTATTAATTAAGTGATTAAGTTATTTAATTAGTTTATCGGTTATTATTCAAATTAGTTATTTTTGAAAGGTAGTGGGCCTAATTTCCCGTGGGAAAATGAGTCGTCTATGGACTAAATTGTCAGGAGCAGTTCAGGTCCATTGCCATCTCAGTTAAGTGGACAACCAAACTGGAACACAAGATGTGATCTCGAATTCAGATGCACAAAATTTCACTACACAGCTCATTTAAGGCCCATCACTCTTTGCAAGTTTAATTGAGCCATATTAATGACTTGTCGTTGGTCCTCCTTGGGCCTAGAAGGGTAGTCTTGCCCTAAGAAAGTATATTGGCCCTGTACTCATTGGCATAAGAAAAAGAGGATTTTGTTTTTTAATAAATGGTTTAACATTGTCCTTGAAATCTATATGCCCTCAATACTTAATAATGCTATTATGCCCATATTTGGTGTAGATTAAAATTTACTATAAATTTCAAGTTAATGTTAACAATTAATTTTAAATAAATATTTCATCATTTTTTTTTAATCAAAATCTACCAAAAAATTACTTATAATCTACTAAGAAATGTTGGCTTAGGGCATCTCCAATGGAGACTACCAAATTTCACCAAAATTTGGTGCAAATGTGCTCCAACGTGACACCAAACTCTGCCCTATTTTGGAAAAATGGTGCAAAGTCTAATTTACCCCCTTTTTTCACTTGCCAAAAGAATTGTTAGAGGATATTTGTGTCATTTGTCTTATATAATTTTTAATACAATCATTATTATTATTATTATTTGTATTTAACATAAATTTTAAATGTTAAAAATAACAATTACTGAATTAATTAAAATAAGAATAAAAAATTTAAAATATAACAAACACGATTATTTATAATTTAACACAAAATATATTACAACACCACATTCCGAGAATTAAATTGCAATGATATTTCGATTTCATAATATCATAATATTCAAATTCGAAATACAGTGCACTATTTTTTAATGGCATGATTTAATATTTTTCATTTTTGAAGTGAATCTACTAATTGTACTATGTTTTAATAATATATTTATTAATGAGTTTAATATTTTCCTTAGTTTAACGTAATTATTTATTTAGTAATTTATGTATTTTAAAACTAAATAAATAAATAATATTTCGAATAAATAAATTACGAAGAATAAAAAAAGAGAATAAAATGATTAAACATTATTCATTTGGTGTAATGGTTGAAGATGAATTTTAATTTGGTGTAAGATTTGGTCAAAATGGTGCAACGCTGGAAAAAAACCTTATCTTGTCACCGATAACACATTTTGAACAGAGACGCTCATCATACAAGAGATTCATCATCAATAAAGAAGATCAGCTAAAATGTAAGGCGGTTCTCACGTATCCACGCGAAACTGACAACTGTGCCGAAATACCAAATTTTCCGCTATTTACATATAAGCAACTTATAAGTGCTTATTTTCTAATTTCCAACTCTTTATTTCCATAGTAGGATTGAGCAACATGGAAAAATTAACACGTCACTGGAAATTGGAATAACCTGAGAAACTTTTTATAAGCCTTTTTTCTGCGTCTTCCTCTCTTCTGTTGGACAGTCTGTTTCATGGAAGCCAGAAATTTTTAGCATAAACTCGAAGTTCTATTGTTCAAATATCAATCCATTACAGAAATACCCGATGGCTCATTCAGTAAAATGGATTGTACAAAAAAGACGCTAAAATGTTGTTTGTATGTATCGTAATATCTAACTTACTTGAACTGCGGGAGGGCCTTCCCTTTCTTGGGTTGGGGTCTCGACGCACAATTCAGAATCTAATTTCTTAACCCCTTGTGAAACTTGAACTGTTGAAGAGCTTGACTTCGATGTGTTCCCTTCATCCATTTCCAGGCTCAGCTGCACGGAAAACAAGCATATATATGAATATGAGCATCTAAGTCCTAGTAATATATTTGAGTCTGCTACATAAATAGGGCAGTCGAAACCTGTAATACTCGATTTTCAAGCACGGACAGCCGTTCCATAAGTGTGCCTTTATGGTGGACTTCCTCTATAGCCGAAGATAGATCTTTGCACTCATCTTTTTCCACAAAAGCAGTAGAAGAAAATTCTCTTCTTGATAAGCTATGCCTCTCTTCTAAAAGTTGCAGCTGAAAAATAAAAATTTCATCAACCATCACTAAAGAAACATGCTTAAATTTTACGATCATCTGGTACTGTTTAATTCATCCTATCAAATATGTGTTAACCATCCAAGATGATAAAATTTTGGGACGAAAAAAGGGATTACCATGCGATCAAGACGATCTAATCTTGGGATAACAGGCAAGAATGTAGTGGTTTCTTGCATTTCATGGTGCTCCATGAAACTTTCTTTCTATAAAGCTATGTAATATTTTTAAGGAATTTTTGTCCAAAAACTCTCTCTCTCTCTCTCTCTCTCTCTCTCGGTAGAACGAGATATAAAGAGAGATCAAGATGTGGACAGACTTGCACTGAAGTGTAAGATTTCAAAGGCGTTGAAGAATTGAATAGAAGACAGAATTCAACTGGTCATTAAATGACAACAACCATCCCATACTTCGTTTGGCATAATTCATGGATCGTACCCTTTTCTTTATTCTTATCTCATCCTGACTTATAATTGTATTTTATATACTTATTCGGGGTTTAAAATATCGATATTTGGTAATTCTTTTGACAAAATATATTCTAAATTGTTGCATTTTATATTATATAGGTCAAACTCAATGGTTGAACGAATAATTAGAAGAAACAAAAGAAAATCAAGGAAAATTGCAAAGTTCAAAGTTCGAGGACTAAATTATAAATATTCAATAGTTGATTTGGACACAAGAAAATACTTTGAAAATTGTTAGGGGACAATTGGATGGAATATAACTCAAAAATGAATGGAATATGATCAAAATCAATTTCCAATCGCACAAGTTATATTCTAGATTTTTAGCCGAATATCGAGATCCATTTTTGACATAGTAAACGTTCGAATTGAAAAATTATATATCTAAAAAAGTTGTATCCATTTGAATTAACTTTCCAACTCATTTTGAATCGCCTCAATCGGATATCGGGAAAGAAAGTTATGATAAAAAATGATGTGCAGAGACAAAAAAATTCGCACACGAATACAACTTTCCTTATTCGATTGGAACTCTTTTGAAAACCAATCTGGACGTGATTTTTAACCAATTTTTTACTCATACAAATACCTAACAACAGAATATATATTGGAGACCTCTCATATACATTTCATATCCTAATATTAATCAATTATTATCATCAAATGAGGAAAATTATACTTTTTGTGAGAGAATTGAATGGGACTTGCAAGAATTCAAGTAGAGATTCAAACTTGATTTTTCGGGCAATGAAGAGAATGTGCAAGTGAAAATTTATCAAAAAATCATTGAAGAGATTCAAGATTTCAAGATTCATCTTCTCAATTTATCAAAAATTTGAGTTATGTCTTTTTACTTAAATATGATTTTTTTTTGTAATTTTGATATGTTATGCTAGTTTTATATATTATTAGAATGAAATGAACTATTGTTATAATATTTTTGATATTAATTAATTTTTTTGACGATTAGTTTTCTTGGATGTTTATTATTGTTTTCACCAACTTTTCAATTAATTAGCTACTAATTAAGATAATTTATTGGAATCTATTATTATCAAGAGCGATAATAGGGTTTTAGCTAAAAATAACAAACATTGTAAATTTTGATAGAGGATAAAGATATACTTCTACGTTTTACATGGTTTTCATATGCGTTCTAGATCGTTTAATGCATTTATCATATTTGCATCTTTTATCAAGGGATAGGAGGATCACATGAGTAAAATAGATTTGATAACTGTCGAGAGAAGTTTTCAATTAAATTAAAAATGCTGAGCAGTAAGAATGATTACACATTGTCACTTTAATTCTTTGTGCTACAAATGGATTAACAAGGGGAATTCGACATCTTAGCAATATTTTCACATATTTGAAATCAAACTAGTTAAATTGCCTTTTAGTTTAATCGATAATTTAAATATTAATATAGAAAACTCAAAACGTATTTGCTATTCTATTAAGGTTGTTATTAATTTGTACTCGATTGAATAGTTAGTCTTTATAAGTTTGACATTCTACATTCTACACGCTACTATATTACTTGTTCACGATTCCGTTCACTTGCGTGAAATCAAACTATCAATTTTTTTGCTATGTTACTGGGGACTATTGTATTTAATTAGTTTTAGATTTAATTTAAATTTTTATTGTTGATTTATTTAGTCATATTTATTATAAAAATATTATAGTGTTTTCTATTTTTTTTTTCATTTACAGGACTTTGTATGCAAAATTCGAGACACGATGATCTTATTCAATTTGATCTAAAAATTGAATGAACATTCAGGTCGAGAAGAAGAGAACAATTAAGAGCACACCAAAAATAGCAAGTAGAGCTCATGGCAAAACAATATCAAAATAAAATTGCCATTGGGGCCAATGAAGAAGCAGCACATTCAATTTCCACGATAGGGAATGAGAATACTAGGTTAATGGGAGAATATATGGTTCCACCGGTCGTGGAAAGCCAATCTAGTATCGTGTATCCGACATTTGGTCGGGCAAATTTTCAATTGAGGACGGATGTGATCAATATGTTCCAGAATGAACTACAATTCTTTGAGAGGGCTAATGAAAGTCTCAATGCTCATATCTCAAGATTTCTAGACATGTGTGCAACAATAAAATATTTAGGGGTTTCAAGTGAAGTAATCCGGTTGAGGCTTTTTCCTTTCACTTTGAGAGATTCAGCTAAGGAATGGCTGAATAATTTTTCTTCTCATAGCATCACCTGCTGGAACAGATTGAGCCAGAAATTCCTGAACAAATATTTTACACCTAAAAGGATTTCCAAATTTAAGGGATGAAATCACTACATTTTCTTAGCTCGACTCAGAGTGCTACTATGAGGCTTGGGAAATGTATAAGGGGTTGTTTCGTCAATGTCCATAGCATGGGCTGCAAAAATGGCTCCAAGTTCAATATTTCTACATTAGGCTAAATCCGATAAGTAGTGCTAATGTTGACTTTGCATGCGATAGATCTATTATAAAGAGGACAACGGATCAATTCTATCATATCACAGAGGATTTGGTATTCACTAGTGCATTGTGGCCAACAGAAAGTAGTTGGGAAACATAAGGTGGAACAATTGATAGCAATCTCAGTGCAGTTGGCCGCTTTAGCCTAGAAAGTGTAACAAATGAGTGCAATTCAAACAGCCAGATTGAGTTGTAAACATTATGGAGGGAACCATGAGAGCGTACATTGCAATGTGGGTAGTTTGTTTGTCCAATCAGTGAAATATGTTAACTACACACAAAACTTCCATAGGTAGCAAAATAATCCCTATTCCAACACATACAATCTTGGTTGGAGAAATCATCCCAAATTTTCATAGAGCAATAATCAAGGAGCTCAGACTGCACCAGAACACATTGCATCACCAGGTTTCAACAGACAAGAAAATACTTACTCAACACATGCAAAGAACGGATAAGAGCTTGCAAGGTCAGGGAACTGCCATCAAGAATTTGGAAAACTAAATGGGACAGATAGCTAAGGCATTCTCAGAAAGATAGCCAAGAGCACTGCTAAGCGACATTGAGACAAATCTCAAACAACATGTAATGTCAGTAAAAGCTATAGAGAGTGAGGAGATTGAAGAAATCACTACATGTAGCGAGGTCCAAATTCTAGAAATCATAGTTGAGAGACAGATGGTAGTGAATAAAAAGGTGTCTTATACGGTCGAAGAGCACTTGGAGAAATCTAAGCAAAATATAGAATCAGAGAAAAAAAAAGTATCACATAATCCAAAGTTAAGATAACCACTCCTACCAGATAATATGCTCCACAAATACCCTTCCCACAGAGATTGCAAAAGAGGAAGCTGGAAGAACAATTTGCATAGTTCTTGGACATCTTCAGGAAACTTCATGTCAACGCCCTACTGATTGAATCTATATCTCAAATACACAACTATGCAAAGTTTTTGAAGGATATCATATCCAAAAAGAGAAAGTTTACAGATTTTAAGACCACCGAGTAAAATGAGGAATGTAGTGCCATCTTGCAAAATAAATTATCTCATAAACTAAAAGATTCAGCGAATCTCAAAATACCTTGCTCAATAGGAAGGTATTCGAATTTTAATTGTTTATGTGCTCAGTAGCAAGTATAAACCTAATGCCATTTTTTGTCTACAGGAACTAAGGTTTGGAAGAGCTTAATAACACATCCATCTCCCTTCAATCAGAGGACAGATCAATCAAATACGTGCGAGGAGTGGTTGAGAATGTGTTCATTAAAGTGGGCAAATTCATACTCGCGATTGATTTCGTTGTCCTAGATATAGAAGAGCCATGTGATGCAGCATATTACTTATCTTGGGCATATCTTTCCTATCAACAAAACGAACTATCGTGGGTTTTGAAAGTGGCGAACTGACATTGAGAGTGGATGACGAGCAAGAGAAAATCAAGATCTACACTACCTATTACATGAAGAGATTAGCAAAAATGCTAAGGAAAAGTGCAATTATATTGTTCAAAAGGTGCAATGGGGCTCAAACGAGATAAATCTTAAAAATTTAGGGAGCTTTGGACGAGATGAGAATGGAGAGTTCAAGGTTTGGAAGGCAAAAAGAGAATGCAATGCTGAAAATTGCAAGGAGTGTAAGGTTTCAAGATTCCAGCATAAGCCACCTGATCAATTTATCTGTATATTCTAGCTAAAGATTATAAATTAAGCGCTTATTGGAAGGCAACCAAATTTCCTAACCCTTTTATTTATTATGCTTTTTGTACCACATTGCATATAGATTTATTTTAATTATTAGTTTGCATTAGACTTAGGCACGTTTCAATTTGTAGGGTATCACCATCCTATCATGTTTCACCTCAGGTCATTGAGTTTATTGTTGGTTATTCAATTGTTTAGGTTAATAAACACATGTTCTAGGTTATTTGATATTTATTGTTTGATTTGACCGCTATGTGCAGGAACATGACGTCGCGAAATACTCAAACCAACATAGATCGAAGGGAAGGTATAATGAAGAAGATTGTTTAGCTGTCAGACATAGTGCCTTGTACCTTTAACATGAAAATTCGGGGAGTACATTCTTCATTTTCTTCCCTGTCCCCTTATATTCTTATTTATATTTAAGGAGATTGAGGACAATGTCCTAAAGCATAGGGGTGGAAAAAAAAAACTTTGAGTTTTTACTTTTCGTATGTTTTCGAGTGTTTGTGTATTTGTTTTTGCCTTAGTATATATATATAAATATTTAAAAAAATAAAATATTTTCTTGTTTTAGGATGTGTGCTTGTTTGTGTTAAATAATTTAGCTTGCAATGATGATTATATTTGAGACTTGGTGTTAATTTATGAATTATGGATATGATGCATGTTAGATTGATGAGACTTAACCTTGCAAGATTTGATATTATATGTGCACTAAAATTAAGTTGCACAATGTGATACTATGAGTTGATTCATATAATGGATATGTTGGTTGGACATATATGCTATACCCAAAATTATTATATATTAATGGTCCTTAGACCAAAGTTAGCACAATTTGATGGTGATTTTGCTGTTGTAGGAAGATACAGATGTGGACATGGATTCCACGTGTGAAATTTTTTGTGTGAATTGTCTTAGACTAACGGGATAAAATTGAGAGAAAATCTTACGTTAGAGATCGATTTGCTTGAATAGGTGTTTGATAAGGGGCGTTGTACTGATGAAAGCATAAATTTTTTAAATGTGAAGCTTCTCTTCGAAACCTATTTGACTTGGTTTATTAAACCTGTAAGAGTATTTAAAATCTGGTGTCCTAAAGTCATCTGACTTGAGAATTATCGGTTTAAAGCTTGTTACATGGATCATTTAGAAAGCATAAGGGAGAGAATGCAAAAAAAAAAAAAAAAATTGAAAATTAGAAAGAGCAAGTGCATAAAAAAAGCACTAAATGCATTGATTAAGCTCCAATACTTGTTTGAGAGAAATTGACTTTTAATGAATGATAATTAGCCTAATTGAGTCTTGGTGGTTGAAGTAATCAACGAATTGGAGAATTTTTATTTATTGACGTGTTGACTTACAATTACTAAAGTTCACTTGAACTAGAGAGGGTGATGATAGCAATGAACAATTCAACCTTAGATTGCACACTAGAAAAAGAGTGAAAAAAAAAGAACAAGTTTGAAGGTGTGTAAATCATACAAGAGGTGACATGATATATTTGACCACATAGTATTGGGAATTGAAACAATTTGTAAATTCATGATAGTCTATTTAATTCTTCACACACATACACCAGTTTTGTATTGGAAGAGTGGATATTGGTTTGGTATTGTGACTTTGAAACAATTTGTAGATTTAGTACTATAATTTCAAATATTAAGATAAAAAGTTAGATTGCCTAACCAAATATTTTTGCATACTTATGTGTTTGTTGTTATTTAGGTTAATGACATATCTCAACATCTCTCTCTCAACATAAATAAAAATGTACATATGACATGATTGCTCTCTTAAACACACTAAAACAAAGAGATATACACGCATGCAAATAAACGTGTTCATAAACACAACGAAATAGATAGTAAACACATACTTACATGATCCGACGAGATTGTTCATGTCCACGAGAGATAAATTCACCAATCAATTCATCAAATTACAATTTTTCTTTTGACTCTTTCAATGTCCCTACCTAATATCAAAACACTCGTGGCATTAAAGGATTAAAATTTAGTTGTCGTAATAATTGAATATTTTCATATAACAATATTGTTGGAAGAAAATAGGTCGTCCATGTAGGATGACTTGACCCATTTTGCATAGAATATTTTTTGGAGGGAGGAGTTTAAAATTCAACCTCCAACCATCCTCACCCTCTATACATTTTCAGTTCCACTACACTAAAAACCATAAAAAAAATGCATGCAAAATTCGCGTGTTAAGAAAATGATGAAAAGCACACAAGATATGTGACTTGATTTGAAAGATTTACATATCTAAATTGGTACTTGGGGGTGTGGCTATCAAACTCATTCTTTTGTGATCGAGTTTCTGATCAAGGAGCGGGTGCAAGGCCATATGTGAAAACAAGCAAATCAAAGACAAGTAATTCAACCTCATTTTTAGGATTTCAAGTAAGTTTTATCACTTTGAATTCGATTATATGCATGCAATTATGTTTTACATACATTGGAATGACTGTGGAAATTTTAAATGATCAATCTCAAGTTTATTATATAGATTGAGAAATGTCATTTAAAAGGAACAAGGAAAGGACATCTTAATTTGATGTATATTTGAGTCGTGGTCTAATTAAATTATTATTCGATAATATATAAATAGTTTCACTGTACTATAGACTAATGTCTAATACTAAATAACATTTTTTAATCGAGCCTTCCATGGTGTAAGCCTTTATAATCAATCAATATTTGTCGTAATTGTCGATCAATAAAAATAAAATAAAAAAGAATTTTAATTTCTTCATTGGAAAACTAGTGGTTAATGTTGACAGACGTGGCATTGTTGTCCGGACTCGAGTTGATTGGTGAATCCCCAGTCTGTGAATAATATGTGCATAATCAAAATATAAATAAAACAGTACTTAAGTACTTAATTACTTATTAATACGATTAAAATTAATTATTAACCTTAATTTAAATTAAAATTTAATTTAGATCTATACTAAACAGGGGCGACATTAAAAAAAGCTTTTATAATTAACAATTTCTTCGAATTATAATCCATAATCATAAAATAATATAATTTTATATAAACTTAGCTGTATTTTAAGTTTAACCAATCAAAACGCGGTCTTCTGGTAATTACCCTTGACAATTTCAACCTAAAAGCTCACTGTCCAACCTAACCACTATTGAAGCAAACCCACGAGATCTAACTTACGGTAAAGAGAGAGGATCGTCTTCTGGTAATTAATAATCTCTCCTTTTATGCATTTTTTCATATCTTGATATTTCAAGATTTTGTCATTTCGAATAATGGATAGTTTTTTATTTTTGATTATAAGTATGTTCAATACGTGAAACTGGTATATTAAATCGGTAATTGGCGGATTTTGATGACTGAATTTTTCTAATTCTGCCAGGATCATACAAGGTTTTCTTATTTACATATTTTAAACAACAAATTGAACTATTGACTTATTTATGTGACGTGAGAATTGAAAAGGAGAAAAAAACATATTCATAGCTGTGAATTCTGAACAATGTTGATTTTGGAACTATTGCTGGTTTGATTAGTTTAGAGCCTAAAAGTTTTATGCTTTCATTTTAAAATGGGACAATGTTATTCTGCTATTTAACATCATTCTACTAGTTTGTAATAACAACAAACTGGGGAAGAATATCATGCTGTATTTGTAATGCTATAGCAGCAAAAATGAAAATTTTTGGTAAATGTGATGTGCGGACACACCAACTCAATGGGATTAGAAAATTTGAGTCCATGAAGTCTAATTATTGTAAAAAAGAATTCAGACATTCAAATCCCATTGTTCGTAAGAGCGAATAAAGCTTGTTGGAGTTGTAGACAACGTCTTTGGTCATATCTTGGGATTGCTTGTTCAGATATCATTTGCTGATTCCTCTATAGGGGATCACAACTCAACTCTGCAGCATTTGATTTCTGTGCTAGGTTTAACTGGTATCGGTAGCATATTTTATCTTTATGAAATCATTGTGCATGCTACTTATATGAACCTTCTGAAATAGATATCTGTACTGTTTTCTTTCGCAAGAGCTTGTTTTCCATGATTCCATCAATAGAAGTTTTGGTTAAATTATAATTCATATTTAAGTTTTGGAGTTTTAGCTAATAGTCCGTTGATTTTTATTCATTTTTAGCCAATATGATATGCAAATTAGCGCTTCCGCATAAATTTCTTGTCTATGATTAATATGTGAATCATGATCTCTGCAGATATTCTGCTTGCTTTATCAGACAGTTGCATCGTGACTCTGATAAAAGACCCGTCTATATATAATTAATATGGTAAGCATCATTTTTATGATTTTTGCTGCTCTTTCTACCTTTGCTTAGTGGCAGCTGATTTTTGTTTCTGCATGTCGTGTACGGTTTTATGTGATCTTCTATATTGCATTTTCTTCCCTTCTGTTGTAGTTACAGAAGTTTAGTGCATTGTGAGATTGGCATCTTTGACCAATTTTATCAGTCCTTTTTGGGTCTGTCTTCCCTACAGAGAGGAGAGTTTGCTATTATTTCAGACGTTCTCTCTTAAAAAAAAATTAAAAAAATGCATGCTTTTAGTACGGAAACTGAGAGCTAGCATGTTAATTGTACAGCTATTAAGTGTTGAGGATATTTGGTTCAATATTGTACCTCAATCATTATAGAGGAATTTCATTCTCCAGTTTCTTTATAAGATCATGATATTAATATGGAATATTCCTATTGTTAAAATGTGATTGACGTGGACATAAATAATGACAAAACAGACATCAGTTGTAGATTGAAAGACTTGTGTTTTCATTTTCTAGTGTTATTAAGCTCTTGCGTCTCCTGTGTTTGTCTTGCCTTTTGTTATTGATGCATATGTTGTTGCTATTGCTTTACCCGACGCAGCTGAATTTAGAGTAGGAAAGTATGTTGGGCCTGTAAAATTACAAGTTACCTTATAAATTATCTTTATCATGGAATAAATAAATTGAAATCCTTTTGGTTGAGAAATTTGGAGGGATATGAAATTAATGTCTGGGAAGATCCGGAGAAAATAAGCAAAGCATGTGTATAGACATGCTTTTGATACTTTCATCACAGAGTAATCCAGAATAAGACATGACTGATAAACAGGGAATGTATATGGTTATCAGTGGCAAGTTGCAGGATTGATTTAGTAAAAAATGAGTGAAAAATACTGAATCATTAAAGATTATTTTTTATCATGCATCAGAATGCTTCACTCTAAGTAGATCAATCTAGCATATCGTATATTACTCTGAAGATCCAGAAGAAGTAATTTGAGCTACATTTTTCACATCTCTTAAACTTCATGGAAATGTTTCAACTTTTGTAAATTAGGCTTTCTCCTAGGTTTCCTTAGTTTAGTAGTCAGAAAGGGAAGTAGAGGTGGAAACAATGACAATGACTTTCTCCAATTTCACCAATTCATTTCACCCAGACCAAGGAAGAATAGAATAACAGGAGTGAAATGAGTTTTATTTTAAAATGTTGCTTTCAAACATCCATATCCTTGTCATGTAGATAAGGTTGAAAGTACATATAGTTCCCTTTTATGTTTACCATAATAATCATAGTGGAAGGAGTAAATCTGAAATTCAGTCTTCCTTTTCCATTTCTATGCTTATTAAATTTTGTTTTGTTTTCTATTTGATGTTTATAGAGTGGCCAAGCTGGGAATTTAATATTTTTGTGTTGCAAACTGAATTGACACCTTTTGTTGCAGGTTTATCACTCCAGTTTTGTTGATGAGGAAGGAATTACTAAATCATGTGGGTGCCCTCTACTTCCCCTTAAAAGCCACATAAAAGGACCTGCTCCAGTTTCGGAACAAGGTTAACTTGCACCATAGTGTCTAATTTTAAGAAAGATATATTATATTTTGTACTGAAAATGATATAAATTTTATGCAGATAGCATTGATATTGTTGATGAAGCAATCACATTCTTTCGTGCAAATGTTTTCTTTAGAAACTTTGACATCAAGAGCTCAGCTGATAAGCTTCTTATTTATCTAACACTCTACATAAATATTGCATTAAAGAGGCTAGAAGGCTGTAGAACTTTGGCTGAAGGAACCAAAGCAATTATTAATCTTGGTCTGGAAGATGTTCCTGTACCTGGGGAGTCTGGATTCCCTTTTCCAGGACTATTTGCTCTTCCACAATCTAAAAAAGAATCAGGTAAAGCTTCCAATTTTCTTATTGATTTTGTCACTTAATACTATCTACTTTATAAGGGATTGACAATGTTTGAAATTTGAATAAGTGGAATATTTATCCAGCTGAAAACAATAATCAGCCCAAAGCTATTTGGTGTGTACTGTAGTTATGGTTGCCAGCATAGAATTCATATACAAATTGAGGTTGCATGAACCACCAGAAAAATTAGAGAAAATATCATGATATTTTAGTTTGTGTTTTCTGAGTGTGAGATAAAGTGAGAATGCGTACATAAATATTTAAAACTCGAACTTGGTGATCTGATTATCAACCTCTTCTTTCAGTTGTTTTGCTCGTTAAATATGACTTCCCTTTTTTTTTTTTTTGACTCTCTCTCTATTCAGCCTCACAAATTATGATCAGCAATACTAGCAAGGATAGGATTTTTAGATTTGTCCAGTTATAATGAAATTTGCGATTCAGAAACTCTATATGTAGGTGAAATTTGTGATTCAGAAACTCTATATGTAGGTGATGTATGCATGAAAAAATGGAAAAATTACCTAATTTTTTTGAGATTTTAGTAATTTAAAAGTAAAATTGACAGTTTGATGCTACCAAAGGTAAAAAATTAAAAGAAAATATAAGATATATTCTTACTGTGAGATGTATGGTTGCAAGTTCGTGTTCTCCTGAAGTCGGTGATTTTCTTTGTGAATCTTATACAACAATCCTTGAGTGACCAGATTGAAGATATTCCTAGGAGAGAGTGTTGTTTCAAATTGGGGTGGAGGTTTGCTCTGTGTTCAGCTTGACTTTACTCAAACCGTTCTATTGATTCAGCATGCTGAAGCGAAAATTAAAAAAATGCTCTCATTCTATTTTTTTGACCCCTGGTTTCATTTTCTCAAATGTTAGTTAATATTGTCTTACAGCCAAAGTGCATGTTCAGATGTGCCCCATTTTATTCAACAACTGAAATTTGTAAAATAAGGATGTTAGATTTTGGAGATTATAATACTGTTGTAAGTCAACTATTTTTCTGAACTACCTTTTATTTATTTATCATTTGTTATTTACTTATTTTGTTTGGTGTGGAGGTAGGGGTTGGGTGGGGGTGGTACTGCTGTTAATTTCTTATTCTTGATAATTATACAGGGACTTTAATTTTGCGTTCTTGATTACGTAAATTTCTTGATATACCAGAGCTCTTCAGAAATTATTTAAAGCAAATTCGGGAAGAAACAAGTGGAAGATTATTGAGTGTGGCGTATCGACCCAATGGGACACCCAACAAATGGTGGTTGGCATTTGCAAAGAGGAAGTTTATGAACATTATTGTACCTTGAAATATACATTTCAAAGATGATACAATGTTGGACATCTATGGCTTGAGCAAGCTCACCTCTAAATATAAGCCAACCCGTTCATGAAGGTGATATATATTGGTGTAAAATTGCTTCTTTTCTTTGTTTAATCTTTATGCTCCTTTAATTCTTGCAGTGGAGTTCTATACATATATTATGGTTTCTAAGAAAATAATAATACTTCCATTTTCAAGTAATTGTTATTTGCGATTTGGACCTTCACAATAACTTTCATCGAGTGTACTTTTACATGATTTAACTTTTTACTTTTTTAACTCCACTCTCGTTACAGATGCTACGTCATGCATAAATCTCTCTTGGCATGTTCGATCTCATGGGTTCGGAAATACTAGATGGGATTAAACAAGAGAAATTGTCTGTGCCTTGGTCGACCTCTCATTTTCTAAGAAAAATCTCGAGTTGATACACTATTCTCAACATACTTTTTTATAACAGTTTGGTACAAAACAAGTTGGATTCACAAACTTGTAATATTAAGTTGAAACTATATTACCTAGTATGAGTAAGTGTCGGTTCAAAAATATAAAAATTAGCATCAATCTCCAAATAACTCGATGCATTTCAGACTTTGTGACTGAAAAAATCCTCTTTGTTGTTAATATTGCTACAAGCATTAACATGGTAGTGAAGAAGATTTATAATCACATAGGCAGTTCTAGTGCAAAAACAAAAGGTACGGAGTCTCTATATCAAAATGAAAAATATTCAGGGGTGTCTCTGCAAATTACTGCTGCTGCAGACAGTCTCACAATAACGTGCACGTCACATATTGCAGTTTGGATTTTGCTAGCTCTCAGTAGGGGGTGTCATTTGTCCATTATATCACCAATTGTGTACATTATTATGTACACATAGCAAAATCCTTTCAATTTTACAGCCATAATTGGGAAAAATGAGTTTTTCAATGATAATATTTTGGAAATATAGCCTCGAATGAACCTCAATATTTTTTGAAATATATATTATTTACATATAGCAAAATTCTTGCAGTTTTACTGCCATAATTGGGAAAAATGAGTTTTTGAATGATAATATTTTGGAAATATAGACTTGAATGAACCTCAATATTTTTTGAAATATATATATATTAAATAGTGTTTTGATCACATTTCAATTGTATATTATTCAATAAAATAATATTATACACAAATTCAAAAAAATTTCTTATTTTTTAATCACATCTCTTTCGCCAATATATTATTCAAAAATGCTTTTTTTTTTTTTTTGGATAAAAATGAGGCTCAAACAAGACCTGTTATTGTTAGAAAGTTGAAAAAAAAATTGAATTTACGTAAAGAATATTTAAAAAAATATTCGAATGTAAGAACGAGGTTGAAAATAATAAATAAAAAAGGGAAACATTCACAACACGGGCTTTATCTATGATTCTATCCCAAAATAAAAAATCAGGCCCCAAAGTTTAGAATTGCAACAATCAGATTTTTCATTAATTAATTAATTATATTTCACGGTTATTATATTATATTAAATATTTAACTGTAATATAATATAATTAACCCACCACACTCCCACCTCCATCTCCACCACCACTACTACTCTGGCGACTAGCGACTACTCTGGCAACTGTTCTCCAGTTGCGCTTAATTTCGATGATTGCTCCGATTTCAGCAATTGTTAATGTCACGGTTATATGCAATTTGATCACATGTCTTATTAATTAGTTAAAAATTTAATTTTCAATCAAAATTTATGGTCACAGTTATATTCTTAATTAATTAAAAATTAATTTCAGGTCACAACTTATCAAATTAATTGGTCACATATTATTTCGAGGTCATAAATCAAAAAATTTATAGGTCACAAATCAAGAATTTTATGGTTATATGTTATTTCTCAACTACGAATTAAAATTTTTTATAAGTCACAGATTGAAAAAAATAAAAAATTTTACAGATCACAACTCTATTACAGTGAGTCACAGTCACAATTTCTAGGTCACAGAAAGCTCGTCACAAATCAAGAATTTTATGATCGCAGGTTATTATTCAACCACAAATTAAAATTTTTTAAAGATCACAGATTGAAAAAAATCAAAACTTTTATTGGTCACAACTCCATTACAGTGAGTCACGGTCACAATTTCTAGGTTACATATACCCACCTCCATCTCATCTCATCTCACCCACGATCACCGTCACGACCACCCCTACAGCCACGGCCATTGCACACCACCAACAACAAAATAGCTGTCACCAAATCCAATCGACCGCAAACAAACACCGTAGCAATCTCCAACATCGCCAAATCCACCCGCACCACCACCAACAAAAAAATCCCAAAAATCACCTCCACCACCAACCACAGATCCACAATCACCAACACCAACAATCACTAACCACAAAATCACAGATCCACAATTGAAAGGGAAGAAGAAATAATCACTAGAAGAGAAGAAAAAATTATCACTAGAAAAAGAAAAGGTATGACACAAAGAAGAAGAAGAACAGAACCCTGCTACAAAATCGAGAAAAAAGATGAAGAAAAAGAAAAATGAGCAAATAGATGTGAAAATCCAGACTGTTGCTGAAAAGAAAGATAAAATCTCCCCAATAATCGGCTACTTCCCTTCTGGTTATGACCCGTTGAAGAACCACAGCGAACCAGAAGCAAGTGTCAAGGTTTATAGGAATGCGAAGAAAGAGTAATCGGCTGTAAATGGTGGCGAGTCCCCATAGATCCTCGGTAGATTTTGTTGGTACGAATCATTCTGATGAAGCTACAACACCGCAGCAGTGCAAGTATGCCCTTGGCATACTAGATAAAGATACCCAGACGGCAGAATAGTTATTGGGAGGGAGAGGATAAGGGAGGAGGCGGCGGGCGACGACGATGGTAGAGAGAGGCGGTGGTGGAGGCGGTGACCGGCTGAGAGAAATGGTGAGAGGAGAGAAATGAAATGGATTGGGCTATGTTTGGATAGATTTAGAGTTTCTTATTTAAAATAAATTTGGTGGGCGTATGTAGTAGGATGGTTATATATGTTATTTTTATTTAATAATATCATTATTAATTAAAAATGATAAAATCTGATTTTTGATTAAATAAAGTTTAAACCCGATTTTCATAAACTTGAAAATAAACAGTTGGTTTTATGTAATTATCCCTAAAAGAAATTGAAATTTGAATGAATTGTGTTTAAATAGGCCCAAGTCTTCTTTATAATTTTAGCTCATATTTGACAAACATTATTTCAAAGGGAAAAATTCATGGGTCAGAGATTATTTTTCACGAAATAAAAAATCAGACCCCCAATGTTTAAATTTACAAAACTCAGATTTTTCCATAAATTAATTAATTATATTTTACAATTAATCTATTTAATTAAATATTTAATTGTAATATAATATAATTGACCCACCCCACCCCACCCCGCCCCACCTCACTCCACCCCACCTCCACCACCCTCACTGCTCCGACGACTATTTCGGTGATTAACGACAAACTCCGACGACTGACAACTACTCCGGTGACCATTTTACCGCCGCTTAATTTCGACGACTGCTCCGATTCCGAGGTCAAAGATATCTTATTAAATAGTTAAAAATTTAATTTCCAATCACAACTTATTAAATTAATTGGTCACAGATCAAAAAATTGAGCTATTCACAATTGACTTCATTCGTCACTGATAAAAAAATTATAGGTCACAATTTTTTTTATGGAGGTCACAGTCACAATTTAAAAAATTATTCCACATTTGTTGGTCACATATTATATTTTCAGTAACAGGCTAATGAATTTTAAGGTCACAGTCCCAATCTCAATCCTAATACACCAACAATACTTGATCACATGTCACAGATCGACCAAATATAGGGTAAAAAACAAAACACTTCGTCTCATCTGCCTCACCCGTCCCCAATCTCAATACACCAACAATACATGATCACAGTTCGACCAACTAGTTGGTCACATACATTCTTCGTCGCATCCCTGTCGCCGCTGCCACCTCCACCACCACAGCCATCCACCAATAATAACACCAACAACATATCAACCCAAACCACGACAGATTAACCCAAACCACCACCAACAGATCCTCCAACAACAACAACCACACACGCAGATCCACGCCCACATCCACAAATCCATCGCTGAGCCATACACCCACACACCCCACCCAACTGCTTCAATGTAATTTCCTCGTCCACTTGTAACCCCAAATCCGCTACAAACCCACCTGCAATAGCTCGATCGCAACACTGGCGCGTCGTGACGCTACTGTGATTTAATACATACACACGACGATATTTCTCAGCCACTTCACCAATCATTGCCTCCTCTACACAACGACCATCACCTTCCCAGCCACACATCCTGTCGACAGCTTACCAGACGCATCCACCCATCTCAATTTCCCTGAATTTACAACCAGCGCCCCACGCAAAAAAAAGAGGCCCTGAATTCACGGTCGCACAACATCGTAGTCGAAATCAACAAGCGGCCTCGACCCACTACCAACCGACGCCTAACTCACCTCCACCACCAATCACCCCTCACAGCCTCCAATCGCACAACCAATTACCACAACCCCAAAATCAGATTTCTTCGACACCCATCAACACAACGACTTCATCATCTCAAGTTCCAACAAAACAAAAAAAAAAAAAAAAAAAAGAAAGAACGAAGAAGGAGCAACAAAACAGTACTGTCGATGCGGTGGTAAATAGAGCTGATGTGTATCGCAACAGTGCGACGCCGCGCCCGTAGAGGAGGGAGGGAGGGAGGGCGGCGGCTGGAGGCGAGAGAGTGGAGAGAAATAGTGAGAGAGTTGATTTATGGTTTTATATTTAAAATGAATTTGATGGGATAGATAGGGTGGGTATATATGTTAATTTAATTTTATAATATCATTATTAATATTAATTGTGAAATTAAAACTTGATTCTTTTTATTAAAAAACATTAAAACCTGATTTTTTAAAATGTGAAAGAAATGGTCTAGTTTCGTGTAATTACCATTTCTTTCAAAATACATTATTTCATAACTCATTTTCAATCACACATTTTTCAATAAAATAATATTTTCTATCACATCAATAACTTTTTCTTACTTTTTAACCACATATTTTCCATCACATCACTATTTAAAATACATTCTTTCCTCAGTAATATTCATCAAACATAGGACTTGACCAAACTCTCGGACCGAGTAGGACCGAACTGGACGGGGCAGTGCCTAATCAAACATGCCCTTAGAACCGAACCGAATCGGACCATGCGCACCCATAATCAAACATACCCTTAGCCTCCGTTTGACATACATTATTTCAAAATACATTTTTTCAAAACTTATTTTCAGACACACATTTAAAAAAAAATAAAAATAATAATTCATCATATCCATAATTTTTCCTTGCTTTTTAACCACAATTCTATTTATATCACTATTTAAAATACATTCTTTTCTCAATAATATCCATCAAACACACCTTTAAGATCTCAGCGCAAAATCCGATGACCGATATGGGAGCCCATAGGATCTGCTCGAGATCCACCCAATCATATTACGCCACGTGCACTAACTTCCGGCCTCATATGGCAGTCTTTTCGACATTTCCACGCCTACACACAGAGTCACAGACCGAGACAAACTAACTGCTCGTTCTATGTAAAGTTAGCCCCAGTTCACTACGATATTCTCCTCCCCTCTCGATTGGGAAGCGAAATAAGCCTTCCCGTGAGATTTCAGGTGCCTATTACTCTCTCGTTACCCATATAATGAATTCTTCCATATATCTTTCTATATATAAAAAGTGGCTATTAAACGGAATATGTTGGTTTAACGAAAAAACTAATGGAATTTCTTGATTTAACGGAAAAACTAACGGAATTTCTTGTTTTTAACGGAAAATCTTTTTTCACCACTCCCTACTTTCAAAATTATAATTAAATAATAATAATAATAAATTAGCTTTTGATAATTCTTTCAAACTAAAATATCTTGGAGCTAACTTATCTAAATCGGCTTTTTTCTCGAATCTGATTTATGTATCTAATTACGATTTATCCAACGAGACCAATATTCATATATTTACGATAACTCCATCAATATCTAAATATTTGATACAAATAAAATATAATTTGATAAATGTATCATTTAGTCCATAACGTTCAAAATATTAAAATATAGTATATAAAAATTGAATTATATTTTATGAAAATTTTCGGGGTATTACATTCTCACCCCCTTAAAATATTTTCGTCCTCGAAAATTTACCCGTCACTTACCAATACTAAGTCTAACACATGATATACATATATTATCGTAATATATATCATACTTTAGTGATAAAATGAATTGCATTATTACTTAAAAAGAGTAAAGACTTAAGCCATGCAAACAGTTTAAGTTTCCGTTTGTTTCTCATTAAAAACCCATAAAAATGAAAAATATAACCGTTATCCATCACATCAATCGATCAATTTTGAATTTCTATCTCTTGTGTGGTGTCCAATAACGGCTATATTTTTCATTCTCATTTTACATTAATGAGAATCAAATGGAGTCTAAGTAAACTTATCTTCTTACCCTTTAACATACCTTGAGTTTTCTGTTTGTGATTTTGAGTTGGAAATGACAGAGAGAAGCACTTTATTTAATTATTTATCAATTACATAAACATTACATCATTAATTATTTAATTAACAAAAAAAACTACATCTTTATTAATAACAAATTAATTATTAAACAAAACTATTAAATATAAACTAAGCAAACGTGCATTGCACGTTGCTTACACCTAGTGTGTACATAAATATGTATGTGTGTTTAATTGTTTATCTGACAAAATGATTGGAAAATAACGCGTTCATGATTGGTTTAGCCGGTTGTTGATCTGCCTGGGAGATGGATGATTTGTCCAATAGGAACTGAACAGTGGCTTTGCTATGATTTTTGTAGTGAACTGTTTTACATATTAGAATGGAATTTGTTTTTGGCTTTTCTGTTCAGATTCTAAGTCTTGTGCGCTTGTTTAGGAAGCAATTTAGGTCGTTGTGAATATAGATACATCTAATTGATCTGCTAGAGTCAGTGATATAGTCTTGATTTTAACAATTTGAGCTACCGTAAAGGTAATAAATAGATTACTTGAATCGGATGTGTGTGTATTAATGTACAGTCTACGGACGCCTACTCACATATTAGAAAATGTAGTGTTTTACAAGCGAATGCAACGCATTTACAATCGCTTGATGATTCTTAGATACTTTTGATGAATTTTATAATGTTCTCGATAGATTGACAAACTGTGTCCCCTCCCCATTTATATTTATTATTGTTGACCTCAAAAAACGAACTCAGATGCCGGGCTGACTCGTGCGTACGTAAGCCAATCCAACACGTTAACGTAGATCAACAGTTGAGATCACTCCAATATTTGAACATGGGAGGAGCTCAACGACACGAGACGTATCTGTTCGATTTCGGCAAGGTTTTCGGGACACGATTGTATAATAATCAATCGATAAGAGTAAGATTTGTAGTTGTAATAAACTGATCAGAGAATAAAATAGGCTACTTTGAGTATTTAAAGTTTCATTAGTCTTCAATTGTTATATGGTGGGGGTATTTACAGTGTTACAAATTAGATTGTGACCATTTGTTCAAATTACACGTGGCCTCGTCTCCTTGGCCGAAGCATCAAGTCCTAGTCATCATATTGACTTTCCTAACTTTTCAAAGTATTAAATGTTCTTACATTGACAAAACAAGACACAAATACACATTTTACAAAGGTCACGTCAATCATTCAAATAAAGATCTTCATCATGAACAAATCATTGCACGTGGACTGTTACTAGGACCTCGGATCCAGGAAGGTGCTTCGGACGTACTGGGACCTCAACTGATCACAGAGCCTCGAATAATGGGCCTCGGAGTAGCATGGGCCTTGGTCTACATAGAAGGAGGCTAGGCAGTTCGGTTGGATAGGGTCCCACAACCACGTGGCAGTTCCTAGTGACGAGTCATAACAATTATCTTGTCTTTGCCTTTGGATGCAGTGGATTGTGTGGTTTATGTTGTTTGATCATGTTGAAGAATACAGGGAAGGAATTGTTGTTTGCTCAATCATTGCTTTTGTCATCTATTCTATTGAGCTGCATGAACCATGCCCATGCTCGAGTGACGAGTGCATTTGTTGAGTCTTGAGTGGTTATCGGTTGACATTCCACTTCACAATGAAGCTTTTGCAGTTCCTAAAGGTTACAACGCACCACAGCAAGTAAGCTTTAACATTTCCTAATTCACCTTCAAGTGATTTCATATGGAAAAAGTGCTACAGAGGAAAGAAAGTGTTCTGCCATTTCCGGTTTTGCAATTTGATTTCTTTTGTGTTTCTTTGACACTGTGAATATACAGGATATTGTTACATCAAGGAAATGTCTCTTCTGTTTGTCGTTTAACTCAGTTGATTTTATTATAGTTTCACTTTTCTACCTCATTGGTAAAACTGGTTCTGAAAATATTGTTATATGTGAATATAAAATGGATCTTTGTTAAATATGTTATTCACTTAGTTCAAGGTGAAGTATTATGATATAGATAGACAGGATACGACATTCAGCACTTTGGATTACTTGATCAACTAGTAAAATCCTCTAACTCCATATATGAAGATTGATGTCTGTTAGATAATTTCCTGGCAATATTGGTGATAAGTTGTCAATCGCATAACTTTTATTGCACAAATATGAGATGTTTTACATATTTCTATGATGTTTTGATGACATTCATCTTCTTGTGCAGGTGCACATTACACAACGTGACTATGATGGGAAGGCTATTATAATCTCATTGATAACAGTTGACAAACCAGGGTCCAACCAAGTCCGATATGGCTTATCAGACGGAAAGTACGATTTTACTGCAGAGGGAACGGTGCAAAATTAAACCTTTTATAACAACAAATCTGGATATATACATCAGTGTCTTATAGGTGGTCTTGAGGTATAAGAATCGAGCTGTGAAAGTAGTGCTGCATTTGACTCTTTAAATTAAAAATAAATAGTCAATGCAGAATCAAATAGTTGCATTCAGATAATGCACATACTTCCTGTTTGAGTGATCGATGGAAAATCAAATGCACGTATCGGTCTTCTTATCATCTGTGTCATAATTTTTTTTTTTTTTCTTAACCCTACTTTTCTTCTGTTCTGAGCCTGAGTTGGGTCTTCATTCTTCTCGGTATGACACTAAGTATTACTATGAGATTGGGGAAAATAAGTTTTAAAATAGCGACTTTTTGGAGAATGTGTGGTTAAAAAGTAGGAAAAATATTTTGGTTTACGTTCTGAATATTTTACAGTGAGAACGTGTGGTTGAAAATAAATTTGAAAAAAAAATGTTATTTTAATGATTGTCAAATAGGATCCTGTCGGGTATACTCAGTTTCACCTATGCGTTGGAAAATAGGAACTGGACGATCAACATTCAAGTAATTAACATAACTATTCAATGATGACATTCTTCGTCCAAAAAATCAATTAAAAGGACGTAAAAGGCTTATTTGAGCCTCGTATGTATAAATATAAAGTGCAAATAGATATTTGCCTCCCATTTTAGAGCACACTAATAAATTTTTTGGACAAATACTTACATTAGAGACCAGGGACGCGTGTCGGGGAGGCAGCTCAGCCTATGCTCCCAAGCCCATTTAATCTTTAGCCTTTGTTTGAGTCACATTATAATTATAATTATAATTTTACTCATTTTCAATCATACATTTTTCAATAAAATAATATTTTTATCACATCAAGAACATTTCTTTCCTTTTCAACCATATATTCATCATCACATCACTCAAAAAATGCATTATTTTCATTTTAATGTGCATCAAACAGGGGCTTAGTAAAAAAAAATTCATTGGAATTTTTTTCTATGTATCAGCCCAGAGACTTAAACTGAATACTAATACCTAACGACCCAAGTCTCATGTTCGATAATTCTTTTATGTACTATCCGTTATGGGAGAATCTAAACCTATCTTATCCTTAAAGGACTTATGTTGCGTTCCATAGTATCCTAACTCAAGACCTTTGTGTATGAGAGATATAAGTTGAATTCTGGTAATTAAGTCTTTTATATACAGAGGTCTTCGACTCGAATCTTGGGGGACATAATAGAAATCCGTGAGAATTAAGATGTGGATAGACTCTCTCATAATAGACAGTACGTGATATAATGATTGGGGCATGAGGCTCATTTCATTACAATTGTGATCAAAATATGACATGTTACTTTTATGTATTATAATAAGAACAAAAACATTATATTTATAGAGAAGGGTTATGAATACAATTATAATAATTTATTGGATTGTAGGTCATCGTCACTATTGACGGATCCAGGAACTTATATGAGTTATGATGGATCTATTTGAGTTAGGGAAGACGTTCGATGGCTGCCCCAATATATGGGGGAAATTTTTTTGACGGAGTCATCTTGGACTCGCCATGGCTCGTCACTCGTCAGATGCGAGCTCCGCTACTGATTGGCACCAGACCTGCTCCATCTTTTATTTCTTGTTTATATTTATGTTCGTAAATTTAAATTGGTTTTGATAAATAAATAAAAAGTATTACGAAAACCAATATTGAAATAGCGTACCAAATGAGAGGGAGAAGAAGATGGAAAATAGGGGATACAGAAGCATCCAAGTGGCTCTAATTCTACCTCAAATCTTGCTTTAATTCTTTGCACACTCCCATTCAACACGCACTGATGAATACAATGGCTAGTTCTTTAACAATCTCCATGTACAAACTCGATTTATGGTCCCATAAAACAATCAAGAGAGCATCCTCTTCAATCCCTTTTAACAATAAAACCCGCCATTTCTCCTTCCAATTCTTGATTTCTAATACAGCTTCAAGATTTAGTCTCCCAAACTGTAAATTTTCCATTTCTAATTCACTAGTGGATGACTGTTTAGTTGATGGCGATGCCCCAAAAAACACGCCTCAATTTGAAGTTAAAACCAGGTAGTATTCTTTTCTATACTTTAGTTTATGGTTTTTTACCCTTTTATTTTTTATAATTTTTGCCAACTTTGGTAACTGAATTCAGTAAATCTTGATGTATGCACGCATTCATGTAAGAAGTATTCAGAATTTGAAATTGAGGAAGCGTCATTTGTATTGTTTGTTGTGTGTGATTATTAGTTAGCTACTTAATTTGAGAAGCTGTGAATTATGTCAGAAACTATAAATCTAAGATAAAATAAACACAGCAATGAAAATAATACCAGAATTGCATTGCATTTCTCTCTACAAATTACAAAAAATATATTTCTTGGGTCACGAGTATGAATTCAAACATCTGTAGAAATTGCAAATCACACAATTATGAAAAAGAGTAACTTTTTACAAAAAAAAAAAAAAAAATGTAACTTCTAAAATGCTCTGGAGCATGTTTGTCAAAAAAAGTCACTTAAAAGTAACTTTGAAACTTAGACAAACATGTTGTAATGTGTATGGCACTGAGATGGGATGCCAAGAATAATTCGTGGCTAGGTGTGACTTGGTGGCAGGATAGTGTGTATGACTACCTGAGTTGGTTACTGATGGCTTCAGCTCAAGTTTCAGGCATCAATTGCAAAGTTACGGTTTTATATGGGCATTAAGTTGGTTCTCTATCGTCTGCTGCTTTGGTCAGTAACAGTTGTGGGTACCATACACCAGGCTTGTGGGTGATGGTATGTGGTATACTCTGGTATTGCTTGATGTGTACGTGGTGAGTCTTGATATCGCGTGTTCGTCCCCAAGTCATTGGAGTTGTACTGGTCTCCTTAAATCTTCTAATTTGTTAAAATGGAGGTTTCTGCATAAACTGTTGGTTGAACAACTTTTTGTCTTTCACGGTGACCAGCCATTGATGCCAATTCTCTGATACCACTTGACAATGAAGACGTAGAGAAGATGTGGTGATACAAGTATACACGCTCAAAGATCAAACTCGCCTCCCCAAGGAATTCATCCAAAGGATAAAAAATGAATAATCTTAATTCTTATCAAAATTCATATAAAAGAAGGCTTCCTGGCAATTACGTGTAATGACTTTCCATGTAGCTGACTTTTGCTCCTTGCGTCCTTATGTTGAAAAAATTTAAAACCTCAAGTGCAAACCAGGTCATGCAGTGCAGGAAATCAAGGCGATGGTTTAGCCCTTGTGGGAATAAGCTTATCTGAGAGAGGATTTTTCTGTCCCAATATACTAACCCGGACTGAACTATTCACCTTGCAAAGTGGTTACTTAGGGAATGATGTGCTAATAATTACTTGTGAGATGGTAAATAATACTAACTGGAGATAAAAAAGACTTGATAAATAACCTAGATGTGTTTATATTTTCAGTTTATATCTACAAGTGGCATTGATAATTAATAGGCGAGGTAAAAATATTAACATGGAGTCAGGAATTAAGTAAAAGATGTGTAATTTGTGGCTGAAACCAGAATAAAGAAACCACACACATACAAAGAGAGAGAGAGATCAGGATAACATACGGGAATAACATGTTATTAAGTTGAATTGAGAAGTGTTGAACCACCTCATCCTGAAGCTAAAGCACTTACAGAGGGGATAAACCTATATATGTAAATTATGTCTTCAACATGCCCTCTCATAGGCCAGATTTAGTTTTTCATCGAAGGACTAACTGACATAAATTTCATAAATAGGTGGAGGTGAGAGTTGAAATTAAGACTGCCTGCTGTGATACTACGTTGAATTATTTTATCTAAAAGTTTAAATTGTTAGAGGGTGAGCAAATTTATCTAAATTACGTCTTCAATGAAAACCATATGCATAATGTCGTCCTACCAACTATATTAAACTGCTACTGTGCTGGCTTTAATATCTTTTAATTTGTTGAATGAGGGCCCAACATGCATTATAAAGCAATCAGTCCAGTCACGGGCTTGTTTGCTGTTTTCTTTACATATGCATACTTCATTTGTCATAATACTAAAATGGCTCTTGTTAATCAACTCTCTGTCCATCTTCAGTTTATTTGTTCCAATATTTTAACATAGGTGACAAATTTTTTCCTGGACATGACCCAGTTTTTATATACCAGTAAAAAGTTTGATGTTAGTAGGCTTGCTGCATTCTATCGATTACTATGGGGTTATAGGGGTTATGAGCTCGAGATACTTGTTATTTTCCCTTGTCTACATATGTATGAATCAAATATTTATTGAAAGAATTTCAGAAATTCTAATTTCTATTTTTTATTTCATATGTTTTTGTCTTGTAGTATGTGGAACTGGAGAGGTTATTCTATTCGCTACCAGTATTCTGGAAGTAGTGGACCTGCCTTGGTTTTGGTTCATGGTTTTGGAGCAAACAGGTCTACACTGATATTTTTCTTCCCATCAACTATTTAATATAGGTACTACTGACTAAACTGCATAGTAGAGTAGTTTTTTTTTTTTTTTACTTACCTTTCCATGTATGAGCCTTCTCACTTCATGTGTGTCAAATATGTAGGAATAGCAAGAAAGCGGTTTAGCTTTACATTTTTCAACGTTTAAAATGTACTTTTTCATCTTAATTTGATCATTGAAACATTGATTCTTTGCATTTTGATGCAATTTGTTGTATTTTGATGGACATTTGTGTCTTCCATTTTATATCTCCAACAGTGACCACTGGCGGAAAAATATAGCAGTTCTCGCGGAGGGACACATGGTTTACTCAATTGATCTCATTGGTTATGGTTATTCAGACAAACCAAATCCTCGTGAGCTTGGCCTAAACTCCTTATACACATTTGAAACATGGGCCAGCCAATTGAATGACTTCTGTACTGATGTTGTCAAGGATCAAGCCTTCTTTATCTGCAACTCCATTGGAGGTGATCTTTATTATAGCATTTCCTCTCCGTGAAATATGGAAATAATGGTTTTGTGCTTCTAATGTGTGGATAATTTCCATTCAGCATATAATTTTAGAATTGTTGGTAAGAAAACAAAATTAAGTTGATTATCCTTTTCTATTTTCATTTTTTAGTTGTATTGGTGTTCGTTGTGCTTATTGGGCCAGAATATGGACATTTATATGCACAGCCACGCACTTCCATTCGTACGAGTACATTATCTTTAGAAGAAATCAGTATTTCCTACAAAATTTCTTAATTGGGCCCGTACAATATCTGCTTTTGTTATAAAGACTTCAACATCCGTTATTCTGCTTTTAGTTTTATTAAACACACACTAACAGTATTAAACGCTTAATTTACCATATTGGTTGTTCTGAAGTTCTTATATCTATTTCTCCATGTTTGATATGATCTTACATTGGGGAATATTGATTTGGAATTGTAGCTCTGTTCCTATATTTCTCATAATTCTGCATTATGCAACATATCTGAAATTCTCTTTGTTTTTGGACCTACAACATTGAATCTTGAGACCCAGTTTTTTCCACAAGCGATTCAATTAGTATCTTTTAGTGGTCTTACCTGGTATGTATACTAAGTTAGCCATTTTAACTAGAAGATCAAGAGCATAGCCCATTCTACCTTCGTATTTGTCATCTGAAAACAGTTAATTGTATGATGCAATCAATCTTTATGTGCTTGCTAAATGCAGGAGTTGTTGGTCTCCAGGCAGCAGTCATGAAGCCTGAAATTTGTAGGGGCATTTTTCTCTTAAATATATCGCTTCGTATGCTGCACATAAAGAAGCAACCCTGGTATGGGAGACCTCTTATTAAATCATTCCAGAGTTTGCTGAGGTGAGTTTGGTTCATTGGATTTTTAATTCTATCAAGTCTTAAATTTTTAGTCACTGTTCGAGGATTTCATTGTGTTTGTGCATTTCATCAGGAATACTGGTGTGGGAAAGTTCTTCTTTAAAGCTGTAGCCACACCAGACTCAGTGAGGAACATTCTTTGTCAGGTAAACAACTGTAAAGGAGGATCTACATTACCATTTTTTGTATGCAGAATGTGGAGAAGTAGCTGATAATTTGTTATTGGATATTGATACAAACTTAACTATTGATTTGATGTGACAAATATTTCCATTTGATCAGCATAATCAATAATTTAATGATATTTACAGGGGACATCTGAAGTGAGAGTTTTTTAAACCTGTAAAGAAGTTTCAGGCATTGAATCGCTGCAATTATGTTCGAGGGGGATAAAAATCAATTCAATAGTTCCACGAGAAGCCTCTAATAATTAATAGCATGATTGAAAAATGGTTTTAACTTTTTCATGTCTAATTTACGCTGCAAGTTCATGACAACTGCATCAATGTCTTTTTTTTTTTCTATTTCCCCCTTTTTTTTTTCCTGAGAATCACATGCCATATTACATTCTGACTGGTCCTGATGAATGTATTTCAGTGCTATAATGACACATCCCAGGTGACGGATGAATTAGTTGACATAATTCTTCGACCGGGACTTGAGCCTGGTGCTGCAGATGTATTTCTTGAGTTCATATGTTACTCAGGGGGGCCACTTCCTGAGGAACTACTCCCCCAAGTGAAGGTCATATTCTCAAACTGAACTTTGTTATGCATTCGGTCATCTTTTTTGGTGCTTCTTTACTCATATGACTATAACAACATTTCTTAATGCATCACCTCTTTGCAGTGCCCTGTTTTGGTGGCATGGGGCGAAAGGGATCCATGGGAACCGATTGATCTCGGGAGAGCCTATGCTGAATTTGATTCCGTAGAGGATTTTGTTGTCCTGCCTAATGTTGGTCACTGTCCTCAGGTTCCTCTCTCTCTCTCTCTCAATTTATTAGTGTGGTAAACCCTTTACACGTCTACCCAGAAAATCCATGTACATCTCTTAAATTTACTCTCACAATTCATTTGAACTCCTAGAAATGTTAATGTCCTCTTACTACAATAAACATTACTTTCTATGCAGGACGAGGCGCCGCATCTCGTAAATCCACTTGTTGTGTCCTTTGTGGCACGTCACGTATCAAGAAGTGCTAGTCTATCCTCAGCAGCTTTCTGATTTGTGCTAATTGGAAGGTCGACTTGATATCTCAAGTGTTTTTCAACCACCTACTTTTTCATGTAATAAAACTACATTATCAACTTTGCATGTTTCTTAAAGAAAGTGATATAGATATGAATTTGTGGTCTACCGATAGGACACATTTGATTTGTAGTACTGCAGATGACCCAACAATAATAAAAAACTATTCTAAAATAATATAGAATAATTGTATGTAAGCCATGCTTTTACAGGGGCATTACACATTTATCAAACTTAATTTTGTACAAGTTTAATCTTTGAGATTAACATAATACTTTTTAAGAATGTTAAAATTTTGGGGACTATTTTGAATGTAAGTCCAAATTTAAGGACATAATTGTAAAGTTTTTATTTTGTTTCTCGATGGTACATTTATCGCTTCCTTAATTGTCATACGCTTGGTGATTAGTTTCTCTTTGTAATTTCATAACATGTCTTGTACGGTGGAGATTGCTAGGGCAATGTACGTTGGCTGAGATGGCAGTCTTGATTGGATGTTTCAAATTTATTTTTTGGTCAAATTTCAATGAAATGTTGCCATTTGGCAACTTGTAATTTCATCTGGCAAATATGTCTTTACACATAGCATAGTTTTTGTTTATTTTGTAAAATAATTGATAACAATGAAGGGATAATGATAGCATATTTGGTACTCAATTTCAAAATTGTATGGGAATGTATCTTTACAAATATCAACAAGTATCCCAATGTTTGAGGAAATAGGCATGGTAGATTCCTGACGATAGAATCCTTCCGTTTGAGTCGTTAAGGTTATATAAAAAGACAAAATTGTCCTCCATTTGAACGAACAAAAGTTGAAAGAAAAAACAAAAAAGAAACGAGGAATAAATACATAAATGTACCAACCATCAAAAGCAATAACCCCCTATCCTACCGGTCATCTTCTTCCATCCAACCTCTCGACCTTTCCTAAATTGATTGCCACCACCACTACATCTCCACCATCACTTTTCTACCATTTTTATGGGACGGGAGGACCTTTTCTGCTATTCTGAAAATGGTAGAAAAGGGGGAACCCCCTCGTCCCTGCTCCTCTCCTCCCATAAAAAATGGTAGGTGTAGTGGTCGCGGTGGTGGATTTTGGAAAGGTGGGATTGAGGTGAGATGATCGGTGGGATAGATGGTGGTTGGAGTGAAGGAAGAGAGATCCCTTTGTTATTCTTTATTTTTGAAGGGGGCATTTGGTTATTTTTTTTTTTTTTAAGTTTGTTTCTCTTTTACTTTTTGTTTATTTAAAGAGGAAGGTAATTAGATATTAAGGACTCATTTGAGTCTCATTATTGTAGAATGAAAATGAAAAATATAGTCGTTATTGGACCACACACAAGATATAGAAATTCAAAATTGATGGCTTAATGTGATGGATAACGGTCATTTTTTTATTTTATGGATGAAAAATGAGACAAATCGCGGCTAACAGTTGAAATGTTGGATTCTTTCATTAGAGACCTATGATGTCTATTTCTTCATACGTTGAAATTGTTTAGTGCTATTTTTCAAAATTAAGGACATATATTTTCTAAAGATTGGGAACCAAATGTACGTACTATTATCCCTTTATTATTATACGTTATTTTACAATATAAATAAAAATTATCTGTATTTTTAATGCCTAGATTCTTTTAATGTCACTTGCCGTTTGCATTCTTTCTACGCAATACTATTCAACACCACTGATTTTAAGCATCAATTTAGATACAATTGCATGACATAAAACTATTAATTCACGTAAATAAAATTTCATATTATTCATTTAATTAAACATATCAAATGTGATTAGGTGCTCTTGCACTCCTAGCGTTAGATATTATTATTCACTCTTTTTAGAAGGTGGCAAAATTACCCGTCACATAATTATGCAAAAAGCTGACGTCATTTTAGTAGAGGCCAGAGGGTGGGGGTGGTTTAGAATATTTATTAATTTCGTCAATTCATGTTAAGAAATTAAAAAGAAAAACTTCTCACCCAACGTAGGACAAATTTAATAAAGTGACCAACACACTATTGACAAACAAAATAAAAACATTTCAATTATATCCTTGAGGTTGAACTTATATTTAAAATAGTCTCCAAAACTTTAACTAATTGTCAAGTCAAAAGTGTTTCAATATTGGTAATAAATAATAGTAAAAAAATTTCTTTCCATAAAACTTACTTTTATTCAACGTATGGTATATCCTTAAATCACATAAACAATGTCTAGCACGCATTATATTCACAATTTAAATAGTCTCGATCTGATGTGGATAATTGAAAAGAGTAATGATTTATTTTATTGAACCTTGTATCACTAATGTTAGATAACACCATATATGCTGTGTTGGCAGCACATCTGTTATTAAATCTTTTTTCTTTTTCTTTTTCTAAAATTGTCCAGCGCCCCTCTATTTATAATTCCTTTCACTACCTATTTGTGTGGCATGATTCATCCAATAATTGTAATTGTTAAGGACACGTGAATTGTAACACTCCTTTTACAGCATTTTTCTTCTTCTCTCTGCAACTCAACCAACTCAACATTCATTATTCATTAAATCGCTCTAATTCTCTCTTTTTTTTCCCTTGTAAATTCTGATGTCGACGGAGATTCCAAATGTGTCGGTATCGGCGGCGGCTGCTGCCGAAGAAGAGAAAGCGGTGCTGCTTCAATATCAACGGCAGCAGCAGCAGCCACTGGAGCTGCAACCGTCGCAGTTTAATAATACTTCCCAAGTCGCAATTGTTGGTTCCAATCTTTGCCCTATCGAAAGCCTCGACTATGAGTACAAACTCTGCTCTTTCTGTTGTGCACGGACATAATCTCTTTCTCTCTATATATAGTTATGTCTGGGTGAGATATATATTTATATAACATTATTAAAAGGAGCCTGGCTGCTTAAAAAGGAACTCGCTGAGTGAGTGTGCAATGACGCTGCGTATACATTGAACGATTCGTAATTGACCCTTTCTTTTAACGAGCTTATGATTTGGTTTTTGATTGATGTGTTGTGATGTAAATTAACATTTTGTCTCCTAAGAAAAATTCTCAAAAATTTGTGGAAGAGAAAAATGGAAGGCAATTGTCTACCTCTGCTTTCTTTTGCTTGTACTTTTATGGTTTTCTTGTTTCTCGTGGCAACGGGAAAAATGAAGTGTTTTTTTTTTTTTTAATAGATTCTTTCTCTCTTTTGGTTATTTTCCAATATGTATCTTTCTGCAGGTTTCTTTGAAAGGTCCTAAAATTTTTTTAGCCATACGAATAGACCTTCATTGTGTTTCCGAGGAATTTTTGCAAGTAATTTGCCTTTGATAATCTTTTTTTGTTTCCGATTATATTTGAAGAATGCACTTACAGCTTTTGCATTGAATAAGAATGTTACCCCATTGAATAAGAATGTTAAAGGATAGAATCCCATATCGAATAAAGATGAAAATATAGACCAATTTATAAATGTTTGAACTACTCCTCTTAACAAGGCCGTCCTTTTAAAATGGAACTTCAATTTTAACATGGTATCAGAGCCCATTAAATTCCAACGAACAATTCGTTCCGATTAAGACTCGAAATAATTGATCATACGGATTTCAAGCTTAGTCTGCTCAAATGAGCCACCATCTTGAGGGGCATGTTAAGGAATATAATCTCACATCGAATAAAGATGAAAACATAGACCAATTTATAAAAATTTGAGCTACTCCTTTCCCTTGATATATGACAATTGGTATGTGTATGATTTCTTTCCCAATTTATAGAAAATAGGAGAAAAATGTGAGACCCTTACTTTCTTGGCTTTTTTGCCTCTCGAGTTTCTATTCTGACGAACATTTGCAATGTAATTAAGTGAAGCTTACCTATGCAGGCTTTTAGAAAATGATCTTTTCAAGCAAGATTTGAGGATCAGAGGGAAGATCCAGAAATTTCAATACACTTTCACAAAATGGATGCTGTGTTTTCTTATTGGACTTGTTGTCAGCCTCATTGGGTTCTTCAACAACCTTGCCATTGAAAACATTGCTGGCACAAAATTCGTTATCACCTCCAACATGATGTTAGCCAGAAAGTAAAATCTCGATTCTTTTAAGTTCACATGCGTTTAAAGTTTAATTATTTTTTTTAACTTCATTTAACGTTCATCTTTTATTAAAAATATTATTTCAAAATATTTCTTGTCCATGTGAAGATGGTATTTTTTTTTTACATGTTTTAGTTTTTGTTAAGTTACAGACTTTACTTCCATTATATTTACCTGTCCCCTCCCCCTCCCCCACCCCGCAACCCCCAAAAAAAAAGTAGTGGCGATTCTGCTTTTGTACTCTTCAATATTTATTAATTGGTTGTGAATTTGAGAACAGGTACGTGGCGGCTTTCCTAGTATTTGCATCTTCAAATCTTGGTTTGACACTGTTTGCGAGTCTGATAACTGCTCTAATAGCGCCAGAGGCTGCTGGTTCGGGCATACCAGAGGTTAAGGCTTACCTGAATGGTGTCGACGCACCAGCAATATTTTCTCTGCAAACTCTGTTTGTGAAGGTATTTTGGGATTCAAGTAATTGGATAGCAATGCCCTCTCTCATACTCTTTGTTTTTCGACCAGGATATTATTCCGTTGGAGAATTGCACGATTACTCAAGGATTATGTATTAATTTGATAATTTTCTATGGAGTGGACTTTTTAACAAGCAAAAATAGTCCGACCGTGATTTAAATTACTTTGACCAGAGCCTTGAACTTCCAAGACCAACATATGACTAATGTAACGGATATTGGTCCAAATTAGAATACTGGAGATGTGAAATTTATCATCGTAATCAAGTTACTCCAAGGAAAAGAATTACTTGTGCAAGATTCAAGGTGCGTGCCAATAATCCAGTTATGCTTTTGCAGTTGTATAACAATTTTTGACAGGCTTTACATCCCCATTCCAAGCTGAATAAACTCAACTCAAATTATACAGCCTGATAACTCTGATTGACCTACCATTTTTTTTTTTTATAAAATTCACATCATTAATGTGCATTTAGTTGCCCCCTTTTGCTGTCATCCAGCTTTCCACTTTCCATTCCCTTCACGAGGAGCATACCTTCCCAGTTTCAAGTAAGGTCAAGAAATTGGAAATCTTTGTTTATGTTAATTATTGAGTTCCAGAGGAGGGGCAGCATGGCACAGAACTTCGTGAATTAATTCAATTAACTGTTTTCTACAGTTACAGCTAGGAAGGTATTAGAAGTGAGAGTAGAGACAAGTAATTGTTACTCGAGCATCATAAATATGTAAAGCCATCATCCACCTTTTTATCATCTTTCTGTATCTTTGTTCAAGTTCCACTATAACTTTTATATGCCTTAACCTGGAGGCTGTTAAAAAGTATGTAGTTACCGCACCATATTTTTCTGGTATTGGACCACTTCCTTCGAAACTTTTGTTCTGGCCATTGCTTGAGATCTTATGTCCTTTTCTTATCTTTAAATTCGGTACAATCAGTTTTGAGTTTGAGGTCTTACCTGATGGCGATCTAATACACAGATTGTTGGTAGCATATCCGCTGTGTCAGCATCTCTTAATATTGGAAAGGCAGGGCCAATGGTCCATACTGGTGCCTGCATAGCTGCGATAATGGGTCAGGGAGGGTCAAAGAAATATGGGTTGACCTGGAAGTGGTTGCAAGTTTTCAAAAATGATCGAGACAGGCGAGATCTTGTAACGTGTGGATCAGCTGCAGGAATTACTGCTGCTTTCCGTGCTCCTGTTGGTGGTGTGTTGTTTGCTCTTGAGGAAATGGCATCTTGGTATAACTTAAACCCATGATATGAACACACACACACACACACACACACACACTATTTTTATGGTTGTTTTCAACCACAATGAATATTTTTTTTATGTATGCTTACACCCCTTTGCTGCAAGTTACAGTAGTGATGAGTCCTGTGTTCATAACACAAACTATTGTTTAATCTTACTAGATTGTAGGGAAGCTTGGTTCTACACGGTAACCGATAAGTTCTGACTCAAATTCCGTATGATTTGGAAGTTTGATTCATGGAGGAAATCTGGATAATTTTGGTTTGAAAGTCTAGATTGATAAGGGATCAAATTTCATCATGGATTGGGAAAAGGACTTCGGAATTGATGAAAAAAGTGTTTTGGAACGCGCCGTGACGCCTAGGCGCCAGCAGCGCGCAAGGGACACAACAGGCCGGCTCCCCAACGCCGATTCTTGTGCTCTACTTCATCTAGAACTCGAAGATTGGGCATCTATATCCACGTGGTGTAGACTCTTCATAGACTCAACATAACAATTAGATCATTGTTATATACATTAAAATCTTGAGAGAATTGTTTAAATTTAAATTGAGATAATCAAATCTTGTAAAATAATTTTAGTTTCTTGGTATAATAAATTCTCATCTTCTTTCACAAAAATCTTGGTTGTTGTGTGATCCATTATTTTTTATATTGCTCATATTATTCACATCTTTAATTATTTGGCCAGATTCTCAATAGTAAATATTCCTTTTATGTCAGCTATTTTCTGAGCACAATTAGTCAGCACTTGATATTCTAAGGCAAGATATTTCTGATATTATGAATTATTGGCATACATAACTGAATGATGTTAATATTTTGGTGATTATAAACTATCGATAATGTGGAGATTCCTTTACTTGTCACTCTCATTCACGATTTTCTTCTGCAGGTGGAGAAGTGCTCTTTTGTGGAGAGCTTACTTCACTACTGCCGTTGTTGCAATTGTCCTTCGGGCCCTTATAGATGTTTGTTTGAGAGGCAAATGCGGACTATTTGGTAAAGGAGGTCTGATTATGTATGATGTCACCTCAGCAAACATATCTTATCACCTCAGGGATGTGCCTCCTGTTCTCGTTCTTGGAGTCATAGGGGGCATATTAGGAAGTATCTACAATTTTCTACTAAATAAGGTTCTCCAACTTTATAATTTTATTAACAAGTAAGATTTCAATTTTTTTACTTTTCATCCTTCGCTTCATTATATGCTGTTATTATGTGGATCAGATATCATTTTAACCCGACTGTTTTATCACTTCGAGACTTATCTGACTGTGTTATCACTTCGAAAATTATTCACCTTGTTCTTCTTTCTTCGTCTCAGAAAAGGAATCTTTTACAAGATAATTTTGGCTTGCTGTATCTCCATTTTCACTTCCTGTCTTCTATTTGGGTTACCATGGCTTGCGTCTTGCCGTTCTTGTCCATCAGATACATCAGAGCCTTGTCCAACAATTGGCCGGTCTGGTAATTACAAGAAATTTCAGTGCCCTCCTGGTCATTATAACGATCTTGCAAGTCTCTTTTTCAACACGAATGACGATGCAATCAAGAACCTCTTCAGCAAAGACACCGACTCAGAGTTCCATCGCTTATCAATGCTAATTTTCTTTGTTACGTGCTTTGTCCTCAGCATTTTTAGTTATGGAATTGTGGCTCCTGCGGGTCTCTTTGTGCCAGTTATTGTGACAGGTGCAGCTTATGGACGTTTTATTGGGATGATAATTGGTTCACACTCGAACTTAAACCATGGCCTCTTTGCTGTTCTGGGTTCAGCTTCTCTTCTTGGGGGATCTATGAGGATGACAGTTTCCTTGGGTGTGATAATTCTTGAACTGACCAACAATCTATTGTTGCTGCCACTTATAATGCTTGTTCTTCTTATCTCCAAGACTGTAGCCGATGCATTTAATGGAAATATATATGACCTCATAATGAAATCAAAGGGTTTTCCTTATTTAGAACCTCATGCAGAGCCATATATGAGGCAATTGACAGTTTGTGATGTGGTTACAGGGCCACTACAGATCTTCCATGGCATTGAGAAGGTTGGTAATATAGTACATGTTCTCAAAACCACGGGACATAATGGGTTCCCGGTGGTAGATGAGCCCCCGCTTTCTGAGTCCCCAGTTCTATTTGGTTTAATCCTGCGAGCCCATCTTATCACATTGTTAAAGAAGAAAGCTTTCTTTCAAACTCCGGCACCAATTGGCCCTGATGCCTTTTTACAGTTTTCCTCTAATGATTTTGCCAAGAAGGGTTTGGGTAATGGTGATAGAATTGAAGATATAGAATTGTCAAATGAAGAGATGGAAATGTTCATAGATTTGCATCCTTTCACCAATGCAACACCATACACCGTTGTAGAGACAATGTCTCTAGCAAAGGCCCTCATACTTTTCCGAGAAGTTGGCTTAAGGCACCTGTTGGTTGTTCCCAAGGTTTCCGGGGTAAGAAATTTTGTCCCATCAACTTTAATTTCTTAACTGTTTCTTGCTCTACTGGTGCATCTGAAGTATTTCACATGCTTGAGATGCCTTTCGGTTTTACTTGAATGCATAATTATGAGACCCTTATTCTCCTTTTCTGTCTGTTGACACTTGACAGCCATAATGCTTTTATAATGTTTCTCTTTTCATGGTATGTTTGGCTAAGCTTAAAAAATGTAAAGATCATTTTAAATAACTTTTTTGTTTCCAAACATGTTTGAATTTGTTAATTATTTCTTACTTTAAGTGAACAAGTTACTTATTTTGAAATTAACTCTTGCCTAATTACGTTACCATCAAAAACTTATTCCAACTTACACAATATATATATATATAAAAAAAATTGGTATTCAATTTAAAACTTATTTAACTTTTAAGTGAACCTTTTAAACTTATTAAAACATGCTCCAAGTTTTCTTCTTTTCCTTGTGATCCTGAAAATACTACGGCGTTATGCTTTCTCATTGAATGAAGTTCCATTACAACTTCTTATTAGTTATGATGCAACAATTCTATGTGTAAAAGTTGTTTCACAAGCACATGTAAGCATATGAACATGCATGTGTGTATTTCCAGCGCTTCTCCACCATGGTCCTAGTTTTATTTAAATGGTGTTATTGCTTTTTCCAGCGAATCCCGGTTGTGGGTTTATTGACAAGGCACGATTTCATGCCCGAACATATCCTGAATTTGAATCCCTCGTTGGCACGAGGCAGGTGGAAAAGGTTAAGGTTCCAGTTTCCTCGTTTGGGCAGACTTATTAGAGAGTTATAGTAGAGCTGTGCTATTATGCTCGGGAGTTTTGTGAATAGCCTTGTCCGTGCAGAGTTCCTAAATGAATCGACAATATATCCTTTTGCTTCTTCAACGCTGTAAAGGACCTTTCGTACCATTTGCAGTCCCCATTAGTGGGCTTCTAGCATGTTTTTTCATTATACTGGAGTTGATCCTTCATCAGGGATCCAGAGATTTACCCATTAAAAGGCCCTTATTAGTCCATTAGGCATTTTTTTGGGTCACAATTTTTCTTTGTATTGAACTGCGCAGTATGTATTTTACATACCTGTAACTATAAGCATATTGGAAATGCACCACAATAAGATTGAATTTCAGCTATTTTTGTACCATTACAAAGTTTTCTTTGCTTAAGGTTTTGAATTTTGCTATCCTGCAGATTTAGTTAAAAATTGTAGCATTTTTGAAGAACTTTTCGGTGATCCAAAATTATCAGTTTCTTCAACTGCAGTAAAAAAAATTTCAGTTCTTTATCTTTTTAAGATGTCAGAAGTATGCCTTGTTTGCGTGAAATACCCAATTTTTTTGAGATCTATTCGTCTCCTCAATTTTTCTCGTGCAATCTGTATTCTTTTATGGTTTAAAATATTGTCGAGTTATGTCAAATATTTATGAATTATCTAGCACATAAAATTGTTATTAGACTTTTTCGATCATATAAAGTGAAAGTAATTTTGTTAGTACAAAATCACTTAAACATGTTATTAGAAACATCTCACAGATTATTACACACTACTTAATAATACACCAAAGACCATGAGTACCATAATTAAAGGACATAATTTTCTTAGGAAAATTGATGACCGACGCCACCACAGACTGAGACAGCCAGAACGCCACCGTCGAGGCGGTGGTTTTTAACAATGTTTGGAGCAGAAGCAGCGGCGACGGAAGCCCCTGCAGTCGCCGTCGGGAAACCCCTCAGTCTGGCAAACCGCCGCGCAGTTGCTTTTTCTCACACATGTTCCCTTGAACCGGTGGCTTTGGGATTCACAAGTCCTTGCCTCTGCCACCATTAGTGGACCTAACAAAAATATTCAAGAATCGCAAGATTTAATAAGTTAATCAGTAGTTAATGAAATTAAAATTAATAGTGTTAATCACTAACAAAAACATTGGTTAGTTGGTTCTCTGAATGTCATAATTACAGCTGAATTAAAGGTTTTCTTTGTAAAAACTGCAAAAAAAATTGATGTGATCTTTCGTTCATGTTCAAAAATAATTCATTAAGGCATGTTTGGTACATATTAAAATCTGATTATAGTTTAAGTTAAAGTTAAACAATCAATATTAACTACATTTTTCATGGATCCAACAGCTTTTCAACTATATATTTCAAAAAAATTTATAACAATCTATTAAAAATCTAATTTTAATCAAAAGTTAAAATATTGAAGGAAAAAAAAAAATTAAAATCTTATTTTATGCATGGTGAGGACCGACTCCTGCCAAAATCATGCTATTCAAGTGTGTGGGGCCTACAAATTTTTTGGGTACGAAAAAAAAAGGAGTTTTAACAATTTTCCTTTCGGAAATTTTCTACGACTGTTTACAAATTTTGTCCATGCCTACACGGGCAGCTCGAGACAGCGGGTGGCTTTGGCAGGCCATGAGCCCTTAAAGATCACGACCCAACCGCAGGGGTGGAACGGTTCATGGTACATGTCAAGTCTAGATTGAGAGTGCCAAGCTATTTGACCCTTAATGGGCAGGACAGTTAGGCATCGAGTCGTGCTGCCAAATGTGCCTTGAAAGAGTTGCTTTAAAGATTAAAAAAAGAAAGAAAAGATATGAACCTGTGAGCATGACAAGCATGAGCATGAAGAACACAGCTGCATAGCGTCCCATCTTAGAGTTGTAGTAAAGTGAAAATGGAATGGGATGGCTAGTAAGGTCAAAGTAGACACGTATTTATAGGGAAATTTGCACAATGGGCTCTCCATGTATTGTTATCGTACTAAACCAGTCTTCAATTGTTGATTTTATTATATTTCATAATCAGTGTCTAATAACTAGAGGCATCAATATTTTTATTAAATTGTTAATACAGCCCACTTCGATTTTTTAGACACCTATCCAAATTATGGGTCCATATTTCTACTTCTTCATGAAAAAATTATCTTACGTTAGCTTTTTTTAAAGTTCTTCTAGTCAAATAAAGTACTTTCAAAAAATTATTCAAAATATCTTCTTAATTCTGGAATCAATTTTGACTTTTCTATAGCCCTACCAAACAAGTCCTAAGAAACAACTGTGGTCATCTAACTACGTAACAAAAATTCAAACAATTTTTATAATTGCATACTGATCATTTAACTATAATAAAATATTAAAGATTAACTTATTCTTTTTTAGACGTCGGTATAAGTTAGGATGAAACGTAGAATGGATAGTTAGACATCCCGTCCATTGTATGATCTAGAAATTAAGAGAAGATGTTTGAAAATGAGAAAGGGCAAAGATATAGTTCGAGTTTTAGTAGATATATCAACAATTAGAAAGTGTGAATACACATCGAATTAAAAGCTCGTTGAACAAAACGAACATCAAAATTTTCATTAAATTGAGAATCCTGTATTTACCATACTTAAAAAAGTAACTTATTTTAACAACAAAATATGAATTTACCTGAGTAAGTCACTCTATGATAAATTGATAATGAAGCTAAAGATGAGAAGAATGGAAAACGTGGAGCCTTTTATCATCTTTTATCACAAAAGTTTTATGTCTACAGCTGGGAGGTCAGAAAAGCATGGGCATGGGGGATAGATTTTAAGCCAAACCAGCACTACAAAATTATAAAGTAAAAAATTAAATACAGAAATATTGAGTAGTCCCCATTCATGTCAGATATGCCATTGGTACACTGCCACCCTCCTCTCTCTCCCTCCCTCTCTCTCTCAATCATTCAAGGTAATTTTTTAGTAAAAGAATCAAGGATCATATGTCAAAATTTCAGCATAAACCAACCGGTTTTGAAGCCAAACCGTATTATTTTGAGTAAATTCTATTTCTAGTTTTTCACCTTGATTTTTTTTTTTTTTTTGTTCGTTTCACTGTTCCGAAAAATTCTTATATAACATTGGGTAACATGAGAACACATTCGGCCATTAAGTACGATTGAACTAGTCGACATGGGTTGGACTTGTGGGCCATATTGGGCCCGGCCTCACATGAATGACGGGCTCCCACGAGAGAGAATCCAATGCCAAGAAAAATATTTCCAAAATGTGGATTTAGGACAAATGTGTTGGCAAATAATGATATTACCGTGTAATAATTTGACCAAAATATCGACTTGTACAAATGAACGAAATAAATGATAATGATCGAGGCAAGAGTTCGACACTTTCTCCTTAATAAGATAATGTCATGCACGGGTGCTAATGATATTTCAGCACTCGTCTCTCAAGATACAACGATCTCGACTTGTAATAGTAGTACTCCAAATCACAAGACCCGAAGAACCTACTAACGTTTTTTATCTCTCTAAAATTGGAGGACTGAAATGCACGAAATTAACTTTTTAGACCGAAATGCAAAATATGAAATAATGCAGGGATGAAAGAATATAACTCATGTTTGCTACATATTAAAATTTTCATTTTCATTATTCTACTCATTTTCAACCACACATTATTCAATAAAATAATATTTTCCATCACATCAATAACTTTTCTTTTTTTTTTAACCACATATTCTCCATCAATCTACTATTCCAAAATACATTTTTTAAAAATAATGTGGCTCAAACGCACCCATAATTTGCAAGAGAGAAAAACCTGAATTGATTTTGGAATAAATAAAATCCGTGATATGGGAACCTTTATATAGAAGTTGAAAAGTTGTGGCCAAAGACACAACAATCGAAAAGTTATGTCTTAAACAGATACAACTCGTTTGGACATGAAGTTCAATCGTCAACCACTAGTTTTTAGAAGAAGCCACGTGTCGCGTACAGAAAATTCGAGAAAAATAAATAACATAAATAAATATATACCAACTTAGCCTATGTCCAAGACCACCACCCGTGCCGAGCTAGTCGGCCGGACGGCGGTAGCGGTGCACGCGTGGACTTTTTGTTCAACCTACTATCATGTAAGTTCTCTCCCATTGAAAGACTATTGGTATCATTTGGGGCCCAAACCCAACTCTTAATCTTGAGCAATATAAAGTGGTTATATGAGATTTTCATTTTTCAATTTTCCACCAATTTTTATTCCTAATTTATTTCAACTTCAAGTGATTATCTTTTGATCTTAATTTCTCATTAACTCTAAATTGATTTTGAAAAAATAAATACATTACATTAATTACTTATGGAGTAGAACACACTCGACCAAAGAAATCTTTTATTCAACTAATGGGATCTATTAAAATAATTGGTCAAAAGTTGATCAAACCAACTAAATAAAACCAATTTTTTCAACAAAATGTACAATGGAAGATTTAATAGATAATGACAACCCGGGAGCGAGATCAGCGTGGAAACTGCGGAATTAATTTGAAACATCGAGAAAGCCCAAATTCAGGTTGTAGACAGTAGAATCTCGACCCGTAAATTATTGAACCAAGTAACCAAACAAAAACAAAGTTTATATGACATCTTGATTACAAAACCAACGAACCTCGATTTGCGAACGCTACAAATCGTGCATAATCATTTGATAAGTTCTTAGAGTTGAATGCCATAAATATAACAATATTTGATAGGTTCGAAAGTTCAATCAAGAACAATGGAGAGAAAATTCTCAATATTCAATAATCAAAGTCTTAACCCTGTTACAATGAAATAATGAGGTATTTATATGAAACCTCTAAAAACCCTAATTCCATGAAAATATAATTCTAATATTGTAAAAGATGTTAAAAATATAGAATTATAATTAAACTAGGAAACTGCCAAAAATTGAAGATCTTGCGCCATTTTTGTTCTATCCATGGTCACATCATCCCCTCTCTCTTCGAAATGATTCATCCTCGAATCCGTGATTTGTGATCGCGTAGGGAATAACTAACTTGCTACCCATCCCCATCACTTCACCACCTGGATCAAATGGAGAATTTCTCCTCAAATGGCATATAATCAATACACAACACCCTTCCATTTTGCAAGTATGTATGTATTGCAGCACAAACTCAATCAGCCATAGATGTTGCATGAACTCTCACGCACAATGATCAATCTGAAAAAAAGAATTAAGCAAAATACGATTGAATTTGTTAGCTTCCTAAAAAACGAGATATGAGTCCTCGTACTCATAATGTATCATCTCCACCACAATATTTTCAACCATTTGCTCAACACTCTCTTCTATCATTTCACCACTCTCTTGCTAAACCATCTCTACAATTTTTATATCAGCCTGCTTGTGCTCATCCTCTTTAATTTGTTCACCCTCCTTAATCTCAATTACATTTTTCAATCCACCATCATCCATTTCAACTTCCCTATTTATGGATTCCTCCTACAATTTAACTCTAGTGTTCTCTTACGGTGTGATCATCTCCCTCTTTTACTTTTTCCCTCTGCTTCACCCCTCACCTTCCATCGGTCTGCAAAGGGATTGTTCTAGTGTCATCCTAGCCAGAGTGATTTTTACCCCGTCTAGAAGAAACTTATACTCGTTCCTCCCCCATATCATAAATAACATTCCTCTCATACCTCCAAGATTTCCCAAACAAGATATGAAAAGATTTTAATGGAACTACATCACACCAAAATTTATTAATATATCTCCCAATGGTGACATTCAATAAAACCCGATTGGTCACATCTACCTTCCTACACTCCTTCAACCAAGTCATCCTATAAGGCCTAGGGTGTTGTTGCAAAGGTAATCCCAATTTTTCCACCATTGTGATACTAGTCTGAGATGTACTCCTTATCAATAGCCAGACTGTATACCGTACTACCCACAAAACACTGAGTTTGGAAAATAAATCCACAATCAACATCCATCATTTACGTAGGTGTAATCACGAAAACTCGAGAAAAGAATTGAACTATTGGATGAAATTTTGAATGTGAATTCTTTTAATTCAAGAAAGTGGTTCTTGAATTTGGAATTGGAATGAACACAACATAGTTTGAATCTGAGATTGATAATAAGATAGTGACAACTTCCCAAATAAATCAAGAAAGAAAAAATGAACAGTAGCAACGTGAACAGCACCCCCCGTGAATAATAAATTTTTTAAACTTGAAATTCAACTACGAAATTGAAAAAAGAAACGGGAGTTGATTTGGATGTTAAATTAGCCCAAAAATAACTTTTGACTTTTTTTTTTTGAATTTTGTGGATCAAAGACTCAATTTACGACGGACACGAAAAACAAAAATAAAAACAAAAGAAAAGAAAAGATAGAACTTGAATCTGGAGTCCAAGCTCTGATACCAAATGATGTGAACTCGAGAGCGGGATCAACGTGAAAATCTCAGAATTAATTTAAAACGCCGGGAAAGCTCAAATTCAGGTTGTAGACGGTAGAATCTCGACCTATAAATTATTGAACCAAGCAACCAAATAAAACGAAGTTTGAATGATCTATTGATTACAAAATCAACGAACCTCGATTTGCGAACACCATAAATGATGCCTAATCCTTTGTTGACTACTCTATAACTTGATGTGATCAAGTGGTTACATCAAGGAGGAGGAATCAGGAGCGAGCATTTAATACTTGGGATGAGTTGAAAACAATGCGGTTCATGCTTAGTCACTGTTACCGGGAGCTGCACCAACAATTGCAAGGTTTATATCAGGGGTCGAAGAATGTGGAAGACTATCATAAGGAGATGAAAATTTTGATGATTAGGGAGAATGTGGAAGAGGATCGGGAAACCACCATGGCTCATTTCTTAAATGGGTTGAATATAAACATTGCTAATGTTGTGGAGTTGTAGCATTATGTGGAGATCGAAGACATGTTGTATGTGGCCATGAAGGTGGAGAAACAGTTGAAGAGGAAGGTGACATCTAGGCAATCATTGGGTGCTTCGGGTTCTAATTTATTTTGGAAACTGAGGTGGGATAACAAAGGGTATGAAACTATTTTGAAAGAAATGATTGAAATACCAAGGAAAAAATGATGGAGCTAGTAGAACAACTCCCAAAACAGAGTCACATCCAGTTAGAAATTGGGATATCAAGTGCTTTAGTTGTTTGGGAACTGGACACATTGTTTCTCAATGCCCAAACAAAAGGATGATGTGACCAAAGATAGAACAAAACTGGCGCAAGATCTTCAATTTTTGGCAGTTTCCTAGATTAACTAGAATTCTATATTTTTAGCATCTTTTACAATATTAGAATTATATTTTCGTGCAATTATGATTTTTAGAGGTTTCATATAAATACCTCATTATTTCATTGTATTAAGGGTTAAAATTTTGATTATTAAATATTGAGAATTTTCTCTCCATTATTCTTGATTGAACTTTTGAACTTATCAAATATTATTATATTTGTGGTGTTCAACCATTAGAACTTATCAAAGGATTATGCACATTTTGTGGCATTCGCAAATCGAGGTTCGTTGGTTTTGTAATCAAGAGGTCATTCAAACTTCATTTTTGTTTGGTTCAATAATTTGTGGGTCGAGATTCTACCGTCTACAACATGAATTTGAGCTTTCCCGACATTTCAAATTAATTCCGCGATTTCCACGTTGATCCATCTCTCGGGTTCGCGCCAGATAATACTGGAAATTGTATATTTTTCTGTTTGTCCAACAATTAAAGAAATTTATACGAAGAAAATTGTTGTCTAGCATAGAAACTTATATGGCTATTTTCCAAGGAACAATCTCAAAGAACAGAATTAGAAAACTTTACTCTAGAAAAAAGAAAACATCATTTTGGACACCTTTCATATGCTGGATCGTATAAGTTACAACTCATAAATTTCGTTACGCCTAGTGGTGGCTCGACTCATTTACCCATGAGCTCGGCTCGTCACTCTCATGCTCAATGGTCGAGCTTGTTTCGGCCCACGAGCTCATTTTTTTACTTTTTTCTTCACATTTTTTACGAGTCCACGAGCCGCTCCAAACCATCCACTAGAAGCATATTCAGAATAAGTGGGAGAGTTAAAAGACAGCCTCTTTTGCTGTTAGAATTTGGATATGACTCGAATTCTTCATTGAAGATAATTGAAAATTCTAATTAAAGTGCACATTAAAAACAATTCTATTTGGAATGCTATTACTGAATCCTATTCAAGTTTACTAACGAATTTTAGTTGAAGTTCTACTTGAGAGCTCATTGTGAGTAGGAATTTGTGTTTGATTTGAAAAGGACATTGAGGTGAAGAAAATCAAGATTTTTGGAATAAAGGACCCGAGAGTGGGCGACATGATAATTTTGGCCTAGCGTTGCGGCGCTACTTGAGCGACGCTTGTTTGTTTTCTACTCTGAGTAATTTTTCATCCTTTAATCCGTTTTTGACATTTTACTTCAACTACAACTCTACTGGGATTTGGACACCCCCTACTTATTTCCTATATATAGTTGGCTTTTAATTATGATTTACTAAGAAGTTCAAAACATTGTAAACATATAATCTTTGTATTTTTTCTCCATATTATCATAAAACCTCCATTATTTGCAATCTCTCTTATGCTCGACCTCTTCAAAATGGACAAAGTACCCGTGTCGACATGATACAACATGGGCATGAAATATGTGTTGGATCCTCCAAGTTTCAATTGATACTTTGCTATTTCTGCTTCTTTCTTTTTCTTGTTTTTTTTTTTCTCTCTTTCCCTTTTCTTTTTTCCCATTTTTGTTCTCTGTAAACCTAGTGCCGCCAAGGTATTCCCTTCTTTTCTTTTTTATTTTTTCTTTCCATTTTCTTCTTCTTCTTATTTCCTTCTTTCCCTCTCTATATCGATGGTTTATGATTTTCTTTATATAAAATGAGAATGCGTTTCATATAGTTATAATTAGTGTTCAACTAAGTCCAAATTACAATCAAATATCTCATTTTCTATTTTATATAACATTCAGTAATTAACTTCCAATAATTAAAAATCAAACCTCAAATTTCTATTTTATTCGTATTAACATCTTATTCAATACTCATTTCCTTCTTTGTGAATAATTGATTTTGGTCTATTTAAAATGACATATTGAGTTAGTAAAAAAAAATTGAAATTTCAAAGACGTACTCACGTACCCGTATTCGAAATTTGAACTGCTTTTAGTTATATCCCAGTATCCTATATTTTAAAAAATAAAAAATCGGACACTTAAATACGTACCCATACCCGATACCCATACCCGAGTCCGAGCATCATAGTGCAAAATTACATTGTTCTTATGTTCTTGATCAATTTCATATTGTGGTTTAATTTCTAATTTCTTTCCAACAATTTGACATTGGGTTAATTCGGTATCATCTCCGCTTTTCACAACAGTCGTGAATGAGTAAGATGAATGCACAAAGAGCACTCACATTGAAGGTTCCAGTTCAGCAATGCAGCGGTTAAAGCACAAATAGTGTTACTAATGCCAAGCAAGCTAAACAATAGACTAATGTCGAATTATTGATGATCTCCTCTCTTTCAAAGAAATTCTTATGATATACAAAGCTCTCGCCCCCCAATTAGAATAAGCATCCCAAATGATTTAAGAAAGGGAAATGAAAGAAGACGACAACATGAATACAATTACAAACAACTTAATTTTTCGATTTAAATTGTTGGCACAGACTGATATATATACATGGAATGACGTATTCTAACACATTTGTCCTTTGTTCATCAAGAATAATGATTGAAAGGAACACCACAGCAACACCAAATAAACTTTGTTTTCAACACTCACCTGTCAATCTCTCTTTTCGCTTCTCAAGTAGTCCATTCTAATTCCCCAAAGCTGCTCCCCAACTGATTTCATGTCAGGACGATCAGCTCGTGTAGGCGCCACACATTGGATGGCCAAAGCAAACATTTTCGCTAGTATTTCTTCATCTACTGCTTCCCTCATCAAAGGGTCTAACATCTCCAAAAATTTGCCTTCATTATACATTCTGAAAGCCTACATAAACATTGTGTATGATGAGTTCCACAAATCTTTTATTCATCCAAAAATTAAATCTTAAATCAGCCATTCGTTCCATGTAAGCTAGTTTCAAAGACCCTTAGTTCGGGGAACTAACGACACATACGGGTACGTTTTATCTTTGGGGAGACTAGCTTGGTTGTGGTTTAATTAGTATAAAGAAAAGTGGGGAAATCCAAAAGGTCTAAATGAAAATGTGAAAACGACCAGGTGGGTGGGTATGGAGGAACTTTTCAGAAAAATTAACCTCGTGAAACGACTAAAGTTGCAGAAATTCAGCTTAAAAAGATAAACAACAATATATCATACACCATGACTTTGCAACAATGAATCCCAAAGTAAGCAAGCCGTCAGTTCATTAACTACAGATTAAAATTGCATTTATTGTCACACTTTTTTTGCAAATATACACGCTCTTTGATTATTTCTCATCGGTTGTCCCTCTTTTTCTGCTTTCTCAAATGATAGTAAGAAATAGTTTACATATAAGTAATTAGCATCCTATTTAATGAAGTATCAAAATAGAAACATTATGAAGTCTTATTAGTTCAGGTTCTTCTCGTAACACAGGTATTACTAATGTGAATGACCTTGTCAAGTATAAAGCTTACCCATTTAATTGTCACCCTGTCATTGAGTGGTCTCTTCAAATCCACAGGTCGACGACCAGTTAAAATTTCTATTAACAATACCCCAAATGAGAATACATCGCTCTTGGATGTGAGTTGATATGTCCTCATATACTCCGGATCAAGGTAACCAACTGTGCCCTTTACTTGGGTTGAAACATATGCTTTCTCAGAGTCCATCTCTCCTAGCCTTGCAAACCCAAAATCTGCAACTTTGGCTCTCATGCTCTCCGTCAAAAGAACGTTGGAGGACTTAACATCTCTGTGGATAATTTGCTTCTCTGCATAGGATCCAAGAAGAATAGCAATGAACCACTAGAAAATCAAAAATAAGGACAAGCACATTAAAATAGACGAAGTTGCATAAAGATTGCCGAAGCAGGAGTTCTTTGGGGGAAAAGAACTCAAACAACTTTGTTTTTCTGAAGGAGACGTCATTTCTAACAGAAGGCTATGTCATTTACAACCCCGGCGTATTTTGGATGCTTGAAAGCCCCGTTGACCCGAAGATTTTAACAAGCTATAGTTTGAATCACTAATTACAAGATGAATTTAAGCGTGAATTTTTAGCATTTTTGGCTAAGCTTAAAAAGTTACATATAAGTAAACAAGTTTTAAAATAAATAATATTTTATTTATTAAAGTTGAAAATATGTTACTTAATTTGACAATAATGTAATAGCTACTTCAAAAGAACAACGTATTTTATTTAAAGTTAAGAAAAAAATAAATTATCCAGACATGCTCGTGTCTAGATAATCTAGTAATGCACATCATCAAAAATCAGGGAGTACATTTGTGATTTCTAAAGCAGCTCTTTCAGGATCACAGTCGAAATTGAAGTTTTCTTGGTAAAAACATGGTATGGATGCAATAAAGCATCAGTAGTTTCAGTTTCATGATAGTAGGGTTTTTTTTTCCCTAATAAAAATTACTAAAGCAAATCAACTCTGCAGAAAGGGCTATCACCTGCATATAGATGGAGATAGGTTAGGCCATGAGCAACATCAATGGATATTTCAAGTCGCTGATAGAAATCCAATATCTTTCCCTTTCGTCCTACAAAGGAAATCAGCAACAATAGCAATTATACCTGCCTTCGAATATTTGTGATGTCTCAAGAGTCTAAGAGGTTTACCATCTAGATGTTCTCTGAGTGTACCATTTGGTACGTACTCCGTAATAATCAGGCGTTGATCTCCGTGATCAACATAACCAAGCAGCTTGACTAGATTCCGATGATCAATTTTAGCCAGAAGTTCGACTTCACTCTTAAATTCAGTCCGCAGCCCTTCAAAGTGTTCCTTCTTTTTTTTTTTCAAAAATTAAACATCATTTACAGAATTAAATGTCAGAAAAGGTCAACTAAGAAACTGTCTTAAAACTTGTCTACCCCAGTTCCACTTTGATTTTCTTTGCAATTCCACTTTAATAATTTCATTTTCTCTTTAGTTTTGACATACCTTCACTTTCTTTACCTTGGGCAGTGACTTCTAAATATTTTACATTTATAATTTTTAGCTAGTCTCAAGCTCGGGTAAAAGAGGAGAGCTATAAGAGGTAGACCACCAGCATTAAACTTCGTTACACCTTGCGACGTGATTACTTTAGCCTAAATGCTTGAATGAATTCAAACCCTAAAAGTCAGTTCCCATTCTTCCTTCTCTTTGCAAGGGGTGGGCTAAGACATACATCTCTTTCAGCCTGGAATTAGGGTCAAAATATCTACGAATAGTACATATAAAACCTAAAAGATTATGGGCATTTTAAGTTTTTGGCATCACTCTTGCCACCATCATGTCTTTGGAAAAACAATGTTGAGAAAAATTATTAGCTTACCAAAGCTCGCAGAAGCTGCAAACTCAAAGTTTAGTGAAAGAATCAGAAACACACCTTTTTTGCCCGTTTAATGGCAACGATCTGGCCATCTGGTAGCTCAGCCTTGTAGACAGCTCCAAAACCACCTTCACCTATTATTTGTGATCGCGAGAAATCATGGGTTGCTCTGGCAACTTGGCTCATAGAAAGATGAACAGATCCACCCCTGTTAAGTTTTGGAGACATGGAAAATTTTGAAGGACTAGGCGGCACTCGTAGTGGACTGGCAGGAATCTTCTCAGAGACAGAGGTCATTTCCAAAGACGAAACCGAGTCCACTGCAAGAATAGTGCAATACTGGATAAAAATATGCACATAAAACTAACTGCACTAAATGTGTGAGCTGAAATTACTAATTCTTTTTTATTGATTATGCATAGCTACACCCAAGGACTTGCATGCTTGGAATTTATCTATGCCATAAATATATGAAAATTGACTTCATCTCAGAAGTACATGGGTCTACTCCAGCTGATCCACTAATGCCTTTACTCTGGATTTCATTGAAGGCATCGATCTCAGAGTGAAAACATTCTGGATAATAGAATGATGTCTCATGAATGGAAATGATGTTACTCACTTGAATTTGGCTCCTTGGACATAACAGTATGCTCAAGTTCCCTTTTTCTTGCTTGAAAGCATGGGCAAAGCAAGGCGCAACAATAAAGAAAGAAGGCTGGCACTGCCATGGCCAAAATTTTGGGGCTTAATATTGGGTTCTTAGCATATTTATCCCTTTTCAATGGAGATGCTTTATCAAGATCGTGCTTTTTAGATCCTTCTCGAACCACACTTCGTAAAAATTTTCTTCCCACCTCCAAAGGCAACTCTTCTGCATTATAGTAGAAAATTCACTACTTCATTAGTAAACCATCTGGGAAAAATTCTTATATATGCAATCTAAATGTTCACAAAATAGTGAAATATTTTCCAGTGGGCAGATTCATAAAGAGATGTCTTGAACAGAAAGAAAAAGGTTAATAAAAATATTGCTTGATGGAACACACCTATTGAAATTTCCAATCCACAATACTGATTTCTGATATTTCTTGTGACGAAGCAATGGTTCGCTTGATATATTCTGAGAGCTTCACAGAAGAAATATTTGTCTACCAACTTTCCATCTATATAGAACAGTTCCTGACCAGGATTACCCAAGTAGCTAATATGGTATGTTCCACAAGCGTTCCTATGTTGCAACATCCCAGAGGCAGATATTCTTGGCGATTGCAACATCAATAGTAGACTTAATAAAATTAAAGCCATTTTCAGTGAAATGCAGCAAAAATATTGCATCTTTCAAGACCAAAACATAATGTAGTCATCCTCAACTATGAAGCTCCTTGCAACTCATACACTACCCAGATGGTCGAGTCAAGTAAACGTAGTTTGAGCCTAATTTATCCTAGTATAACTAGGTATGCTCATTTGAGGTTCAATAGTACTTTAGATCAAGTAGCATCAATCTCCACAATCACCTGCCAAGTCGAAATCAAGAAATTCTTCAGAAAACCAAGCTCCAAAAGAACGGGGAAATGAAGGAAATAGGCAATTCAAATTCCGTTGTAACTCAAAAAAGTTCTAAAATTTTCTTTTATATAAAGCCCAAGATGATGCTTCAAGACAGAAAACTTCAATTTCCCTTTCACTTCAAAGTTCCACCAAATTTTCCGATTTTTCGAACGAGTTTCCACCACATATACCAAGACAAGGTAAACATAAGAACAAGACAAAGCCCAAATCAGAAGAACACTACCTATCAAAGTTCTTCTTCTAACTTCAAGGAACACACATATAAGTTCAACGCAAATAGAAAAATTACTTGTAACTAAACAACCCAACTTTCAGATTAAGTTCATATCACAGTTCAAATAATAACTACAAACTCAAAATACATTCCTAGTATTTATTGTCAATTGTATTTATATAAGTTGTGGGAGAAGGGATCAAAAAATACCAGTCAAGATTTATTGAAATCAGATAATCAAAACCAGCTTAATGGCAGTTGATGATACACAGAAGGGAGCATTTAAATTTTGTACACTTAAATTACTGTAAATATACGTATATCGATTGCCACAATCAGAGGAAGTTTACAGAGAGGGGCGATGCGGGCAAGGTAGAAGTTGGAAGATTTGTAGAACGATGGGCTCTGATCAAAATTTTATTCACGTTTTTAGCCTCATTCAACGCATGAAAATTGTTGATAATTGGAGAAGTTGCATTGACGTTTTCTTGGTCTTCAATTTACGGCCAGGAATCAGATTTTTGGAATGGAAATGTAGATGAAATAGAAGGAAATGCCCAGTTGACCCCGTATTTTTATAATATCAAAATCCAAATATAGGTTCAAAGGGATATTAAAATTGAAAATATCATCGTTATAGGTCACTCGTCTAATAAAAATTAATAATAACGATTAATTTTTTAATTTTAATCTGATTTTAATCCTTACTGAACGGGCTCATAATATCATCTTCGACCAAGTGCATGAGTGGGGGAGGAAAGAGGAAATTTGAAAATTACTCATGGTCTAATAGTAGAATCCAGTTGAAAAAGTCATCCTCATAGTCAACTCAACATCGATCACCACACAAACCGTCATTATCTTCAACAAGGTTATTTTTCTAGATTATAAGATTGATTTTTCATTCATTATGTTTCAAGAATTTGTGGATTAAATTGTTATATATAATGTTTATTGACTTATTTTTCGTTATTTAGGTAGATTATTGGGTGTAGCAGTGATTAATGCGTTTATTTTAAAATTTGGAACCTTATTCTTGTAGAAAATGACGATTTTCGACGAGAAAACAGTCAACTTGGCCGACATACCAACTTTTTTTTTTTGCCTCGCTATTTTTTTCTTCATTTTTTTCAATTTAAAACTATTTTTAAATTCTTTTCTTTTTATGATAAAATATATGTTTTTTAATTTTAATTAAATAATATATATATTCTTTATTATTTTTCATAATTCCCTTTTGTTTTATTTTTATTATAACTTTTTTTAAATTAGTGTTAAAATTTCTTAATTGTTTTGTTCATTTTATAAATAATATTTTTTATTTAAAATTATTTTTAACTCTTCGGTTTATGATAAAATTTAATTTTTTTTCTTAATCTCCTTTTGTTTAATTTGTTTTGTTTTTATGAAATTTTTTTTAGAAATAGTTTTAAAATTTATTAATTGTTTTTTTCATATTATAAATATATTTTTTTGAATTTAAAATTCTTTTTAATTCTTAATTTTATATTTTTGTCCGTGATTCGGTTCACTTAATTTTTTGAAACTATGCTGTATTACATTATCTTTTATTGATAGTTCTAAAATTTGAATTTTTGAAGGATGTAGTATCATCTAAATGTGGAGTTGAGACATATGGAACAATAACTTTGATAATTTCACCACTGTATTAGAGTTGCTGGATGATCAACACCCAAATATCATACGCCAGTCCTTCCTGTGGCCCCTATGTTAGTTGAGAGATGTGCAATACTTTGGGCAGATCATTGATGTTTTACTATGTCGGTTGCTTAGACAGTGATGCCCTTCACTTCGACTTCGGGGTCAAATTCGCTACTTTCTCTATATTTTAAGTTTGCCTCATGACTAGACTAAAGATTACGGGTGACGACGCAGCTATTGACGATACTAAAAAAACAATAGGCTACACAAGGCGTACTTTCAGGGACGGGGGACACTACTTCCACCGCAGTTGATTGACTTTATCAAGGAGTGATACCGAATGTTGGATAGGTTGAAACTAAAACTGGTTTATATCCTTGAGAACGTGATGATGTGTCTCACAAAAAGACTGAGATCGACATTTTCTATTTGGAAGTTGTTGACGACATCGATGTCTTCAACAACTATTAGTGGGGTTAGAGATGTTCTGAAGACACCGTACATATCTTCACCAGATCATACTCGAAGTCCAAAGGGTACATGCATAAGTACGATACTTATGGATTGCCCCTAGCAGTGCAAATAAATGTTTAACATAATCAATGTTAAAATAATTTTTATACGCAATTTATATATAATAATTGTATGTATTGCAGATTTGGGTATATGAGATTGCCCCCTTCTTGGGTACCCGATTTGCGAGGTGAGAGGAGATAAGCTGTTATCAGATGCATCATTGGAGAGCATTCCGAACAGATGGATGTCCATCTGGCAAATATTTGTCAGCCCTCCTCGATGACCCTCAAGTGAGTATTATACATTTACAATTTATATTGTATGTCGTTTCAAAATTTTATTACAAGATCATTAACTAGTTGAACTATCAATATGTCAATTTGAAGTCCTAACTAAGTTGACACCGTCGACGGAGGGAAATGATCGAAGTTTTGTGCATGAATTAGTCGTTCCGCATACTCAACACGATCAAATATTCAATTCCATCCTGAACTGAGATTGGGTATGTGAATTGAATATAGTTTATTAATTACCGTTTTGTATGAGTTAGCTTATTTTGATTAAGTTAATAATTTTTAATATTGTTATTTGTGTAGGATCGCGGTCTAATTGATCGACAATCACCTACGCCGATGAGATCTCCTTCTCCTTCATCTATACACCTTCCATGTGGATCTCCTGCAAACAGTTATAGTCATTATTTCGATGATCTATATGTCTGTCTGACTGAATTTATAGCGGAGGAGGTGGGTGCGTTATGACGAGAGATAAAAGAGAAGGTGGGCTCGCTACAAGAGGAGGTAGGAGAGCAATGACGAGAGTTGAGCGATGAGGTATCAGATTTATGCAATGATATTGCAGTGTTACGAGGCCATATAGTAGACCTTCATGATGAGGTCGCATCGCTCCGAGACAATATAGCAGGTAGATGAGACGGTGATAGACAGGGTGATAGAGATCGAGGTTACACACCATTGTGGACAGATGATGGTGCATTACAATCATTTTTATTATATGTGGAAAGGGAAAATGTGGCCTTGATGGGGACATGAGAGATGTCGGAGGAGTGGCCCCAATGATGGAGGAGGTGGAGGGTGCCCTAGGCGAAGGAATTAACCCTGTTGACGGAAGATATGATGGTCCCTAAGGCGGAGGATTTGCCCGGGATGGAGGAAGTAGCCCCGATGACAAATGAGATGGCAAAATGGCTCATCGACTTAGGCAGTTCGTGACTCGGCTCGAAAAAGCCCGAGCCTCGGCTTGAGTCGAGCCCCATTTAAGAGCAAAGGCTCAAGCCCGTTTAAAAAAAATTGAAAACAATAGATGTAGCTTGTAGAAAGAAAAGAAAATAAAAAATAAAAATGAAACAAGCCTGCACGTTGTAGGCAGCTTTGACAAGAAGGAAAAAAATCGAGACCGCTCAAGCTCGGTTCAGCCCGCTAAGGCTCGAGCCTCAATTTCTTGGCCGAAATTTTGCTCGGCTCGGACAAAAAAAAGCTCGAACCTTTTTTGCTCGACTCTTCGAGTTTCGACTCGTGGCTCGGCTCGTTGACATGACTACCCAGGGTAGATGGAGTGACGATGAGGAGAGGACATTAGTCGTGATAGAGGGTAAAAAGCGTGTTGTTGATGTGTTGGAGTAGGTGGTCGGTAAGAGGTCGAGATGCTCTCACAGTATACCGTTTCTCCCTTCACGACTGTGGCGAAGAGAAGAACGTTCGTCGACGGGACGTATCCCAATCTCTTCCGGGAGATGGACCATGCCGTGAAAAGCCGTTCGAGACATAGTGAAGAAGAATTATGTCTGTATAAGTATTTTATGATTTTAATGAAGTACGCTACGCTAACTCATCTATATTTCTTTTAATAGTTTTTTGTATCTTTTTTTAGAGCTAGCCACATGATATCTCAAAGGTCGATCCCATACGCCTAAAAGTGGTTTCATGACGTCACGACTTTAGGATCTTGGCTCGCCAACAATGTAAGTGTAATATCGTAATTGTTATTATTATGTATATATAATTTTTTGTTTATTAAATGAAATAACTCCCTCTGTTTTTTTATTGGTTTTTTCCTGATGTAGCATATTGGTCAGGCTATAGACTTGTTACGCGATTGGGTTCACAGAAATTCGAGATTATTCGACATTTTTGACCGATTCATATTGAGTATCAAGTTCCTATGTGTCATTACCATTGAGTATCAGTTGCTCCAAGCTATGGGTAATGAGTACATAGTGCCCGAATATGTGCTCGAGTAGGTCATAGGGTTGTGGTCGAGTGTCGGGGAGAAGTTATGGAGGGTTGTACGCACGTATATACATTCCATTGATCGCAAATCGTCACTGCTTTACCGTAGAGATCGTCTTTGATGATTCCACTATATATGTGTACGACTCCGATCATTTATGTCTCACACAAGGTCAGCTAGAACTTCACTTGAAGCCAGTGGCTGTGATCGTTCCTTTGGTGACTAGACGATCTGGGGTGATTGTGCAGGACATACAAGCTATCGTATGAGACACGATGACGACGAGACGGTCGAATCGTAAGTATTTATAATTTTTTTTAATTTGAAAATTTAGTTTTTAGTTACACGGTACCAAAATAATACATTATTATTTAATTGTAGGGACGATTATGACATGTTTGCAATAAAGTATATAAATTTTTTGAGTATAATACATAAGGTTGATGGAATAAACCAATCATAGATACAAAATTGTAGAAATAAGTGATAGATATAAAAAAATTCTTGTTTTGCATTAGATCAATTTTTGAGATTTTGAGGTTGAATTAGATGAAAAATGAGGAGTTTTTATGAACAAAATGAAAAAAATGTTAGCCGATTTTGAAAATTTAAGTGGAAATATTTGATTTTTACTTATTAACTAAAAATATAGTATTGTATTTTAAATAAAACAATATTTTGTAATTGTATTGTTAACTTAAGGACATTTTTGTCTTTTACAATTCAAAAATCCATTATGGAAATATGCAATTGTTGAAAATTTAAATTGAAAATTAGGGGGTTTAACCAAGCCAATTTTAAGAATACCCAATATAATACTAATGGGTACTTTCTGTTGATAAATTATGCGAGTGGTTAGTATTGACCAATGATTCTCGATGAATTTAGCTTGACTTTTGCAACTTCTGGGGCGTGCTTGAGCCCCATTTTTTATGTAGAATATATTTTAGAATAGTAAATTGATGAAAAATGTGTGGTTAAGTATGAAAGAAAAGTTTTTGAATTGCGTGTAATATATTTTTGTTGAAAAATGTGTGATTGAAAAGAAAAGAAAAATATCTTTTGAAAAAAAAATGAGGATTAAACAAGGGCCTAATGCCTAATTTGTTATTTTTCTTATTCAATGGAAATCCTACGTAACATATCGACTTGTTATTTGTTAACTTTGTTCAACTAAGTAAATCATGTTTTCTAATATTTACTGAACAGTCATTGAACTTAGAATATTACTTCATAATCACTTCACTTTTAAAATTATTTTCTAGACTACATTTTTATAATTTCATAAAGGTGCATACAAATGGTTAGTGCCTAATGGAGAGGCTTTGAGAATCTACACAATGAACTATCTTCTATAGAATAGTAATGTAACTTGTACATAATTATTTATAGATTGATGTACAGATAGAGAGGAAAAAAATTTGGAAAAGAGAGAAGGAAATTAGTTCAATTCTAATAAAATATGTATATCACTGTAAATAATTATGTATATCTGGCCTTACTTTTAGAATATCAACTTTCTTGCTATGTAACCAAGTAGGACAATACTACCAACAATACTACATGTACAATGGTGGATGACAATCAAAGATTATCAACACTCACAATAAGAGGGTCCCACCTTTTTTTTTGAAATTTTTTAATTACACGAGGCCCACACGCATGTGAGAGATTGTCAACCACCATTGTCATCCACTATTGTACAAATAGAATTATCCCAATACTACATAGCAATCAGGATATGGTTCCATTATGACATTTAGGAGTTTACGGTGCATTTTCCAGTCACTATCGATGAACTGCCCTGTTACAAACATGTAGCCCGTAGTTTGGCATGAAGACCACAAGTCCAGAGAAAGACAGATACGCCCAGGCATCCCCTCAAACAGCTTCTGAATGTTCTGCTTTTCCCTAAGGTAGTCACACAATCCCCTTGTACAGTGTTGAAGCTCACCATGTCAAAACGAGGCTGAAGATTGTGAACAAATGCCACAAAACCAGGGTGTTCAACAATATGAAGTGCGTAGTCATGCATAATTATCATCCTAGCAATCTCATGTCAACACCGATCTGGATCAAATGCAAAGTGAGGTACGCTGGCTGTTCGGTAACGTTTTTTCGGTGTATCAGAATATGTACCCGTCTTTGAAGGGGCACTATGAGGGGTTAACTGATTTTTCTCCTGATTATGCAAGACAACTGGGCAAGTTCTCTTGCTATGTGCCTTTTGAGATGACTTGTGCCAGCTACCTTACAGCCTGTGCGGTATGCAAATGACTGCTTGCATTGCTTACAGCATGCCCTTCTAGTGCCAGCACCAACTTGTTTCAATAGTGAAACCCAAACTATGGACTGTTTTTCCTACGTCTCGTGGGTTGTGCCTCTATATTATTGACTGGTGTCTCTGTGTTGACGATTTGAGTCTCTAAATTGTCAATCTGTATATCCGAATTCATGGGTTCATTGGGTTGTGTGTCCACCGGGACAAGCTCGTTGTTCATGACTTAAGTAGGATTTTCCATCTCGAGAGATGCGATTATAAAATTTCTGCAGAAATGAACAACAATTTAATTCCTACAACAACTGAGTCACAAGACGGATCAACCCTGAAGCCAAACATTCAATGTAAACGCATACACAAGTAAATGAAGGGGATGTTTATCAATTTTTTTGCAGACTGAAACGAGCACAGTATACTACACGATATTGCGTCAAATGATCATCTTATAACTTTATGTAAATAGTTGAAACACATACTTTTTTCTAAGATCTCTTAAAAGGGGATGTGAACTTATGAGAAGTTGTGAGCAGACGTCGTAGCCAAGAAAGTGTGGTCATCTTTGAAATTCACCTCCAGCTCCACAATAGTAACATACATTCATTTGCATAAACCTGACAAACATAAATGGCCCGGTGTAGACCAGGTGCATACACTGCCAACAGAATACCAAACCCCTTCAGACATTATATGGAAAAATTCAAAGCTCTGTTTCACAGGTGAGAAGTAAAATTTATTTAAGAAATTGTCCAAGTCTTTCCTAAACCAAAAAATTTGTAATCCAAATTTCGCAAGGAGAAAACCAATTTTTTATGGAACGTACAATCATGTTCCTCAACAAATTATTATATTCTCTAAAAAATTTCAGTACAACTACAAAAGTAAAGGAGGGATGTGTTAAGTTGGTCTATTGCTTCGAGACATCTTATAGCATAGAATCATAATATGCAATTTGTAAACGGTGAGCCAAATGAAATAACAAAAGAGAATAGATCTAAAATCTTGTTAATAGACAGGAAAATATTAAATAAGAAAAACCTAAAATCTTGTTAATTGTGCCGTTTAGCTGCTTTAAGTGTCTAATGACCTCTGCACGGGTTTGTCTTCACAAAAATGTAAGGGGCGCATGAACTATTGACTGAACAAAGAAATCGGATAAGAATTTACAAATACCTGTCCGATCTTAGCAATACAGTCATTGATGTCTGATTTGCATCAAAATTACTTCCAGCAATCCATCACCAATGGTAATAAATCATTCTCTTTTCTGTTTTGCAAAAAAACCAATTGTAATCACTCTGTGCTCTCATAACAGTTGCACATTATCAATAGAAGCAGCCAACTTATGTAAATCAGAGAAAGGAAATGACTATCTGAGCCCAGTGTCCTTAGCACACATACATGAAGTCTCAAGTCCATACTCAAAACACCCACAACTAATAGTCACTGCAACTGAATTCATCTTTTCTGAACACCAGAATCTTTTTTGGCATAAACACCATCATCACATTGGGGGAGACTTCAAAAATATACTTAAATTGCTTAAACACCCTCTTCTATTATCATATCGTGCAATGGAACAGAACCCATCTTCTTCATTTTCTTATGAAGATCAAAAAGTAAGAGACACATGATCTTGCTTTCGGTACGAGATTTATCACCAACAACAAAAACATGAAATCTGTTCCCAACTTCAATCCAACTACAACCTGGCTGTTTTTTCAACCCTTTCTCCTTCATCTTCAATCTGTGGAATGCTGCCTCATTCCATTTCCCGCTAGAAGCATATATATTAGACAAAAGCATATAAGTGCCCGCATTTTCTGGCTCCATATCCAAAAATTTGTTTGCTGCTAATTTTCCTACATCCTCATCCCCATGAATGTTGCATCCCGCAAGAAGAGCCCCCCAAACACCTGCTGATACTTTGTTTGGGAGCTGTTCTATAAGATCAAATGCCTCCTTGAGCCTCCCTGCTCTACCACAAAGATCTACAAGGCATGTATAATGATCGTCTCTCACTTCTATGCACTCGTCTCTCAAAAGCATATCAAAGTACTTCAACCCTTGCTCCACCAGACCAGCATGGCTGCAAGCAGAAAGCAATCCGACATAGGTAGCATCATTTGGTTTGAAACCAAGATTTTGCATTTCTTCGAACACCATGATTGCCTCTCTTCCACATCCGTGGTGGGAGTACGCTGCAATCATAGTATTCCAAGAGACCACATCCCTCTTCCCTTTCAACCCATCCTCAAACATCTTTCTAGCCATCACCAGCTCTCCACATTTCGAATACATATTTATCAATGCAGATATGACAAATTCACTCTCCTGATACACTGTCTTGCTAATTACTTGGTGGACTTGCTTTCCCTCACCAAGACCTGCTAAATCACTACAAGCAGCCAAAACACTCACAAAAGTGCCTTCATTAGGATTCACCCAACAATCCTTCTTCATATGAAAGAACATTCTCAATGCCTCTTCGCTTTGGCCATTTTGGACATATCCATTTATCATTGCAGTCCAAGAAACAACATTCTTCCTTGGTATCTCATTAAATAACTTCATCGCTCTGTCTAAATCCTTGTTTTGAATAAATCCCACAATCATTGTATTCCAAGATGGCACATCCTTCTCTGGCATTCTCTTAAACAAATCGAATGCTTCATCTAACCTCATATTTTGGGTGTACCCAGTAATCATTGCATTCCAAGAAACCACATTCCTCTCTGGCATGGTATCAAAAAGCACTCTAGCCTCCTCAACCCTTCCTTCCCTCGTGAACCCTGAAATCATAATAGTCCAAGAAATTACATCCCTTCGAGGCATTCGATCAAAAAGGCCCCTTGCATCCTTCATCCTCCCATAATTTACCAACCCTGCAATCACCGTGTTCCAAGAGACCACATTCCTCTCCTCCATCCTTTCGAACAACCCCAAGGCCTTTTCAATTCTATCACTTTGCACATACCCATCAATCATAGTGTTCCAAGAAATCACATTCTTCTCTGGCATTTCATTAAAAAGCCTCTCAGCCTCAAAAAATTTCTTCATTTTAACATACCCCGAAATCATAGCTGTCCAAGTGACCACATTTTTCTTGGCGTCAACTCTATCAAACAGTTCTCTAGCCTCTTTCAACATCCCACACTTTATGTAACCCGAAATTAAAGCAGTCCATGAAATAACATCTGGGTCAGACATTTCATCAAATAACTTGCGTGCTTCATAAATTCGATCCTCCTTACATAACTTAGTGATCATCCAGTTTGTCTTGGCAACATCTTTTCTGAGTGAATAATTCAATCTGGGCAGTGAGAACCCCGGAGTTCTTTGAATTTCAGTCACCGAGTGGTACAAATTGAATAGACGGTGATCATGTTGGACCCCAATATAGTGTAGTCTGGAAATGGAAGTATAAATACAACTGAAAAGCGTTGGTTTGGTGAAATCGATACATTTTCTAAGAAGACTTGATGCTCTACAAAATGTTGACATTTCAGTTCTCTGTTGAAATCGGATCAGATTCTAGCACAGCACATTATAATTTGCCAAGTCTGGTCAATGAATTAATGCCTTAGCCAAAATATCTAAAAGCCGTATTTTAATTTTGGTCAGTTTGGCATTTTTCTTCTGTTCGCACGAGAAGACATAATCCCTGTAAGGAAAAATATGGGCTACCTACCTATGTCGTTGCTCTTTCACGTTTAGCTGCAGCCTCTTGCCTCTTCTACAGTTTTTCTTGAATTTCTTTGACGGATCCAACACTTTCACACTACCCATCCTGGGATAACAGTAAAAAAAATCAGAGACAATATCGAGCATGGCTCAAATAACATCCCTTTTCTTGTAGGTTCTAGATCACACATGAATCACTTAATCTACAACTAATCACGTTGTTGGTTTGAATTCTTAAACACATAAAACCTCTCATGCAAGTCCAATTATAGAAAGGTTAAATGTATTTCTAAATCAAGGACGGTTCAGGATACATTTACTCCACCATTAAGCAAAATGTAATGAAAAATAAATATAGTTTCTAAGCTATATAATCTTAATCAACCATTTTACTGCCAACTTCACCAAAGCACTCATAAATCCAGCCCAGAATTCAAATTATACACCAAAACTTAACAATTACAAATACAGACCAGGTAATAAATTACACACTAAACTAAAACTTAATTACAAGCTCACATCAGAGTACAAATGCTAGTAATAAACCCAAAAATAAAACAGCATCTACTGGTCAATCAATCGTTTACTGTAGTCAGACAATCAAACCTGAATAAAGGCATCTGCTTAATCGAACAAGAAAGTGCATAAAGACGTAAACTTTGATATTTCTATAGTCAAACTATAAAGTGCACAAGACATAAACTTTGATCTACCTGAATAACATTTCCCGTGATCGCTCAATCCGGAGTGGGCGATCGGCGGTGAGAGGAAGAAGAAGAAACTTGCCTTTGTAAATTGTGATGGAGGAGTGTAGGGTTTTTTTGAGGTGCAAATGGGCAAACATTAGTAGCCTACGAACAAAAGAGAGAGTATATGATTAGGTTTCAATTTCTTTTTCAAGTTTAAATCAGTTGAAGTGTTGGGTCGGGTTTTAACCCATAACCGACTCGATCCATAAACAAGTTAAATATTTTCCCTCTAAAAATCCTCTTTACTTTAAAAGAGAGGATGTTAAGTTTACAATTCATTTCGTGCCCTCGCTTTCACACTTGAACCGATTCTCTCCGATTTGAATTCTCATTGTTTTACTACACCTTATATAACTTTTTTTGGTTGACTAGAATTCAACATCACCAATACAATAGGACGCACTTCACTCATTTGTCATCCATTTCGTTCACTGTTCATGTGCGACGTGTCCTGCGGGATTTTTTTTCTGTTCATATAAAAATCAATTAGAATGCTCATTTAGACATGAGTCATGCATTTCATTTACTGTTCATCTGACATATTCCATTTCTTACCCATTAAAATTGATCGACATTCTTCTACTTATCTTCTTGATTTTTGTATTCATACATACATACATATCTTCTCTTTCTCTTCAGAAGGTCTAACTTTTTTGGTTGAATTTACTAACAGATCCAAAACTAGTATAAGTAAAAAATTTATACTAACAGGTCAATTTTTCTTTTTTGTTGGCAAAAGATACATCATGTCTGTCAAATCTTTTGTCGGGAAAATATAAATTTTTGTGGACACAAGTCCTCCCGCTATTGAAAAATTCGAAGCAAATCATAGTCCTACGAAACTTCGTTTTTGTAGGAAAAAGTGAAATCCGCACACAAATCTCAATTTGTCTCTCAAAATTTTGTAGGGAAAGCATAAATTTATTGTAGTGGCTTAACCAACCAAATTGTAAGGAAATTTTGCAACTACCATTACCTAATAAAAAATCTTAAGACAATAAATTGAATTACTTAGGCCCTGTTTGATTTGCAACAATTTCCATGGAACTTGGAAAGTCATTTCCTACTGCTTGGGTTTGTGTTGTTTGATGGACACAATTTTTTAAGGAAATTGTTTTCCTCTTGGCTGCTTCACGCGCCTGTTTTCTTGATTTTCCATGAATTGTTTTTCTCACTTTTTTGGTGGGAAAGCTGAATTCCAACTTTTTTTTTTTGGCCAATGGAAATAAATTTCATAACAAATTGTAAAAAAAAAAAAAAAAAAAATCACTTTAATGGACAATTTCCATGTAAAACTAAGTCAAACGAACACTAAACTTTGATGAAAAAAATGATTTTTTAGGAATTTTTTTTTTTTTTTTTTACTTTTTTTGCAATGGAAACAAATTTTATAATCAATTGTAAAAAAAATTATCACTTTAATGAACAATTACCATGTAAAACAAAGCCAAACGAACACAAAAAATTCCAAAATTTAAAAAAGATTTAGTGAAAATTTATATCAATCACATACACTTAATTAACAATTCCCTGCAAAACAGACAATTACTTTTTCTAGAATGGAATTCATTTTGTTTTCACCAATTTTTCACTATTACAATCAAACGGACCCTTAAAAATTTGAACAACGAAAATAAACGATGAGGCCAATTAAAATAATAAGGTCAAGAACGCATCACACTATAATAAAGCAATCAATAGGTAAAATATAATTAAGAATTAATTTTTTGTTTTAGAAAAGTAGTGTAAATGTAAAATGAATGCAAGACGAGGTAATTTTTCATTGCGAGTTGGTAACTAAATTATAAGTAAGATTGCGAGTTGGTAACTAAATTGTATTTAAAAATTTATGCTTTTAGATAGACTCGACAATGTCGACATTACATTTATATTTTCATAGCACACAAAGATTTTGAGATCAAAGTTTTGATATCGATCTTTTATAAAATTGTTACATGACATTTTTTTGTTAAAAAATTAGTCGAGACAAAATGATGGTGAAAACTAAATAAAAATAAAAAGACTAAAATTGAAATCTAATAATATATTGTACTATACTTGTTTAAAGTTGTATTCTAATGAGTAAAAATGAGTAAAATACAATAACCTACACGGATGAACAATCGTTCTTTGTTTATCCCACTTGTAATAGAACTGATACAATCACACGTACAATGCCGACCTTAAGAAAGCAACTAATTATTATGAACCCTATAAAAATTCCCCAAAATTTTCCGAGTGAAACGATTCAGCAATCAACATTCAAATAAAAACCTAAATAATGAGAATGAGTTATTAACGTAGTACATACAAGTAAATTTTGTAAACAAATAAGCAATATACAATAATTTCCAGGACTTGAATAGTTAAAACTCATTCAAGAAATATCTTACACTTGAACCTAGCATTTAGAAGGTGATTTTACGTGTGCGTATGCTTGAGCGAATCTTTACTGTCGCTAATATAATCTTTTCACTAGGCAATGCATCAAAATCTAGAGAAATTAGAAGCTCAAATCAATAGCCCTGCCATCAATTATGCATTTGCAAGTAAAGATTCGTGTGAAAGTATAGTTTCTTTATTCAAAACCCACAATAAGTTTCCCCAGAAAATTACCCCTAAAAACTACGTTTTTTCACTGCCCACGAGCAACTTTGCAGAATTCCTTTACAAATTCAGTGCCTTCACTCGAAAAAATACAACTATTTAACCATAACCTATTTACGCTGCTGTCGTGTGCATTTGCAAGTAAGCAGATACCCAAGTAGAAACACACGTTAACATGAATTTGGTCATTGACTCACATTCAATAAAAATATTACCTAAATTGTACACATATGCAGAAGTCGAAATCAGCAAAAGCATTCTTTGATCTGCCAAAATCGGATGAACAATCGTTGGATTGAGATTGAATGGCCTTTTTCTGCCATTTGATAATTTCTCACTTCTCTCCTCAAACTTCTACATACTAGTCGTCGTCACGTCCGTTGCACAAATTTTGTATTTATTGTGTTTTTATTAGCATCAAAATTGTAGAATTTCCAAAACTTGTTGAAGTTCGAAGTGCTTAGTGAAGTTTGATCATCAGGTTCATTGCAGTATCGCAGATGCTATAGAAGTCCACCTTTAAATTTGTTGAAAGGACTTGCCCATCAGATCTTTCTCCAGTGACGTTCAAATGACTTTGTCTAATCCATATGTCTCATTCCATGAGATAGTTTTGGAAATGTCTATTTTTTAATGACATGTTTTCTTTTATCGATGAAAGTTTTTTTTATCATGAATCATCCACGATTAAATTTATGGTATAATTACTTTACATCTAGTTTTGATATAATGCAATCGTAGCAAACATATCATCATTCAAGCGGTCAACAAAATAGCAACAATTTCTAACTTGCACAATGGTAAGCATACTAACAAGCTATGTAAAGTGGAAACGCGACAAATATACCCTAGACAAAGCAGTACTCGGTACATAACTATATATATCAAAAATTAATTTGCGACCCAAATCACCAACCCCCTTCTCCATCCCCCCCAAAAAAAGTGAATGAAAGAAAAAACACATTCCTTCCCTCTACCAGAGGTCAGATGCATTATCTGTCTCACTAATGCTGTATCTAACAAGGTCATTGGTTCAAAACCTGATACTACCTCATAAAGAAAACACCAAAAAAATAGAATTTAAGCCTCATCACACGTATGTACAACATGGCGGTACATGATAATAGATGTATTTGACACAAAAATTGTAGTTTTATAGGAGCAAGAAATTTTCTACTGATTAAATGATAAAGTATGCATTGAAACATGAAAATAGATAGCAACGAAGTGGCAAAAGGATAGGATGCAGTATCTATAAATTAAGACAAATGAGCCAGGATGGAACTTACGGAAGTATGCTGAGACAAAATGAATAATTCTTCTATTGTCATTTCTGCTTCTTCTATTGGTTGTTTGTATCATCCACTAAAAAAGTCTGCTAGTGAACACGGAGAAAACGACCAAAGATTAAATGATCCTATTTCTAGAACACTAAAAATGAAAATATAAGAGAGAATTCAACCTTGGGTGAATGACTTGCAGTAGTCACCCCAAAGAGTTAGCACCCAAAATCTGTAAATAGATTGCTAGAACAAATCAGTTGAAGCTGCAATTAGGAATAAACAGAAAAGAAAGGCAAATGTTTTACATGTATCTTTGCAAGAGTTTTTACATCGAAAAAGTTTTGAGCGCCAGGTGAAAGGACCTTGTAAGGCAGATTCAATCAAAACGGAAGCATACTAAGCCATTTACCGAGAAGACATCGCACAACAAGAACCGGCTACTTTATTCATTTAGGGCTCAGAACAAACATTGTACCATTTTGTACAGTGAAACCAGTCACAAGATACACCAAGAAAACCCATAATCTACTTCCACAATATCTACTCAATAGATCGAATGAAAACACAGCCACAATCTAAACCAAAACCAACCCTCTCTCTTGAAAACCACACAGGTAACAATCACTAAGATTGGAGATTAAACCAGAAGTTTGAATCTCAAGGAATCACATAGAAAAAAATGAGCAGAGAAGAAAATGGTTTCACGAAGAAGAAGCACCCCCAGAAGCTTCCAAGGCACCAGAGAAAAGAATGAAAAATTAGTCCCTTAAAAATAACTCTCCAGTTGGTATATAATCTAAGGCCCAACTATAGATCAGCCATGAATCCAATGGCCTAGAGCAACACAAGTGACAAGACATAGTGGGCTGGGTACTTGGGCCGGTTTCACTGTGTTGTCGGGCAATGGCAAACCTCATCCCTGCTTCGGGCCAAGCCCAATTCATCATTGCCCTCATGTTAGAATTAAACGTCACAAATGACATCAAAATTCCAACAGACCTTCTTCAAGCCAGTTCAGCAATGAGAATGTACATATGGCGGAGTGTTTGCCACATATTAGGCAAAAAGATTACTTGTGGCAGCCAAAAGGTTGTTCATGATTTGAAAAGAGAAGATTTGACCTTTGCAACCTAATTATACCTCAGAATGGTAATTATCATCAATTTTCACGACAATATAGTTGCAATAAATAATAAAAGAACTTCTTAAGAAAAGAGCAAAACAAATTTATAGATCATGTAGCACTCAACCAACAGAATAGCATTCTTCTAATAGCTTCTAATAATATGTGGATGCTTAATAAAGTGGTAAACTAAGATGCCTCCGCACATAGAGATTGATGTCTTCGTGCTGTGCGGAAAGAGTCACAACGTGAAACGGAGACATCAGCCTTCGTTCACACGGAGACTGTTGTCTACGTGCACACGGAGACTCTCTCCGCACAGCACGAAGAATTTTTTTTTTTTTTTTTTTTTTTTTTTTTGTGGTAACAATTAAGTTCTTTCAATTCATTGTGTTAGCTTTTGCCTCCTTAATTAAATAATAGTTGGAAAGGTTGTCATATTTGATAATTTCGAACCGATCATCTTCCTCCCTAGTTGGTAATGCAAACTCCGATGAAGAAGGATCCAATCGCCTATGTCTGATCTCACTTGTGAGAAGGGGAAAAAGAAAATTGGGCAGATGGCGTCGTTTTTATAACCAGCCTAAGAAAAAAAATGACATCCAAATCCATAAATTGCCCTTTTAATAAAGTTGGAGGACCAGAGGAGTGAAAATTGGGAAAGTGAACAGTAACATCTCATTGGTTTTTGTTGCATCTACAGTGCCCCCAAAACTGACCTTTTTATTATAGTAGGAAAAAGGGCATATTTTGAGCAAGTGGTAGAACTTGGATGGTTTTGGGCTGGACTTTTTTTAGGAGGCCCCTATAAATTGTGAGGCCTAAGACGGCTGCCTAGTTCGTCTTTCATTTGTGTGCCTATATTATGTATATTTTTATTCCAATTCGAGTGATAGTGATCGAGAAAGCTATCTTTTGTCGAGACGTCGAACATACTTGGGAAGTGTTTATTAACGATTTGAATTATAAATACATAGAAGTGGCCAGTAAATAAGTAAAGAGGCTTTCTTCAGCTTATTTCATTGGCATAATGAAACTCTTATGGACGTAAGTACTGTATTTTTTTCTCGGAATTTCTTTTTATTTTCATTTCTTTTTTGATAAAAGTTATATATATTAATTATGATTTTTTATGTTAATTTTCTCTCTCTGTGCAGGCACTTAGTTGGATTTATATCATTTTTGGGATTGACAACTTACAATCTCATGCATGTCCCTCGAGTGGCAGACTTCATCACAATGTTTACTGGGTAAGTTCAAGAAATTTTATTTCATTTTCTTGATTTGTCAGAATTTAAACTGAAACTTCAACTCATTAATTGATTTAAAACAAAAATTTTATGAACTTACAAAAAAAATACATGGATTTAAGTAGCGAGAAGGTACAAAAGCTATCAATGCGGATAATATTTATTTCTTTATTTTTTTGTATATACATTCAACATTTCTCCTTCATTCATATGCGCCATCGACGTTTTAATCAAAGATTTGGCACTTGAAACTTCTATACATGGGTGTCAGTGACTTGGTAGGTGGGATGAGGTAGGAATCGACAAATCAAATTTTTTAGGGGGCTTTGTTGATTGATGAATAAGGCATGTTCTTAATAATGTTTCAAAAAAATATAATCAAGAAGCTTTTGCTGTGAAATATGGTGATTGTAGCCTATACTATAACATTGACTCGTCATTGTTGAAGAGGTTGTCAGTCAGAGATAGAATAAACTTATTTGGTTGAAGTTTATCTTCACACGTAGGTGTTGACTTCAGATTCAACAGGACAGTGCTACACGTACAGAGCCAACGCGGCCCTGTATGTGTAGCATTATTCTTTCGTCAAATGTCTAGCATTTGTACAATTTTCACAAATGAGTAATTACAAGACTTGAGCTCATAATCTTTGTTTACTTAAAAAAAATTGTTCAACAATCATATTGCTAAATTTTGTGCTTTTCAAGTGATGGTAACAATATATTTTCTTGTTTTACAGACATTTTCCTTCGAGTGCAGATGCTAATGTGTCTCATAATTCTGAAGGTTTTTCACAGGTGAGTACTTCCCATCAGTTCTACGAAAATCATATTCGACTCGCTTATCAATCGAAAAACGAATTTTTAACTCTCCATCTTTTCGGGGGCAAAAATAATTAATAGATTTGAAGCTAGAATCCCATCTGAATATGGATGTTACATCCCCAGAAATGGCTTCAGTAAGTTGGCCATTTTATGCGTTTTTAGGTGGTTCCATGTTCTGTCTCTTCTCAAGCAGCATTTTCCATCTCTTTTCTTGCCATTCCCATCACTTAAATTTACTGCTTTTGCAAATGGATTATGTGGGAATAACTGCCATGATAATCATACTACATTTTCCAACGTACTCCCCACTGGCAAATTGTTTATCTTACTGGAATAGCTATAATGGGGATTTGCACTATCATAACCTTGCTTTCTCCGGCCTTCTCGACTGGAAAATATCGTGCCTTTCGAGCCTGTCTGTTCATGTCCATGGGGTTATTTGGCCTTATACCTGCAGTCCATGCTCTGGTTGTGAACTGGAACGATCCACACCGGAATATAACGCTAGCCTATGAGTCGGTTATGGCGCTTTCATATCTGATAGGGACTCCATTTTACATTAGCCGGATTCCTGAGCGGTGGAAACCCGGGTGGTTCGACCTCGCCGGTCACAGCCATCAGATATTCCATGTGTTTGTGATCATGGGGCATTGGCACATTATGGTGCTGCACAAATTTTCTTGAGGTACCACAGTAGAATGGGGTGTGACTAGATTGTTCTGTTCGTGTGTTGTGTGAAGAGGGCCCATTATAACCCTTACATTATAGATAAAAGGATACTGTTACCTATAGATACTACATAGAAAGAATGGATGTACAATTACAAAACAGATTTAAAAGTAATTCTTGTTTTTATGTTATTGTAGTGTATTTATCTTGTTGCTTAAATTTAAGTATGTTCAATACAAAATAGATATCTATGTTTTGTTGAATCAAATTTAAGTAGTTAGGCATCGATCTTGGTGTAACTTTACTTTTCTCTAAACTTGAAAGCTTAAATTTCTGTTTTGAAGCATGATTATTAAAATGTAAAGTCAATGCTATTCATAATGAAAATTATTTGTAGCCGACATACGTCACATACATGTGATAGTTTGCTATTTAATACATTAATGTGATAGTTTTTTATTGTCTCGTTCATCTAATAATAAATTGTCGTATGTATATCACATATGACGATTACTAATACTCTTCATTATACTCAAAATTAAAATATAAGGTTGTGTGTAATTTTTCCTTCTATTATTTTGGAGAAATAAAAGAGAAAATTACTTAAAACCCTTCTTTTGAAGATTACAATTCAAAAATCGGGTGATAAAATTCACAATTCAAAATTCAAGTGATAAATATGATTATTAATTGTAATTAATAAAATTTTAAATTAAACCTTAATTCAATAATAACCCCCCACCCCACCGATTAATCCCAAACTCAGCACCCACTTTGTATCTTCTCTCTCTCTCTCTCTCTACCACAGGAAACGAGGTTAGTGCCGGAAAAGAGCTCGTCTTCATCTCATCTTCTTTCTCCCTAGTCTCTACAATTACTCTACCCATCCCCACCTAACCCCCTAGGCCGGAGTAGAATCGCCAGAGAAAGCATATGTGCGCAACAGTTAGTCACTACGCGAGAGCAGAACAGTCGTACGCAGCGACGGCGACAAGGACGCGAGGTCCGCCAAAACAATTGTCAAATAGTTGTCCAATGGTGTTGTTCTATGGTTCCAGGGTAACTTATTTTGTTACTTCCTTTGAACCTTTTGCCTTGTGCAATTTTTGGATTTGAACTTGATTTTCTTTATATGGGATCGTTTTAGTTGTTACACGATGTTGAATGCTTTTTATGTTTGGGTAGATAATTGGATAATTTATATTGATCTTTTAGATTATCTTAATTGTATGAGGTTTTCTTTCTTTTTTCTTGGTTTTAGACTATCCTTTTGGAATATTGATTTTGTGCTTCGTCGCTTGTTTATGCATTTCACTGCCACAGGAGAAAGGCATACCTCTCTAACAATGCATAAGCTCCTCACAACTTTTTTGATATTCATTTTTACAGGCGAAATGAACTTTATTGCGAGAGAATTTATTCATGGAGTAAATATAGATTACTTGGTTGATTTTCTGAGTTTGATAATCTTCTTTTGTTCCATGAGTAATTGGACTTATCTTTAGAAAAAAAACAAAAAAATTACGATTTGCTTTTTAGCATTCAATTTATGATATGACTTTTGATAGCTGTGATTTTGGAAGGGAGTAACATGATTTTTACAGTAGAGGAGAATATGCTAGCTCTACAATGATTACTTACGGCCAAGGCATTATGCCTAATTGCCTAGTAATAGAATATCAATTATTGCCAATTATGTCAATTATTGCCCTTATGGTTTCACGTTTAATGATCTTCTGTAAGGTAAGCTGGGTTATAGACAACATTAATGCATAACCAGTAGATGAAACAATAGTGCATATGAAGCCTAATACGTACTTTGCTCTCGTGGTTTTTTTTCGAGTCATCTGAATCATTTTGGAATACAAGAAGTATGGAGGAAATTGTGAGAAGCACTAAAGAATTTAGTATATAAGGAGTAAACTTCAGTTTATTGAGGAAATAAGAGATAAGGGCATTGAATCCCAATTGGCTAGCACCAATTAAAGTATAGGTAGTGACTGGGAGATATCTTAGTCCAATTGTGTACAACATACAATCTGCTGCAAGATATATTCCAAGGGAAATGTAAGCTAAAGCAATGATTAAGGTGGAAGGGTTTTTTCTGTTGATTTTTGGGTTTTGGGGTGCATAGAAATGGTAGGATAATTGGAAATCCTGCACATTGTACAAATGTAGCCATCCTTAGTACTTCCATCGGTATGTCATGAAATTTTGTAGGGTTGATTTTCATGGTAAAAATGGAGATGTTTAACTTTCATGATTTACTTTGGATGATAATACTAATGCTGATGCATGCCTGGAGTGGCAGATGCTGAAGCTAAGCTGAAAATACATCAACAAAACTAGTTAATTATTTTTGCTGATGATTCCTCCATGAGTGCAAATCTTTGGAAGCAGTCCTACTAATTAAGAAATATTGGGAACTATTCTAAACAAGCGCAATTTTAGACAATATGTGTTTATTATGATTGGTTGTGACCGATTGTGTCGGTTGTGACCGATTGTGTCGATTGTGACCGATTGTGAATGGAGATACGACTCATGTAGCACAGAGACATGGAAACACACCCACTTCCATGTCACACGGAGGCCGTGTCTTCGTGCTTAATTGTGACCAATTGCGACTGATTCAGTGTTAATTGTGACATATTGTGATTGGTTGTGACAAATTCTGTGTTGGGGGTGGTTTTCAGTTTTTAAGCACGGAGACACGTCCGTGTCTCATTGAGAACAAAGACACGGGCAGTGTCTCGTTAACAACCAGTCACAGTCAAATGAAATAAAGCAATTAGATTTTTCGCAATTCATTGTATTATTTTTATCTACTGCTCTCTCTTCCAGCCTATTCTACAACATCCAGTAGATTATTCAAGAAGTGATAAGCACACATTTCGAACTCTCGCACATGTAAACGTTAGTGTCTACACGTATTGGCATCATTTCTTAGTGAGTAGAGTTTTCAAGAGCAATAAGCATGCATTTTGAACTCTCACACGCGTGCACACCCCGACTAGGCGTATCAGAAATTGACTTTTTTCCCTTTACCTTTTCTAGATTCACCCATCCACCCACCTTGACAATCAGTTGAAGGTGAAAACTGAAAAATGATGTGGTGATCCAAGTGAGGTAATATGGTAGAAAAGTACAATAATGGAGTAGAGTATTATTATGCTACCTTTGGCTTTATGGCATCTAATTACTCATTTAGTGGAGAGACGGAAATTCTTGTCGGCTGAGATGAATGGGTATTTGTCAAAATTCAAAAGGGTTATAGCAATACTGACTGCTCACCAACTTCTAATTAATTAAAACACTAATCTTTTTTCCTGTATTTTCAAAAGGGTTATAGCTATTCTCTGTTAGTCAAATTAAACCTCAATGAAACTTCGAATTTTTGAGACTGAGACCTGCTACTTCCAAAGAAAACCAGAGGCATCAATCTTGTGATAAAACAATTTCAAAGACTTTACTTTTTATTTGAATTCATATCCAAAAGTTTATTTATAAGCTATATAATATTGGAAAAAAACAGTGATCGAAGTTGAAAATAAGTAACAAGGTAAGAGTCACTTTCAAAAAAAAAAAAAAAAACTTATTCTAGTTAAAAGAAAGAAGTAACTTTAATTAAGCTTAACCAAACATACTTCAGGAATTACAATTCTCACCGGAACAACAAAGAATTTATGGTTAAGTAGGGAACCACCACCAAAACCTTTCTCAGAGCTACATTCATCACATGTAGCAATTGTTGGGAAATGGGTCAAGTTTGACCAAGTATTCGGGTGAGACCCGGTATCCGATTTGTGCGGGTCAATGGTCAAACGCATTCTACTCCGCGAGTAGATATTCGTGATATATTTAATTTCACAAAACCGTTTCGAATGAATGAGAAATTAATGCTAGAAGTTGGCAACTTGAAAGTAAATCTTGGAATTTGGAATCAAGTATGGGAACTTTATCCCACATAGGAAGTTGAAAGAATTCTGAACCAATTTATATATCTCAAGTTTGGATATGAGTTTGGGCCACAAGGGGTACCAATAGTCTTTGGAAGGGGGAAGTCTTAGACAATGTTTAGACTAGTCCAAAACTCACACGCGCGCCCTGCCACCGTCCGGCCGGGTCGGGTCGGGTCGGGTCGTGGGTCGTTCATATATTCTTTTTGAACAAAATAAATTAAAATTGTTTATTTAATTAATTAATTAATTTATTTCCAAAGTTCGATAAACTTATTCGAAACTGTTCGGACTAAACTGACACAAACCAATAGTTGTGTCTATTCAGAAATAATGTTTCAAGGAGTTGCAACTCTTGGCCTGCAACTTTTGGAAATCTATAAATATGACCCCTGATTTCCGAATTTCATTCATTCAAAATTCTTCATTCTCTTTTCTTATTCTGCATAAACAAAAATTGTTTTTATTCATTTAGAGAGTACGAAACTTTTCTGGTTCGTCGTTCTTGCTATTTGGAGTGCTTCTACACCGCAAGAGAAAGATTGTTGTATCTTGGGAGGCGATTGACGTCAACTGTAAGCACCGTAGCAAGCCAAAATCATCTTAAGGAAATAAAGTCGAACTCTAGCCTCAATCTACTGTTTCTGCAATTTCATCAAGCATTTATTTGGTTTGTCATTTCCTTTCTCTTTATCTCTACATATTTCGCATGCTAAATAAATAAAACTTATAACAGCAATATCTTCTACATGAATAACAGTACCATTATCAAGCTAATTTACCTAAGCCACTTCACCAAAGAAGGGTTTTAGATGTCGAATATGTATTGAGACAATTGAATTTAACACTACTGATACCCAGCTTCGAAAACTTTATATGAAAACAAAATCTTGAATGTAGAATGGAAAACAACTCTGACCTCCAAGCAAATTACGACAACAACCAGTTCAATAGCACCATTGACTAATCGAATGCTCTGCAACTGGTGCTCAATTTTGGTGACCCGCCACAGTGCCCCTCTAGTCGATGCATAAAGTTGAAACAAAAGGGGAATGAAAAAAAGAAGGAACAGATTGCAAACTAAAGTAACTAATGAAAAATCCAAATAACATTTACAACCCCAAGACAATCCCATTCATGGTCCTATAACATCAAAATAGGTTCTCAATCAAAATTCGCTGCCTCGAAAATTGAGTCATAGCTCTCCAAAATTGAAAATCCAAAATTTGAAAAGATGAATCTAATGAGCCAAGCTTCGACGAAATATATCCGTCTATTCAATGGAGAATCGAAACCAAGGTCTCACATCAACTATTCGGAGTTTGCCTCAGTTTTTCTCTACCAGAGCCGTCAAGGCAAGCGAGGGTCAGAGACAAGATCCATTTCTTCAAACCCAATCTTCGGGTTTGGTTTGAAACTCTAATGGAAGTGTATTGTTGAAAATTGTTTGGTGGTGGTGGTGGAGGAAGAGAGGGTCAAAGACAGGTTTTTCATTTGGAGAGAGAGAGAGAGAACTTCACGGGCGGAGGTGGCGAAGCAGCCGTGGATTCACAGGGACGAAGATGGTTGTGTTGGGGTGAAGCAGCTACGAGATTCTCTCTCGCTCTACCATTTAAAACATGATTCTCTCTCTCTACATATACAAACACAAATATGTTTATATAAATCTTCTTTCTCTATTAACTCTTGCTCCGGCCAATGACAACTCCAACCACCATTAACTTCGACCACCACAGAATCTAAGATCTGTATACATGTGGCGGTAGATGGCAAATACTGGGTATCGTCGAAAATGAACTACAACTAAGATGAAAATCAATTTTTTTTAGCCGTGACTCCTAAAGTGAAATGTGTTGGTCGAGCTAGATCTCACTCAACTCTTTGGCACTATCATGACTGAAGTAGATGAAACCAGTGGTGGTGGTGGTGATCTCATTCATGTTAATTTCAACCTCCATTAATAGTGGTGATTGTGGTGATTGTGGGTTTGAGGTGGGGTGGTAGTGATGGGTATAAGTTTGAGGTGAAGGTGGTGAATTTGTGGTGGCGACGGTGTGTTGAATGTGGTCACCTCTGATTTTGGAGTGGTGATGGTGTTAAGATGGTGCCGACGGTGGTGAATTGGGATGGGATAAGGCGGGGTGAAATGAAGATTGATTTTGACCAATTAATTGTAACTCGTGATTAATTAAATGCTCCACAATGTCAAATGTAGTGTATGAGTATATTGGGTATAATGTGAATGGGTTTTTTTTAACTCAATTCTGATAATTTGTAACCTCATTGTGATAAATTGTGACTTGATTTTGGTAATTTGTGACTTTGTTATGGTAAAATGTGACTTGATTTTGATATATGGTGACCTAATTTTGATAGTGTGACTTAACATCTGTAAATTCTAAGATAATTTGTTGGGTAAATAGTACAGAACATCCCTATTTTTCAATGTCATTGTGCAAAAAGTCATTATCTTTCATTTTTTGGTATTTTCATCCACACCTTCCACATTTCATTGCGCAAAAAGTCATTTTCAACCATTTTTTCAATAAAAGACAATTTTACCCTCATATTCAAATAAAACAAAAAGAAAATATGAATAACCAATTGCAACTATAGTCCTTAAGTTTTTTTAAAAATTACAAAGAAATCATAAATTTTCAACCACCACCACTTTCACAACCTACTAAGCTAACATTTATAGATCCACATAGCACCACCTTTCGGCCACCATACCCACCGGACTCCACCACCACCAACCTCGCCTCACTCTCCCACCATCCTTTCCCACATGAATTTGAAGATTGGAGCACTTAGAACCCACCAATTTTAGCCAAACAACTTTCTCCGTACATCGCGCCCGTTGAGAGTTTTGGACCAGAAATTGAAACGGTTGGAGGGATAATTGGTTCAATTAGATTCATACACATTGTTGTTTGGGTTTGTTGATGGTTCGATTGATGTCAATTTAGGAATTAGTGTTGTGGGATGCATGAATTGAAAGAGAAGAGTTTGGCAAAATGGACGTCGCCACTGTCGAATGTCTAGATTACAATAAAATGATTTGAAGCATGTTTGATTGATGTGAGGCCATGTATAGCTTCGTCGAGGTGAGGGGTAACCGTCGGTTATGTTGCGCGACCGTGGGTGGCACCGAACACGTATCTAGTAAGTTACATTTATGCAGACATTTTATGAATTATAGACTCCAGTTAAAAATTTATGACCTCGTCACAAGTAGAGTATCTATTAAAAACCTATGAAAAATAAACTCCTATTAACAAACTCATGTTAATACATGCTTGATCACAAACAATCATAGTTAATGCAGATCTAGTTACAGACGTTACATTTAATAAACACTTTGTCACAAACGGTAACGGTTAACATATACCTGGTTTGTTAACATAGATTGGTCATAAACAGCACAAAAAACACATCCAGTAGATCACATTCATGCAGATATTTTATAAAATACAAACTCCTATTAAAAACTTATAACTTTTTATGTTACAAGATGAATTCAAAATGTATGATCCGCATAAATTCTTCAAATCTATGTGACCCAAAATCATGTGGAATGAAAGGAGAATTGCTTGATTTTGAAATATGAAGGTTCGGATTCGACAAATTGTTCAGTCAATATATATTGGCATCTCTAGTCGATGAATCTCAAAAATCGATGATGGTATTGTGACTTAATCGGTGGAAACGTGTTTTTGATGAAGTAGAATCATCAATTCATGGTTTATTTGTATGATAAATTGTTGAAAATTTTGTAATGGAAGTGGTGAATCGTATTTGGTGAGAGAAAGTGAAAGGTAAAAATACATGTGAGATGAGGAAGATATATGTGAGGTGAGAGAGCTTGTCATAAAAAAATGGAATAAAATCTACATTTTAGGATGATTATAATGATGATTAATTATCCTTATTTAAATTGTAAATACATATTAGAATTATATATATAGAATAAAGTCTCTTGTACATTGTTTTTTTTACATCAAGTTTGACACCATGTGTGAATTCAAATTGTGTTTGGCGGGAAATTGTGTTGTTTTTAAAAACTACCCAATGTGATGTCGCCACGTGGTACAATGTCAAAATCAGTGTACTTGTAGCATGATTGATATTTATAATGATCTAACAACTATTTGTGAAACTTTTTCATAAGTTTGGTAATTATGAAATTGTATTCCTCCTTTTTTTTTTTTTTTTTGTCAAACAAGTCCTCATAGTCAACACAAAGCCCATAGAACAAAATGTTGACCTTAGTTTGGATAATTTGACTCCTTTTAGACTTCGGGCTAGGGTATTAGCTTCCATTGCTACTGCTCATTAAGTGTTTCCCATGTTTTTTCCCAACAGATATAACTTTGTTTTCCAAAAAATGATTTGGGTGCATAATACTCTCAAATTGGAGGTTATAGCCCTCCACCAAGAAATACAGAGATACGGCCTTTCATTTGATGGCGATTAAAAACAATTTTTTATTAAATTTTGATAAAAATTAATGAAATTTGTGATTGAAAATTTTTGATTTCTATGAAATATGTCATTGTAATTAATTGTTGGTTTTAATTTAAATTTTAATTTAGATTTTAATTCCTAGAAAATAGAGGCATAAAAAATATATAAGACAAGTAGAAAAACGTGACACCTATTATGTGACCAAACTGTATGGTTTTCATTTTCTTCTTTCGTTTTTATTTTGTTTAATATGTTTATATCATGTGATTGGACGGGTAAATTCTAGCTAAGATCGTCATCGTTTCAGGTTATTTTTGCTTTCGCCTAAACTTTTTCTCTTTGATCAGGAGTCGTCGTATCTTCCCCACGCAGAGGAGCGATCGACACTCGATCGCAAGTTTGAAGGTCCAGGACAAGTTGAAGTAGAAAAGGGGAACAAGAGTAGCCTAGCCTGGTTCTTCTTTGTTTTCCTCGGCGGTATGGTACGGCACGTGGGTAATCACAATCAGAGAGAAGTAACGAGACGATATATTTGCAGGAAGTAACGGAGTACTAGCGTGAATTTGTTCTGTCCATTTATCCGTCAAATCAATCATGATCAACCTATGTTGCCTTCATGCATCAATTTTTCTTTTTCAAAAGGCATAACAATATATTTTAAAATTAAATAGAAAACAAAAAAAAATTAATCTTTAAAATTTAATTCGAGTTTTTACGTACACCAAAGTCTTTTGAAAGATAACCTCAAAATCTCCAAAAGACTCTTTATTTATAAAGAGCAACGTATACATTATAAATTAAGAATATCTATAAATTTAAAAAGTCAAAATTTTCATGCAATCCAATAATGTTCTCTATTTTGACTCTTCATTTTATTTTTCTCAAGAAATATTTATTGATTTCTTCTCATATTTTATTTTAACATAAATTTTTTTTTATGTTAATGATCAATTAATTTAAATGTGTTTTAAATAGTTTAAAAAGTAAAATATTGAAATTCGTGATTTATTATATGCAATCATTGCACATTAAGATCGGAATGTGAGTTTGACTCTCTAAGTTAGAAAAGCCAAACCTACTATTTATTTTTAAAAAGTTAAAATAGAGAATCTCTTTAAACTTACTTTTAAGCAAGATCATCTCCAGGAGAATTTTTAAACATAAAATTCTCTCTGTTTTAAAGAGTCAAACATTAAAATTATGTTTCAAAATATTCTTTAAATTAACAATTTAATTTAAAGAGTGAGTTGGAGAGCCAAACTCACCTTTTATAATTAAATTCATTCAATGTATTTCAATTTTCAATGGAGGAAAATAATATAATAATTTAGAAAAATGCTAGTGAAAATAAAAGATAGAAAAAAAATAATAAATATTTTTTTGAGAGTAGTAGAATTAAGTGTTGAATATAAAGATACTGTTGGAGTACTTAAATTTTTTTATTCTCTAAATTTATAGATACTTTTTAAATCTAATAAATAATATTTTGTAGTTTTGTATTTACTTTTAAATCGAGTTCAACTCCTTTTCTGCACACTTCTTAAAGGCTCTATTTGGATAGATGGTCTCGATTATTTCTGCATTAAAGAACTTATGGGGCATGCCATAACTGATAACTACCACCCTTAAAAGTTGATGCCACCGAATTCATGCGTCTTTGTCATGTGCTCAAAAGCATGATCCAGAAGATGAGTCCCATCTTCATTCGCCTCTTCAAGACATGGGTATTTTTTTTTTTTTTTTTTTTTTTTTTTTTTTTTTTTAAATAATCGTGATATATGTGTTGTCGTTAAATTTTATCAATAGAAATTTTAAATGTCATACTGTATTTGACGTCAACTATACAAAATATTAATACATTTTTTGAATTTTCCATCACAATAATAACCAGGGGCGGACCCACATGGGGTCATGTGACCCCACAAAAAAAAATTGAGATTTTTTTTTTTTTAACCTAAACATTTTTGAAATCTCACTTTTGACCCCACAAGAAAATTGGTCTCGGTCCACCTCTGATAAAACAAGTATTTTTCTCAATAAATTTGCAATTGATTATATGAATTCTTTTTCGTTTCTCAAATTAGTTGGTAGACCTATTAGCCATCTTTTATAACATAATACGGAAACTATCACAATGTGACGACTTGACCCCAAATCCTATTAAATTTATGTAGAGAGAGAGTCATGTTAACAATCACCTACTCCACTCTTAATTAAATTACTTCTCATAATCTAAAATTAATTCTGCATTAAATCGACTATGACGAGATTTTAATCATTGTTCAAATTTTGGGATCGTGAATGCAATTTCAATAATATAAGGGACATGGTCGTGATATTTGATATTCTTTGTGATTTGACATTAATTTATTGTGTAGTTTATCAATTAATTATTCACTAATTATTTTTATCATATAATTATAAGAAGAATAAATCTGTTATTTTCATTTGTGTTTTGGATGTAATTAATTATTTAAAAAAAACTTACACCACATTGCAAGACAGTGCTTTATAGGTAGTTTTATGAAGTTTCTTAAGGGAAACAAACCAAAAAAAAAAGAAAAGGAAGAGACAATTTAAGTATACGTAACTTGTTCCAATACCTACCAATTGCGTAATGGTTTTGCTAATCTCAAACATTAAAACAATACTTAAAGCAAAGAAAGGAAAAATATGGGCTACATTTGCTTAGCTTAACCAACCAAATTGTTAGGAAATTTTGCAACTACCATTACCTAATCAAAAATCTTAAGAAAATGCTCGAATTACTTAAAGATTTGAACAACGGAAATAAACGACGAGTACCAATTAAAATAATAAGGTCGTGCACGCATCATAATATAATAAAGCAATCAATAGGTAAAATATAATTTAATTTTTTTTTTTTTTTTAGAAAAGTATAGTCTAAAAGTAAAATGAATGCAAGACGAGGTGAATTTTCATTGAATCAACAATTATAATTAAGTCACTTGGTAATTTTTGTGGAAATGTTAGCTTTCTACGAGATATTTGGTAGTATTATGTAAGATTTTTGATAACTAAATTGTTTTTAAAAATTTATACTTTTAGATAGACTCGACGTTAAATATATTTTTTCACAACAAACAAATATCTTGAAGTCAAAGCTTCGATATCGATCATTTATAAAAGTGTTACATGGCAGCTTTTGTTAAAAAAATGAGTCGAGACAACAGTTGAAAATGTGGGTTAATTATGGCGAAAACTAAATAAAAATAAAAAGACGAATTGAAATCTAATAATATTGTACCATACTCGTTAAAAGTTGCATTTTAACGAGTAAAAATGAGTAAAATAATATATAAATGCCAATAGCATAACATTATAACAATATAATATATCCCACATGGATGAACAATTGTTTTTTTTTTTTTTTTGTTTATCTCGCTTGTAATAGAACTGATACAATCACACATAGAATAAGAACCTAAAGTCTTTCATTTGTGCAATTATAAATAGAAATACTGCATTATGTATATTTTTGTTCCAATTCGAGTGATAGTGATTGAGAAAGCTATCTTTTGTCGAGATTTCGAGCATATTTAGGAAGTGTGCAGAAAAGGATATGCGCGCGCGCGCAATACATATTACATCAATCCTTACATTCTACACAATAATTTGTAATCTTCCATTATTAATATTAATAAAATTCTCCTCTTTTGTCCGTAGTATATTTTTATCACAGAAATCTTGTATTCTTGTTTGATCTATTTTTTCATATTGTCATATTATTATACTCGTTTAAATCATAACACATTTATTAATAAATACCCTAAAGTCATAAATTAGGACCAAAAAAATAAATCGAGTTTACAAGGGAAGGATGGGTCGAAAACGGATGAGCTGTTGAATAATATTTGTGCCATATGTCCAAGAAAAATTGATGCCAGCGCTGACGTGAGGAAGACATTGATAACCTAACCAAATGTGTAACACCTAATTTATGCGAAAGTCAAGCAAGCTATAGGAATCCCCCTTAAATGCTGTTGGTTGCGCAGTTGCAAAAATAGCCTATGCTGCACTTATTAGTCGGACCAAAAAAAACACAGACAAAACTTATCTTTTCTTTATCATTTCATGTATATATATCCTTAATTTCTTCTTCATCTGAGAGTTGTAAGAAATTTGTGCATGCAGTAATATGAATATCACTGAAGGGTCTGTTTGGCAGAGGAAAATAGAAGGGAAAATGGATCAAGAAAAAGAACAAACTACCAGCGTTTTTTCTCAAGATTCAGCGATGGGTTGCAAGAAAAAGATGGGCAAAAATAAAAGGAAAATTTATCATCTTCTATCATTTCATGAATTACCAGATTATATGAAGGATAATGAATATATTTTGAATTATTATAGAGTTAATTGGCCTCTCAAAGAGGCTTTCTTCAGCTTATTTCATTGGCATAATGAAACTCTTAATGTATGGACGTAAGTACTGTATTTTTTCTCAGAATTTCTTTTTATTTTCATTTCTTTTCTGATAAAAATTGTGTTAATTGCGATTTTATAAGCTAATTTTCTCTTTCTCTGTGCAGGCATTTAGTGGGATTTATATTATTTTTGGGATTGACAACTTGCAATCTGATGCATGTCCCTCAAGTGGCAGATTTCATCACAATGTTTACTGGGTAAGTTCAAGAAAATTTACTTCATTTTCTTGATTTGCTCAGAATTTAAACTAAAACTTCATCTGATTAATTGATTTAAAAGAAAAAAATTTATGAACTTGTAAAAAAATACATGGATTTAAGTAGTGGGAAGGTACAAAAGCTATCAATGCGGAGAATATTTATTTCTTTAGTTTTGGGTATATACATTCAACATGCTCCTTCATCAGCGCCATCGATGTTTTAATCAAAGATTTGGCACTTGAAACTCCTATACATGGGCGTCAGTGACTTGACCTCAGTGTATTTATCGTTCTTTATGTCGTGTTAAACTACTCGTCTAAAAGTTTAACTTGTTGGAAAGGGAGAAATTTACTGCTTTATGTTTACATTACATCTGTCGGCATATAAAAATTTTTGGTAGGTGGGATGAGGTAGGAATTGACAAATCAATTTTTTTTAGGGGCTTTGTTGATTGATGAATAAGGCATGTTCTTAATAATGTTTCAAAAAAATACAATCAAGAAGCTTTTGCTGTGAAATATGGTGATTGTAGCCTATACTATAACATTGACTCGTCATTGTTGAAGAACTTGTCAGTCACAGATGGAATAAACTATATTTGGTTGAAGTTACTTTATTTGGTTGAAGTTTACCTTCACGCGTAGGTGTTGACTCCAGATTCAAAAGGACAGCGCTACATGTACAGAGCCAACGTGGCCCTGTGCGTGCAGCATTATTCTTTCGTCAAATGTCTAGCATATGTACAATTTTCACAAATGAGTAATTACAAGATTTGAGCTCATAATCTTTATTTACTTGAAAAAAAATTGTTCGACAATCATATTGCTAAATTTTGTGCTTTTCAGGTGATGGTAACAATATATTTTCTTGTTTTACAGACATTTTCCTTCGAGTGCAGATGCTAATGTGTCTCAAAATTCTGAAGATTTTTCACTGGTGAGCACTTCTCATCAGTTCTACGAAAATCATATTTGACTCGCTTATCAATTGAAAAACGAATTTTTAACTCTCCATCTTTTCAGGGGCAAAAAAAATTAATAGATCTGAAGCTAGAATCCCATCTGAATATGGATGTTACGTCCCCAGAAATGGCTTCAGTAAGTTGGCCATTTTATGTGTTTTTAGGTGGTTCCATGTTCTGTCTCTTCTCAAGCAGCATTTGCCATCTCTTTTCTTGCCATTCCCATCACTTAAATTTACTGCTTTTGCAAATGGATTATGTGGGAATAACTGTCATGATAATCACCTCATTTTTCCCTCCAATTTACTACATTTTCCAATGTACTCCCCACTGGCAAATTGTTTATCTTACTGGAATAACTATAATGGGGATTTGCACTATCATAACCTTGCTTTCTCCGGCCTTCTCGACTGGAAAATATCGTGCCTTTCGAGCCTGTCTGTTCATGTCCATGGGGTTATTTGGCCTTATACCTGCAGTCCATGCTCTGGTTGTGAACTGGAACGATCCACACCGAAATATAACGCTAGCCTATGAGTCGGTTATGGCGCTGTCATATCTGATAGGGACTTCATTTTACATTAGCCGGATTCCCGAGCGGTGGAAACCCGGGTGGTTCGACCTCGCCGGTCACAGCCATCAGATATTCCATGTGTTTGTGATCATGGGAGCATTGGCACATTATGGTGCTGCACAAATTTTCTTGAGGTACCGCAGTAGAATGGGGTGTGACTAGATTGTTCTGTTCGTGTGAAGAGGGCCTATTATAACCCTTACATTATAGATAAAATGGCACTGTTACCTATAGATTCTACATAGAAGGAATGGATGTACAATTTCAAAACAGATTTAAATTTAATTCTTGTTTTTATTTTATTGAAGTGCATTTATATTGTGGCTTAAATTTAAGTCTGTTCAATACAAAATAGATGTCTATGTTTTGTTGAATCAAATTTAAGTAGTTAGGCATCGATCTTAGTGTAACTTTACTTTTCTCAAAACTTATAAGCTTGACTTTCCGTTTTGAAGCATGATTTTTGAAATGTAAAGTCAATGCTATTCATAATGAAAATTATATGTAGTCACCTTACGTAGCATACATATGACAGTTTGTTATTTAATATGTTAATGTGATAGTTTTTTATTACATAATTCATCTAATTATAAACTGTCACATATATGCCACGCATGACGATTACTGATACTCTTCATTATACTCAAAAGTTATAATATAAGGTTGTGTGTAATTTTTCCTTCTATTATTTCGGAGAAATAAAATTGAAGAAATTATTATGGGCTTAGGCCCAAAAATTATAAGGGCCCTGAAAATTAAAATTAGGGGGGTTTTGAAAAAGAGAAGATTTCATAACTAAAATGTTAAGTTTCACAAATTTCAAATTTAAGAAATTAAGTTTAAAATTTCAAATCTGATTTTTTTTATAAATATAAGATTAAACATATATTTTATTAATGTCACAATTCCATATAATTTGATCACAAATTCCATATAATTGATCACAAATCACAATTTTCATGTCACGAATTTTTTTACGGTCACAATTCAAAAATTTTATAGATCACAATTTGTTCATCTGTCACAAATCGAAAATTTTATACGTCACAATTTATTTATCGGTCACAAATCTATCAAATTAATAAGTCACATATTAGTCATTGGTCACAAATCACAAATTTTATATGTTACACATTATTTTAACATTACAATTTAAAATTTTTTTATAGGTCATAATTTGTTCATTGATCATAAATAAAAAATTTATACATCACAATTTATTTATCGGTCATAAATCACAAATATTATAAATCACAACTTATTAGATAGTCACAAATTATCAAATTATCGCACAAATTAACAAATATTTAGGTCACGCATTATTTTTTTGTCACAATTTATCTTTTTCATTAGTCGAATATTATTTATCAATCACAAAATAATCAATTTAATGGTCACAAACAACCAAATAATCTGTGACCACCACCAACATTTGTGACTACCGCCTCACCACTGTCACCACCAGCATGGTAACCAAATAATTTATACACTTGCTCAATGTTGCCTTTTGCATGTTGCAAAAGACATTTTTTCTTGTACTGACGCACACGTATCTTACACGACATAGCATTCTTACATCAACCATAAGGCATGGAAAAGAGAAAAAGGAGTTCAAGACAAAACATTATAATACGATATACAATTATTTACTCAAAAATTGAAATAATACAAAATAAACATCACAATAAGCTGTCCAATTATTTACTTAAAAGTCGAAATGACGTATCGTAATCAATCGCCACTTTCTCATTACATTTCGAAACCAATAACCAGTGGTGGATGACGACGACTTGTTGATGTGAAGCTAAAGGTTATTTACCAAATCATAGACCATATATATTCTTGTGTGTAAGTATATCTTTTGTAAGGATTTGACAAAAAAATATTCCTCTTATCTCTATGCTTATGCTAACCAATCAAGAAAAGCCAAATTACCTTTATCAGTGAAACACAAGGATTGATTGGTTTCGATTTTGTCCCATGCAAATGGCCAGGAACCTTGGGTGCTGGTGTGGGGACTGATTCAATGGACTGTCAATTTTCAATTATTTTAGCTTTATGTGTCCAGTCAAATGTGAGAGAAATTAAGGATTGTTCATGAATCTCGTCACTACTTACATTTAGTACATGATCTTATTATTATAAAAATACAAGCTCGTGATGAAGATTAATTATAAATATAAATAAATAAAATTTTAGTCGACGATGTAATTCAAAAGGATATTAGATGAGCAACTCGTCCGAGTTTATTCTCACTTTCACATATAATGCACTGTTTTTGCATGAAAAGTTGCATGGCTTACATAATATACATTTAATTATAGGAGCCAAACTCAATAAATATTTATGAGTTCTACGAAAATATATTAATATGTTGACATGTGAAAACTAATGGAAAGAAAAAATCGATATATATATATACATATAATTTCTCACATGACCACTAATTCTCTTGACATATCTGATAAGATATTATTTATTTTGAAACAAATGGATAATCGTAGGTACTCAATTATCACCATATAAAATTCCACGCCTACCGCCAATGATTGGGCTTTGGATCCATTTGGCCACTATCTTAATCCTATTTTCTATTTTTTTTTTTTCAATCACGTGTTTTCTTAATAAAATATTTTGCACGTAAATTCAAAATTATTTTCATACTTTTGATTATATATTCTTTAAGAATTTACTATTAGAACACTCATTTAAAAATGAAATGAAGCTCAAACATAGGTTTGATGATATTTTGGCATTAAGTCCATGTTTGGTGTTGATTTTAATTCAAGTCAAAGTCAAAAAATCAATATTAATCACATTTTTTATGGATCTCATAATTTTTCAATCACACGTTCCAAAAACTTCTATTAAAATCTAATTTTAATTCCCTCTACATTTCTGAAAATATTATTACACTCTCACGTCGCTAGATCAACGTGCAATGCCTTACTGGATCAATAATTGCATATGTACAAAAGGTACAACAATCGTCCTAGTCCACTAATTACATGACACGTGTCCCAGTAGATCAAATTGTCCGCAGTTGTACGGGAACTTTGTGTCTCTCGTTGCCATTTTTAGACACATATTTTGTGTGTAGTATTAGATTTCACTAGCTAATGGGAGTGATGCATGAGTGTACTAGTTTAATAATAAATAATAAACAAAAAAAAAAAAATGGAACGAGACGAAAGGGAATCAAAGAAAAGAAGAACCGAGGGCAAGCGAAATTTTTTAATTTTTTTTTTTATTATTATTTAGAAGCAGGGGTGGAGCTGTAATCAAAAGTGTATATTACATTGAATAAACACTTCATATATAAAGTAACTAATTTAAATTTTTTTTTAAAAAAATCTAATAATCTAGAACTTTATCAAAATATTAAATCTAATCTAAAAAACATATTTTAAATGAAACTCTAGTTTTAAAATAATATCTAAATTCTTCTTATCTTTAAATTACTAGCCAAGGTGACATTTTGGTACTATAAATAGGCCAACCTCTCAAGCATTCTTCCACATTCAGTTTTCCCTTGACATTCTTTGTTATTGTACAGACAGGGCAAGCTTCCACATTTTCTTCACCAAATTCAGTTGCTTCTTCTTCTTCTTCTTCTTACAAGGTACGTATATTTCTAAGAGTTTATTTTCTTTTTTTTGAACAATGCTCAATTCATATTTCATTCGGTTATTCCAATGATGACAAAAAGTATTACCATTATTCAAATTCATTACAACCCAACCCATATTATCATAATGACCGACTTGTTCTATTAGTAAGAGAGGGTGTTGTATTGCTCACGAACTGAGGCTTGGCGTGTTCTCGCATGTTTTGTGTCATCTTCTCATATTGTAGAGAAAAGTAGAAAAATATTACTGCATTAAAGAAGCCATGACAATCAAGCCAGGCGTACGAATTGTGGATGGAAAACTGGTGGTGAAGGACCAGACCATATTAACAAACGTGCCAGACAATGTGATAGCCACCTCTGGAGCCTCGACCGGGCCGGTGGAGGGTGTGTTCTTGGGGGCCGTGTTCGACCAAGAGAACAGCCGCCACGTGGTGTCTCTCGGGACACTGCTCGAGGTTCGATTCTTGGCTTGTTTCAGGTTTAAGTTATGGTGGATGTCCCAGAAAATGGGTGACAAGGGCCGAGACATTCCCCTAGAAACTCAATTCTTGTTGGTCGAAACTAAAGATGGATCAAATTTGGAGTCAAATGTTAATGGAAATGAGGATAACAACGTTGTTTACACAGTGTTTTTGCCTTTGGTTGAGGGACTATTCAAAGCTTGTCTTCAGGGGAATGATGAAGATGAGCTTGAATTGTGTTTAGAGAGTGGGGATATCGACACTGTAGGATCGACATTCACCCATTCAATTTACATTAGTTCAGGTACCGATCCGTATGTCACGATATACGAGGCGATGACGGCCGTCAAATTGCATCTCGGGACATTCAGGCTTAGGCACGAGAAAAAGTTGCCGGGGTTTGTGGATTACTTTGGGTGGTGCACATGGAATGCTTTCTACCAAGAGGTGACTCAAGAGGGCGTTGAGGCCGGCCTCGAAAGTCTTGCCGCAGGTGGGACCCCTCCAAAGTTCGTCATCATCGACGATGGGTGGCAATCGGTCGCGGGCGATTATGAAAAAACAGAACAACAACAACAACCCCTTCTAAGACTAACTGGAATCAAAGAAAACCCGAAATTCCAAAGCAAGACCGATCCAACGAAGGGAATCAAGAACATAGTCAACATAGCAAAACACAAGCACGGACTGAAATACGTCTATGTATGGCACGCGATAACCGGCTACTGGGGCGGTGTCCGTCCTGGCGTGAAAGAAATGGAGGAATATGGATCGAAAATGCAGTATCCAAAGCTGTGCAAGGGAGTTCTAGAGAATGAACCAGGGTGGAAAACTGATGCAATTGCATTGCAAGGATTGGGACTAGTGAATCCAAAAAATGTGCACAAATTTTACAATGAAATGCATAGTTATTTAGCCTCTGCGGGAGTTGATGGGGTAAAAGTGGATGCACAATGCATATTGGAAACACTTGGGGCAGGACTTGGGGGTAGGGTTGAATTAACAAAGCAATATCATCAGGCACTTGATACTTCTGTAGCTGGGAATTTTCCTGATAACGGCTGCATTTCTTGCATGAGTCACAATCTCGAGTCCCTCTATTGGTATGTTTTATTTTTATACTTTTTTTAGAGGATTAGTTTTTTATATACATGTTTGGCTGGGCTTTGAAAAATAAGTCACCGTGTGTTCTGATCTAACGCTCCAAAAAAACCAGCTCAAAACAAACGGCTATTGTGAGAGCGTCTGATGATTTCTACCCGGGCGATCCTGTTTCCCATACAATTCACATTGCTGCAGTTGCATACAATACTGTGTTCCTTGCAGACATAATGCTGACTGACTGGGACATGTTCCATTCACTTCATCCAGCAGCTGAGTACCATGGATCTGCAAGAGCTATTAGCGGTGGCCCTGTGTATGTTAGGTAACATATCCGAGACTTTCGGGACATTTTTGTTACGTTGGACTAGATAGAATTGAGTATGATAATCGCATCATTTATGCAATTAGTGCTTTTTACATATTAACTAGAGAGCATAGGCTCGATGTCAATTGAATCATAAATCATGTACGATTAATATATTTGTCTCCGTTAATAGTCAATTACTTAAAAACGATCTCTGTAATTGTTCTATTGATCGTAGTATGATCAATTATTGCATTTCTCGAACATACAGTTAACTAACAGAATCTTTGTAACAGTGATGCACCAGGGAAACACAATTTTGATCTTCTGAAGAAGCTTGTTCTACCAGACGGTTCGATTCTTCGAGCCCGGTTGCCCGGTCGACCTACAAAGGACTGCTTATTCTCCGACCCTTCCCGTGACGGCATTAGGTAAAACTTCTTAATTCAACGTTGTTGTTCAGTAAGGAGAAAAAGCTAAAATCTTGACTTATGTTGAGTCTTGTCTTAATATAGTTCCAATTCACCAAACCCGCCAAACTTTGTTCAGATTTGAATGTGAAATCCCACTAAAAACTTGCATTTTCTGACTGAATCTGGTTGCATTTCAGTCTGTTGAAGATATGGAACATCAACAAGTATACTGGAGTACTTGGAGTATACAACTGCCAAGGTGCAGCATGGAACATTATTGAGAGGAAGAACACATTCCACCTAACTAAATCTGAACCATTAACAGGCAATATTAGGGCTAGTGATGTACATCTGATTTCTGAAGTTGTCATGGACTCCAACTGGAATGGTAATGTGGCTATTTACTCCTATCGGAATTGTAACCTCGTCACTCTGCAATACGATGTTGCCATACCAGTGTCTCTCAAAGTCCTCGACCACGAGATCTTCAATATTAGCCCGATTAAAGTATTGGCGCCCAGTTTCAGCTTTGCACCCTTAGGCCTCATTGACATGTTCAATTCTGGTGGCGCAATAGAAGAGCTCAAATATGAAGTCAAGGCCGGGACTCGAGTTTCTGGAGTCGGAGAGGAGGACTTGTGCACAGGGGCGGTGGCTGTTGTCTCCATGGATGTAAAGGGTTGCGGGCGTTTTGGAGCTTACTCTTCAACTAAGCCTAGAAAGTGCACAGTGGGATCGTCGCTGGTCGAGTTTGAATACGATTCAGCATGTGGGTTGGTGACCTTGAACTTGCATGATATGCCTCCTGAGGATCAGAAAGTCCACATT